>CM056383.1:67378825-67386325 GCA_029718625.1 Synaphobranchus kaupii
CGGGGTGGGACATAGAGCATTACATTGCACTTATTTAGGGCTATCTCTCTCCTAAAACACCTCTTTTAGTAAATAGTAGAGGTATAAAACATGCATTGTGTGATTTGGTGTATTGTGTACTGTGTGCAGTCGTGACATACGATGAACCCATTTAAAATGCTGTCTCTGTTGCTTTGTGAGATAACTTTGTGGTGGATCACAACTCGTGCGGTGCGCGCCTGTCCCAGCAACAAGATGGATGTGGAGGAATCGCGTTAAGAAGTGCATGCCCTGCAGTGACATCTGTCCTAAAGGTGACTCCGCCCACAAAGCCGTACAAACCCCGCCCCTCCCCCCTGCGTCTGACCCCGCCCTCAACCGCTCCGTCTTCTTTCAGCTCCATCCTCACACAGGCAACCAATCTATCCCAATACAGTACGCTGTTCTGACACGCTGCGTTTACGGGGCGGACACTACCGTGCACAAATCAGACTGCGTCTGGCCATTTGCGGGTGCACGCCTGCCGTCGGAAATGGGCGTAATCTCGTGCACGGAACGTTGTTCTTGTCCTTACACTTTGCATAAATTACCATAAATTACCAAACATGGCCGTCCACTTCTCCTAATCAGAATAATTTGAGTCCAGAAATCCCCGATCCCAGACATGGCCCGGGAGTGTGCCCAAGTTTCTGGAAATATACAGCACATGTCGACACAGGAAGCTGCCGCGCACGACCGACACACGGGCAAATTCCACTGAAATGAAACAGGTCGGATCCCTTCCAGAAACTTCTCTTTTCATACAGTGGCAGTGTGCTGTGGCTCGGTGGAGGAGCTTCACACAGGGAAGAGTCCTTTCTTTCACTCAGTGACCTTGGCACGGGTTAACGCTCAGCTATGAAATGGACGGCCGCCATACTAATTTTGTTCTTTCTTTTTCTGCTTTTGAAGGACATCTTGTTTCCTCCGTAAGGCCGTATGGCGACTCGACAAAATCTGTGTGCTCTGGCCCGTGCACTGACTTTTCCATTACTTTTTAACTGCATCGAATATTGAGTTTTCAGGAACATTGGGATAATAATATCTGGGAGCCTGGGTTTGCCTTAGTTCAGAGGTTCCAATGTTTTTCTTTCTCAAGAGCCCTTGAAATGCTCACCTACTGTGTTAAAGCATATTCAAGACTTAACTGAGGGAAGCTTCTGGAAGGTGCGGTCCAGTGACTGTTTATCACATGTATTAGGGTAAATAAATGTATGTGTTAAATTAGGTAAAAAAAAATAGATAGAATATTCTATATGTTCTATACATATTCTATAAATTGCAATATTCATACTATTGCCAATGCTTGGTTTGTTTTTTTTGTCTGAAAGTATTGACATATTGACGAATAAGTCAAATATTATTAAAAGAGGAAAATATATTTTTGACATTTTACTGAAGGGCCCAGTGGGACTGTTTCTGTCCTAGCTGTTAGCATGTCCGCCCTCATCTCCCCTCCAAAATATTTGCAGAATGTTGTGAGAACGTTTGGAGAACGTTGCGATAACGTTATGTGGACTGCGTTTCAGCGTGCGACGGCATAGCACCGCCAGCCTGCAGTCGGCGCAGACCGTGGACTCCAGCAACATCGACAAGTTCGT
This sequence comes from Synaphobranchus kaupii, assembly GCA_029718625.1. Lineage (NCBI taxonomy): Eukaryota > Metazoa > Chordata > Actinopteri > Anguilliformes > Synaphobranchidae > Synaphobranchus > Synaphobranchus kaupii. The sequence continues at coordinate 67,380,445 of CM056383.1, forward strand.
CAACTGCACCAAGATCAACGGCAACCTGGTGTTCCTCATCACCGGGATAAAAGGGGTAAGGAACCACGCCCCCCTATCAAAACGCGCGGCATTCTAATAGAGTTGGGCCCCGCGATTTCACGCGCTTTCTCACAACACGGCGGTATTCTCATCAGAGCAGCCCGCTACAGTGTCAAGCGTTGCTTCATTATAGAATATTTTCCCAGCCTTCATGTTTAGTTATTAGCTCTGTGCTGTTACGCTCCTATTAGCCTTGCCAAACACACCGACGACTTTCCCCCGCAGAGCGATCCGTCAGCCCCTCCCGTTTCAAAATGAGTCCCGTCACTTAAAGACAGAAAAAACTGCTGAGCCCCGCGAAAACGAGAGGGGGGGCAAAAGCCCGCGGGAGACGTGGCTGTGTGTGTAATGGCTGAAGTGGCATTGTGGGTAAAAGGCGCACTCGCTCACACAAAAACGCCTCAGCCGTGCTGAATTCACACTTCGCTACGAGGAGCAGGTGGCGGAGCGCCCCCTGTTTGCACCGGGAGGGGGTCGGGGGAGGCGGAGGGGGAGTGGGGGGGGCTCTCTCTCCAGGGTGCGCCGCCTGATTGGCTCGGAGATGCTTTCCCCCGGCTGTGGGGGTCCCAGCCCTGTTGGTTGTGAGATGTGAGATTGTTAGAACTCCCCCCCCCCCACTAGACTAGCAGTGCCGTTAGCCCGAATCCATTTCGCCCCGCTGGCAACAGACCTCTCTGTTGATATCCGAACACGTTCATTGACAGATATCTGTGTGTCATCAAAGCTGCTGTTCCCAGGGGAACACCCACCCCCTTTCACTGTTGGGAGGAGAAGGTAAAGAAAATGTAATCCCTGTGTCATTGCTGTCCGGTGAGCTCAGGAATGGATGGACAGAAACGTCACAAGCCTCTCTCTCTTTCTCTCTCTCTCTCTCATTCTCTCGTTCTCTCTCTCTCTCATTCTCTTGTTCTCTCTCTCTCTCTCTCTCTCTCTCTCTCTCTCTCTCTCTCTCTCTCTCTCTCTCCTCTCTCTCTCTCTCTCTCAGTGATGTATACCATGGCATAGAGGCACTGGACCCGGAGAAGCTCAACGTATTCCGAACCGTGAGGGAAATTACAGGTGAGGCAGACGCCACGCCCCCACATGCCGGTGTAAATCTAACACTGCCAGTGTACATTTTACACCACAGACACCCCGACACTCTCGTACTGAGGACGGGGGACGGGGTTTTCACTTTCCCCTGAATGTCAGACAGCAGAAGGAAGCTGGGGAGTACAACCACAGGCCCTTTCCTTTAGAGAGTTATCTCAACAAAGATTAATCTGCAGCATTCCCCAATCCACCCCTTATACTCCTCTCCTGTTTGTTTGGTACAGACGAGAGCTCTGCGGGAAGTGGGAGGGAGAGAGACGAATGTAGAGAGAGGGAGAGAGAGGGGGGAGGGAGAGAGAGAGAGGGAGGAAGAGAGAGGGGGTGAGAGAGAGATAGAGAGAGAGAGAGAGATAGAGGAAGAGGGGGAGGAGGGAGAGAGAGAGATGGAGGAAGAGAGAGGGGGGGTGAGAGAGAGGGAGAGAGAGAGAGAGAGATAGAGGAAGAGGGGAGGAGGGAGAGAGAGATGGAGGAAGAGAGAGGGGGGTGAGAGAGAGGGAGAGAGAGAGAGAGAGATAGAGGAAGAGGGGGAGGAGGGAGAGAGAGAGAGGGAGGAAGAGAGAGGGGGTGAGAGAGAGAGAGAGAGAGATAGAGGAAGAGGGGGAGGAGGGAGAGAGAGATGGAGGAAGAGAGAGGGGGGTGAGAGAGAGGGAGAGAGAGAGAGAGAGATAGAGGAAGAGGGGGAGGAGGGAGAGAGAGAGAGGGAGGAAGAGAGAGGGGGTGAGAGAGAGATAGAGAGAGAGAGAGAGATAGAGGAAGAGGGGGAGGAGGGGAGAGAGAGATGGAGGAAGAGAGAGGGGGGTGAGAGAGAGATAGAGAGAGAGAGAGAGATAGAGGAAGAGGGGGAGGAGGAAGAGAGAGGGGGGTGAGAGAGAGGGAGAGAGAGAGAGAGAGAGATAAAAGTGGAGCAGCCGCCTCTGTAAGACCCCGTCGCTGACAGGGGCTGAGAGCGATTCCCCGTCTCTGTAATTTTTTGTCATTAAAGCAATTAGTGTCAGCAGACAGACACTATGCAAACGACGCAGTGGCGAGGCAGGGATGTGGGGAGCCCAGTCTAAATAGCGCAGCGTTGTGTAGTGGTTAGGGAATTGGTCTTGTAACTGAAAGATTGCAGGTTTGATTCCCAACTAGGACATGGCCATCGTCCCCCTGAGCCAGGTACTTAACCTGAAATGCTTCAGTAATATATATAAATATATATACATATATATGTCCAGCTGTATAAATGATACCATGTAAAAACAAAAATGCTAAGGTTGTGTAAGTCACTCTGAATGAGAGTATCTGTAATGCCTGTAATGTAATGCAGAACATTGTTATATTCAGTTGGGACCAGCAGATTTCATCTTTGGCTATATACCCCGTTAGATGTGTCATATTCATACCAACAAAGCCATTGCACTTCCAGCCTACCTTGAGCAAAGAAAATGCTTATTGATTTTGCACAAACTCAGCTCCCCTGTAACCGTGAAACTTAGATTCCATATTAAAAACTAAATAGCAGAAGTTTGCAGGAGGTTGCATGAAGGTTATAGCTCTGATTGCACAATGGTGTCGCTTGTTTTGTTCGGTATCTTTTCATAAAGTATCCATTTGTATAATAATGCCAGTGGGAGCACAGTAATATTAAGCACATTCTGTTCATTAGTACGTTATTGTATTCCTTCAAAACATGCTTCCAGAGTAATAGATTTGTTTAGTACCAGCATAAAGCAATCAAATTGCAGTTACATAACTTAATTTGTCCTTACAAATATGTTCTGTCTGGGGTTTTCAGTGTTAAAGCAATTTTGTTCATTTTGTGAAGTGCTTGCTCTTTATAAGTTTTGCTCATCTTTGTCCCTTGTTTTCAAAACGGTTTATTTAAAAAACGGTTTATTTAAGGAACCATTGTAAAGTGGTAAAACAAACATTATGTTAACTGTTAATTTATGAATACATATGATTAAGCCATTTAACAAGAGGACAACACTTAAGTACAATTAAGTTTTATAAAGGCGTGTCATCATTTTTAATTTATTTATTTATTGTAACAAGCATCAGCAGCATCTCACATAGTATGTATTTTCAATAGTGTCCGTGTATCAGAGATTATATATCTGCGCTGGTAATTAATGTTATTTTCTCTTCCTGGGCAAAAAAATAGGGTTCCTGAATATCCAGTCCTGGCCGGAGAACATGACAGACCTTAGTGTCTTCTCCAACCTGGCAACCATTGGTGGAAGGTCACTTTATAGGTAAGCTGTTAAATTGGTTTTATGCTATAACAAATAGCCTGGAAAATAGGCCCAATGAACCAACAGATGGTACAGAAAAGGCTATCCCTTTAACTTGAATCCTAGTGATTTCAGTCGCACGTTCAGTTTCCAATTCACAACATCTCAACAAATTAAAATATCACCAACATTATTTCTGCTTTTAACTTTCAGTAATATATCCCCCTGTAACCACATACGCACAGTGGTAGTACAGTGGAGATAAAGGATATCAGAAACATTGACAGCTTTGAGAAACAACATATACTATACGGCCAAAAGTATGTGGACACCCCTTGGTCTGGGGCTGGTTTTCATGGTTCAGGCTAGACTCCTTATTTCCAGCAAAGGCAAATCATATCACTACAGCATACAGTGACATTCTAGATGATTCTGGATATCCTGCTTTGTGGCAACAGTTTGGGGAAGGCCCTTTCCTGTTTCAGAATGACAATGCCCCCGTGCACAAATAGAGGTCCATACAGAAATAGTTTGTCGAGATCGGTATGGAAGAGCTTGACTGGCCTGCACAGAGCCCTGACCTCAAGCCCATCGAACACCATTGGGATCATTTGGAAAGCCGACTGCGAGCCAGGCCTAATAGCCCCACATCAGTGCCAGCCCCCACTAATGCTCTTCTGACTGAATGGAAACAAATGTTCCAGCATCTAGTGGTAAGCCTTCCCAGGAGAGTGGAGGTTGTTATAGCATCAAATGGGACCAAGTCCATATTAATGCCCATGATTTTGGAATGAGATGTTGGATGAGCAGATGTCCATATACTTTTGGCCATGTAGTGTATATGGTTCTCACGTATCACAATGTTTCAGTTCTATTTTTTAAGAAAGGATAATTAGCCTCTCACCAGAGCAGATTATTAACGTATGGAACAAAACATTTTGCATCCAGTACATTAAATCAACAACACAAATAGGGTGAGGTTTAACAGGACCCAAGCAGTATTAAAACAGGGCTATTTTATCATTTTTGGTGCGTGAGCCAAAGTTTTATCAGTGTTGTAAATGGAGATCTTTATGTGAATGTTCCACCACCACTGGATTTCTCGTAAAAAAAAGGGTGCATAATGCCATCTTATTATCATAGAACAGCTCAAATTTCCATTCATTCTTGTTGCTGCTGCCAGTAAAGGAAGTGTCTTAGAAGAGCACTGAGGAATCCAAGAAAGGTCAGAGGTCAGGAAGGTTCTGGATTGTGAAATGAAGGACATTGAGATTGATTGAGATCCAGTGGTTCAATATGCAGAGAACACATGTGCCATTGGCTGAAACTCTGGCTGTGTTGAACTGCAGTGTGGCCTTTTTTCTCTGCAAGTGTGGCTTAACTTTAATTTATACAAGAGTGTCAGTGGAAAAAAGTAGTATAAACTGTGATTAATGGTTAGAAAAAACACGTAAAGCATAATTCATAAAATGTAATTTAAAACTTTTTGTTATCAATCAGATTATAATTGATATTACCATTACAATGAGTGTTCCTGTTTGCTTATTGTTACTGTGTTATTATTTTTCCAATATTTTATTTGTACAAACCGTATGCTTTGGCAATGAGATATTGAATGTATGTAAATATTGCTGTCCCGTGTATACTGCTGCGTTGCGGTTCTGTATTCTTCGCAGATGAAATCATATTTATTTTGGTATTTTCCCACAGTGGCATCTCTTTGCTGATTCTAAAGCAGCAGTGGATCTCCTCCCTTCAGCTGCAGTCGTTGGACGAGATCAGCGCCGGAAACGTCTACATCACCAACAACAGCCAGCTGTGCTACTACAACACGGTCAACTGGACCGGCCTGTTCCGCACCAACAACCAGAAGGTCCTGATCCGGAACAACCGCGACCCCCGGGAATGCAGTGAGTATTCCGTGACCCCCTTTCCCGCGAACGCGCCCCACTACCACACTGAACCCCCAAACAGCGTGTCTGCTCTACACTGTGATAATTATGCCCTGGAGCCTGTGAGCATACCCTCTCATCTGACCTAATATTCGCTTCCTGCCAAACACCTAACTTCTCATTTAATTGAAACTTTGGTTTGAACAGAATGCAGGTTTTCTGAAATCGGTGTTGAGGTGTAAATACCGACTGTGTAGTCTTGACTGACTGGTCTAGTTCTTCTACTTCACATCTATAGATTTTTTTACTCTTGTCTTTTTTATTTCTCAAATATTATCTAGGATAAACTATCTTAAACAAATTATCTCCTTTCTCTTCATCTCTTTCTTTCTTTCTTTCTTTCTGTGCTCTAGGACAGGGAACCCTCTGTAAACCAGTAATGTACTGAGTAGGGGCCCAAAGATTTTAGAACTTTTATGTACTATTATCTTTTTTCCCTGTATTAATAAAATAAAAATGAATGAAAATGAAAAAAATGACTGGGAGATTTCCCTCCAAGGCCAGCTTGGAAACTATTCTGATGGGCCACAGGCTTTGTCTGAGGTAGACTTCTAAATATAAGCT
>CM056383.1:67388825-67396325 GCA_029718625.1 Synaphobranchus kaupii
AGGGTCCCATCGACCGCTCCCGTTCGCTGCGGTCACTGCCCGTGTCCGCTGTTGCCACGGATACCGATCGCCTCCCTGACGGTGTGGCGGTTCGCGGAGGGAGGGCTGGAACGCGCTCGCCCAGGATGCAGGAGTTCCGACAGGAGCTGTTTTCTCCTGGTTCCCAGGGCTCTAACGGCGATGTGGGGCCCTGAGTCCTCTCCAGATTTATGTTATTTCTTTAGGGCTTTATCAGCTTTGTTGGACAGCAGGGATTAGAGAGACAGCAAGAATGGGGAGCGAGAGAGAGAGGGAGACGCGTGCGACAACGGTGGCACGGTCGGATTCGAACCGCCGACGTTCTGCTCGCAATGAGCATGTGGACAGGGCTCTTACAGGCTACACCACCGACACATGCACACACACACACACACACACACACACACACACACACACACACACACACACACGCACACACACACACGCACGCACACACACACACACACACACACACACACACACACACACACACACACACACACACACACACACACACACACACACACACACACACACACACACACACACACACACACCCCTGTCCAGCACCTCTGATGCAAAAACAGTGTCAGCATCTTGGCTGACCCCAGTGCACACGCGTCTCCACACTCTCTTCCTGATGCGTGCGGCTGTGTGTTTAAACCGCACTGTTTCACTTTGCTTGTTGTCTCTGCATTTTGACAGGATACACACACGCGCACACACACACACACACACACGCACACACCTTTGAAAATGTGTGCGAACCACTGTCCCCTGAGGACCGTACACCGGGATTATTATTTTTTTTCTTCTTCTTCCTTTTTATTTGTGTCTTCCAATTACAATATGACCAGAGATTCAACTTTTCTACCAGTGTAATCCTGCAAGGTAGCATTTTCTGCGTCTCTTCAGGAATCGCATTAAAAATGAGTAAAAAGACGTCCAATCAGACGTCCAAGTTGTCTCACTGTAGTTATATATATATACAACTGTTAACACAACAGCTTGTTTAAAAAGCTGAATTTGTGATATCAAGCAAATTAATCATGACGGTTGTACTGTAGTTGTTGTAATTGTAATGTAGTTGTTATAACATGTTATAAATGTGTTATGCATGTGTTATAAATGTGTTATACCTCTGTTCTGCAGCCCAGGAGAGGATGGTGTGTGACCCCTTGTGCTCGGACGGTGGGTGCTGGGGCTTGGGACCGGACCAGTGCCTCTCTTGCCGGTACTTCAGCAGGGGGCGCATCTGTGTGGAGTCTTGCAACCTCTACGAAGGGTGAGCTAACCATCCCAGCGGACGCGCAGGGAAACGGTGCAGTGTTTTTAAAAATAGTCTCAAAAATAGACTGAGCGCTGCTTTTCGCTCGGTAATGAAACACATCAAATAACAGCGCCGATATCAAGGGAGGCGTCCTGGGAGCGGAGCGTTACCGCCGTTTGAAACCCCAGGAGCGAGGAGGACGTACTCTCGCATTTTTAAAAAAAATACGCCGCCTTGCGCGATACCGCGGCGAGAAAACCCACAAAAAGAAATAATAAAAAACGGAGAAAAGTCGCTCGCGCTGTAACGCGAACACGCATCGAGCGGAGCGTTTCATGTCCGGCCGAGCCGTTCCCAGGGGTCACCTTCATCTCAGCGTGACCCCCTGAATTAAATGCACGCTATTCAAACCTGGAGCTCTCTCGCTCACACACACACACACACACACACACCTGTTGATGGTGCTCTTGCGCTAGCAGGCTTGAGATAGCGGGGCTTTGAAGTAGAGCGAGGCGACAGTGCTCTGCTGTCCTGAGTGGGAGGGAGTCTGTAGGCAGCGGTAGTGCCGCCAATTACTGGATTACTGGAGTTCTCTACCTGTAATGTGTGCTCTGCTGTAACCATAGCAGGCTACAGTGGGCTGTTTCCTGTCTAGTGTGTTCAACAGGTACCACATTTTTTTGGACATCGTCGGACAGCTTCGTTCTCCCAGATGTACCTGTATGTTTGTACATATATGTACATTCATGTGCACAGAAACAGTTGATTAATGTTTAAGTTAACATAGTGTTGCCAGCACTGTGATGCAACAAAATATGTAATGGGTTCACAGAAAAGTGATATAGCTAGTGAATGAAGACAAATGCATTCTTTTTCCCATGGGCAGAACCATTTTTTCAATGTGAAAGAAAGAATATTTAGTATGTGTTGGTGGTATAATAATTAATATAATTACTCTATTATGCATATTTATCTCAAGCCAGTGTGTGAGGAATTGGCTTATTCGTTAAGTCAGTAATGAAACAGTGTGTTTTTGATAAGAATATAAACGGATGTGTTTCATTATGAACATAACCGAACAGCAGATCTGACGCGTATCTTAAATAGTGTGATATCTTTCATGCATTTCTGCTTGGAAAAAAATATAGAAAAGTAGCTCAGATCTTTTTTTTTCTGACAGAGATGATTATTGCCACACATACAGTGGTGTGTGTTCAGGTGCAGGAATTATTGCCACACATTCAGTGGTGTGTGTTCAGGTGCAGGAATCGATGCACTTGTTCAAATACGAGTGCAGCTCATGGCAGCAGTGCTGTAGTCAGGGCTCTCTCACTGCACTCAGTGTATCCAGCCAGATCATATCACGACCTTACTGAACCTAGCATAGGGTGTGTGGTGAGTGGGGTGGATACTGGGTGAATGGGGCAATTATGGGTGAATGGGGCAGTTACAGGGTGAGCGGGGCAGGTACGGGGTGAACGGGGCAGATACGGGGTGAACGGGGCAGGTACAGGGTGAATGGGGCAGTTATGGGTGAACCGGGCAGGTACAGGATGAATGGGGCAGATGCAGGATGTATGGGGCAGTTACAGGGTGAATGAGGTAGATGCAGGGTGAATGGGGCAGTTACAGGGTGAATGGGGCAGATACGGTGTGAAGGGGGCGGTTACGGGAAGCTGCTCCAGCTGGCTCACCCCCCTACAGGAGGTGAACAGGGAGCAGCTGGGAGTCAGGAGCAGGCCTGCGGGTGCGGCTCCGCTGGCATTCCGCAGGGAGGGGAATTACGCCAGATAAACCGGAGGAAAAAAGGTTTCATTAAAAAGTCGCTCCTGTGGATTGGGTGTCCGCTGCGTGGCCCGGAATCCCGCTAATCCCGTGCCAGCCTCCGTCCAAAAGAGACCCGGAAAAGTGTGCCCGGCGGGAACGTAAGAACCAGCGCTTCCCAAACGGAAAATGAGCCTTTCGTTTCAGCCGGAAGGGAGAAGGGGCACAATAGCCTTCGTCGGCCGTGATTGTTCCCTGGTATTTCAGAAGAAAAGGAGAAGCTCTTTACTGTCTGGCTGCAGTGCCAGCTTCCCTCCTATCGCAGGCTTCTTAAGAGAAACTGAAACTAGAGGAAAAAAGGAAAAATCCGCATACCCGATAACAAAGAGAGAGTCGGGATTATAACCGCAAGGCTTTCCAGAGCCGAGATGCATCTTATGTAACGAATATTGAGTGACACACTTTGGAGAACAGCGTCTGCGTTTGGAGAAGACTTTTGAAGGAATTTGCCAGCCCAGAACACGGGGGTGCCGGAGAGGGCAAAGAACCCCGTATCTCCCCCTGCGCCTGCTCGTGCCTTGACCTTCCGCGTGTCCTGGCCTCGTCTCTCAGGTATTACACCGCGTTCACATGCATAGACTCGCTAATTCTACAGTAAAGGATTTTGTAGAACTGAACATTTTTTTTTCCTGTCTTTTTTTTCTGTATGCTTTTTTTTTTTTTTAATTAAGAAGAAGAAAAAGAAGAAGACGGGGAAAAATGAATGTTTTTTTATGCGAACGTTGCCGGACAAAGGTTCGCCTACGTCATAATCCAATGTGCTTTATCATGCGTAGATAAACAGTAGCCAGTTGTAATTGAATTCTTCCTCCCAGAGAGTCAATCCCTTTTAATTAAAAAAAGCAGAAAAAGACCACATGTTCCCTCCTCTCCGTGCCTGGAGTTAATCCTTTGCTGCTGGACACGGGCGCGGCACTGGATTCTGGCGCGCCAGGGCCTTATAGCGAGTCGGCCAGGAACCACCATGGTGGGGTTCTGGGTCAGGGGGTGAAGGTAATGCAGGTGTCATGGGAATGGGGGAATTTTTGAGAGGAACTGTACCGGAACGCTGGCCAGCAATTTCCATATAGTGTGTGCGTGTGTGTGTGTGTGTGTGTGTTGGGGCAGATAGGGAATTTTATACTTGTTCCTCCGTTAAGCACTCGGCTAGCCGGTTAGCTAATTGCACTCACCGCCGAGCGGTACAAGCCAGCAGTGCCGGCCGTCCCAATAGCCTTTCCGAGTCTGCGTCCTTCTGTTCTCCGTTTCTCCGTATAGCATCTTTGCGACAGTTCTCTGCAAAAAGCGCTATACAAATAAAATTGGTTCGATTTGATTTCTGTATGTGTGTGTGTGTGTGTGTGTGCTAACACAAACAATATATCTCTTTGAGATTGTTTAAGCTTAAACGGGATCTGGGGGAGATTTGTCTGTCGCTATGTTAATAGCGGTAAGTGGACTTTGATGAGCTGAAGTCTTGAGTGATGTGGTATCTCCGCTGGCTCCCAGTTTCTCCACCCCCCCCCCCCCCCCCCCCCCCACACACACACACACACACACATTATGCACGCTGTTGAGTTCGGAAAAGCCTCCCTGTCTCATTCCCTTGTCCAATAAAGCGCCTTCACGTCCATCCCTGGAATGGCTTGATTGAAAGAGGCCAGACATTAATAAGAATAAAAATGGAAGGCTGTCTATATCTCCCCTTCTTTATCTTTGTCTTAGTCCAAGGTAATCTCCCCCCAGCTAGCCCTATTGAAGAGAAATGGACAGAAAAGCTCCTCCCGCCCTCCCAGAAGGCAGAGCCGGCGCTGTGTTTGTCAATTAATTATAGCTCTGTTAATTATTCATGGGTCCCTTCACTCGCTTATTTAGAATATTGATCCAGCTCAAGGCTTCGCTTAATCAAAACAGCCTCTCGGCTCGCTGCCGGAGTACCCCGCACCGGGACCCACGCCGGCGTTCAGGGACGGCTCGGCGCCTCTCTGGAGAATTTACCGACTCCGAAGCAGAGCTGCTCATTGGCCGGGACCGAGCAATCGACGTGATTCGCTCTCCAAAGAGAAGTGGTCCAACTTGTTTAGGCCAGTACATCATTAACAATGCAGATGCCTTTGATAATTATACACTCTCAGAAATAATATAGGCACACTGGAGGTACATTTGTGTTCTTCACGCAACAAATTTTCCAAATCCTGAATGTACGATAATGTTCTATTTGGTTCTGGTTCTATTTTGTACTAATAAGTACCTTTTACAGGGAAAAAAAGCTACAAATGAGTTATGTATTGCTGTTTAGGGGTACAGTTTTATGTACTGATAGGGTACCACCCCAGTGACAGTTGTACCTTTTCAGACATTTTTTGTATGCCTCTTTTCGGAGCGTGTATCTGCGTTTTGTGCTTTGTCTTTGCAAAACATCAGAGAACATCATGTGGCCCAACTGACACAATTAAACGAACGCTTTGGCAATACCCTAAGAATCAAATAGTTTTAATTCAGTACAGCCTTGCATCTCACACTGACCAGAATAAGGTCCCTGGTGGTAGCACAAATTCAGTATAATCCAGACTCTGTGTGATGTGAAAGGGCCTTTTATCTCTTTATAATACCTCCAATACAGTTTTCTCCCACCACTTTTAAAATTGTTGAATGTAGTGTGGTTTCACTCACTCCGGTAACATTCGCACCATTCACTGGTGTCCAGCGAGACCAGTGGAGGGAATTTGAATATCTCTCTTCTCTTCTCTATCTCTTTCTTTCTCTATCTCTCTATCTATCACACAGGGATGTGCGTGAGTTTGCTAACGGCTCAGTCTGCCTGGAATGCGATGCCCAGTGTGAGCAAGCTGAGGATAGTATGCTGACCTGTCAAGGCCCGGTAAGATCCCCGTAACTTTTATTCTCCCATTCTCTCTCTCTCTCTCTCTCTCTCTCTCTCTCTCTCTCTCTCTTTCTCTCTCTCATCCAGCCCTGTACTTAAATACCTCTGTTATAGCTGCTATTCTCCCATTCTCCTGGGCTAAAACAAAAACCCGCACCCACACTGGCCTGCCCCGGGTTTAGATCTAGCAGTGGTAGGGCCGCCAAACTCATGGGTTCAGCATTAGGTGAGCTAAGGTGTAACAGGTGTGTTCTCAGTTTGTGGCGGATGATGGACAGTGTTTCTGCGATCCCGATTGTAGCGGGGAGCTCTTTCCATCGCTGGGGGGGTCAGAGCTGAAAAGAGAGGTGGTGGAGAGGAGGGCGTTTTTAGAGAGGGGCGACAGTAAGGTAACCAATAGCAGTACTTGACATTTCAAAACATTCCGCAAGGGGAAAGCTTCCATTAGACATGAAAAGACAGAAAATAGCCACTTGTACAGAACAGGAGGAAACGATAAAACTCAGGCTTGTCTGTACAGATATTAAAATATAATCTTCCCAGCACCAGCTGTTTAAGATAGACAGTCATTATGAGCACTTTGTGAACCTTGTGCTAGCTGTGGTAGTGGGTTCACATGAACAGAGGAAGTGACTAAGAGTGGTTTTCGTCCATAAAAGCAGGCTCATTTTAGCTCATCGTTAGCTCATGTGCTGTTCCCTAATACAACGGACTGACATCCTGTCTGCGAATTGATAATTGACACCCTCCCCAGCACGGCCTCTCCGTTTGCGAGCGATGGTGCAGACCGCCCAAGGTTGCAGAGTCGCGAAGATGAGAAATGACTCTTCTTACTTGAGAAATATTGACAGTGACATAGTCTTTCTTCAGAAATGGCAATGAGATGGCCGTGATGTATCTGCCTGGCCCAGAGATTTCTTATTTTTTTTATTTTTTTTTATTATTTTATGAGGGACTGTTAAATCCATATTTGTGTGGCCTGATGGCAGTGTAAATAACGTTTATGACAGCGCTGTGGGAGAGGCTCCTGAGAGAGCAGGTCATAGCTTTCCCCACTTCACCCATGGCTGGGTGCAGGGGGGCAGTCGACCCAAACTAGCGCCTGATATGCGATAGCGGCCCGCGCCGCTGCAGTGCGTGTTAAATGATGTTTAAAGTGTGAGAGGCTGGTCCATTGTCAGGACAAACACACTCCGACACCTCCAAAGGCACTCAGCTCCACATGAAGCTGGCCGGCTGAAGAGCCTGCTATAAGTGGCTATAAATGACGTTAGCCTCAGTTCAGCAGTTATGGTTTATCTGTCCGTTCATTTTTTTTATTCACTCGTTCTAATCGCCACATTTACAGTATCTGTTTGTTTATTTGGTTGGGTTTCTGACTGCAATTGAACCTTTCCCTCGTGGTAGAAAGACACAATCGATGTCCTGATGTGTCACTGTGTTGAAAACTGCAGTTGAACGGCATGTTATACAGTTAACGTGATGATATTCATATGCAAGGGAACATATGCATGCACACACACAC
>CM056383.1:67401325-67411257 GCA_029718625.1 Synaphobranchus kaupii
CTGTAAGACAGGAGAGCATATATGTGGTCACTGTAAGACAGGAGAGCGTATATCTGGTCACTGTAAGACAGGAGAGCATATATGTGGTCACTGTAAGACAGGAGAGCCTATATGTGGTCACTGTAAGACAGGAGAGCATATATGTGGTCACTGTAAGACAGGAGAACGTATATGTGCTCACTGTAAGACAGGAGAGCGTATATGTGCTCACTGTAAGACAGGAGAGCGTATATGTGGTCACTGTAAGACAGGAAGACAGGAGAGCGTATATGTGCTCACTGTAAGACAGGAGAGTGTATATGTGGTCACTGTAAGACAGGAGAGCGTATATGTGCTCACTGTAAGACAGGAGAGCGTATATGTGGTCACTGTAAGACAGGAGAGCATATATGTGGTCACTGTAAGACAGGAGAGCGTATATGTGGTCACTGTAAGACAGGAGAGCGGAAATGTGGTCACTGTAAGACAGGAGAGCATATATGTGCTCACTGTAAGACAGGAGAGCGTATATGTGGTCACTGTAAGACAGGAGAGCGTATATGTGGTCACTGTAAGACAGGAGAGCGTATATGTGCTCACTGTAAGACAGGAGAGCGTATATGTGGTCACTGTAAGACAGGAGAGCGTATATGTGGTCACTGTAAGACAGGAGAGCATATATGTGGTCACTGTAAGACAGGAGAGCGGAAATGTGGTCACTGTAAGACAGGAGAGCATATATGTGCTCACTGTAAGACAGGAGAGCGTATATGTGGTCACTGTAAGACAGGAGAGCGTATATGTGGTCACTGTAAGACAGGAGAGCGTATATGTGCTCACTGTAAGACAGGAGAGCGTATATGTGGTCACTGTAAGACAGGAGAGCGTATATGTGGTCACTGTAAGACAGGAGAGGCTGGAGACAGAGATGCACTTACTTCTTTATTGTGAAAAATATTCACAGAAAGAAAAATATTCTTCAATAAATGTCCATGAAGAACTTCTTCTTGACAAAGGATGAAAAAAAACTTATTAAAAAAATATATTTTTCAGAGAAGGATTATGCAGAAAGAAATCAGCCTCCCGTAACCTGAGGGACACTGAGTGACCAAAAACATCACTGTTATTATTTCATTAATGTATTTATTATTATTATTATTATTATTGTGTTTCCTTGGTAAATGTCCATTGATTCCCAGTGTTGCTTGTGGTTCTTTCACTGTTTGTTCGCCCTTGGCAATATTATATGGTTTACTTGTTATGTCAATAAAGAATAAAGCCAATTTTAATTTAGATGGAGACATGGATGGAGCAGCGAGGTGGGGTGGGGGTAGTAGCTAGGGGGTGGGCAACCTGCTCCTCCACCCGAACAGCCTCAATGCCCCGGCTCGGATCACACGTTACATCACCAGGATAATACGGAGTTCACGACTGCAGGCGGATCTGCTGTTTGATTACCCCTGCTATGCGAGAGAGTGTGTGTGGGGGGATGTTGGTTTCGGGAGTGAAAGCCGGCGGGCGGGGGTGGGCGTGATTGATTCTCCTTCTCCCAGGGTTGGAAGTGACAGGACTGACAGGCCATTGAATGACAGCCCTAAATTGTGTCTTTAAGTGGGAAAGGGGGGGGGGGGGGCCGGAGCTCTCTTCCTGTGGGAAGTTTGGAGAGGCGCCTCAGAGTTAGTCACGAGGATGAGGAACAGAAAGCCGTGTGTCTTTTAAATGTCCTCTCTCAGCACAACGTTCCTCCTGTCCGACGCCGCCACGATAAAAACACAATAAACATACGTCTAGCATAGCATGTAGCGTAGCATCTCAAAGCATATGTCTAGCGTAGCATCTCAACGCATGTCTAGTATCGCATCTGAAAATATATATCTAGCGTACCATCTCAACTTAATGTGATTTAGAAATGATTACTTTGATAATTCATTTTGAGTTGGTCAAAGTGGTACAAGTGTGACATAGAACTTTACGATGTGAAATGGCTTTGATCACAGCCTTTTCACATATATACTGTATGTTTTTTTACGCCTTTATTTCAGAATTTTCAGAGCGAGAGAACTGTACCCACTGGGATTAGACTTGTGAGCTGTTTGACATCACCCAGTGCAGGCCTTCTTTGGCCTGGTTCAGTTCAAAAGACAGCAGTCTATCTGTAATCTATACATTCCTTTAGTTTTGCTCACATTTTAATACAGTGGATTAATAGTATCAGGTTGGCCGGCTAACGTATCGAATGAGAACGTTGAGAAGTCGGTCTCCTTTCTTTCATTCTCTTGACGGCTGCAGTTCTTCTGAACCACCAAATCAAACCGCGTTTGTGAATGTGTGGAAGAGGCACGCTCCAGTACGTCGCTGCATTAAGCTGGATTTGACAAGCTCTGAGGAAGATTTGACAAGACCCCGCATCCCGGAGTACAGATTTACGTTTGATTCCGTACGCCATTTACACACGCGCGAAACCGAGGCGCCATACCCGTGCGTATGTCGCTGTTCCATTTCAATTCCGAGCGCAACCGCTAGGGAGAGCACCGGTGACAGAGGGCGTCTGGTCCGAGCGCGCTCAGTCCACCGCGCTCTCAGCCTGTGTCAACCGCCAGAGCGGGGGAAACGAGCCCGCGCTGTTCAGACTGCAAACAAAGGTGGTCAGCGTGATGACCTTGTGACCTGCTAATTAGCGACACCATCGCTGGAGGTCAAAGTCACATGATAGAACAAGGAGGCCAAGCTGAGAGGGATTCCAGTGGTAATTCAGTCTGCCCCCTAGTGGCCGTGTACCTGCACTGCACTCCCCGGGGATCTGGGCCCAGTGGGCCGTCTCTCTTAAGGAAGTGCTCCATGGTGTATTCATTAAGGCTGAGGTGCACAGCTCTTTGACCACTTCAGTTCTCAGAAGCATTTATAAAACTGGCTCTTGACCCGGCAGCTTATATTTCAGTGCTATCTATAACAATCTCTCTGTTGATTGTTTGAATCCCTTCCCAGTTTTCTTTTCTCCGCTTTCTTTCTTTTTTTTTCTGTTAGAATTGGCTGCTGAAATTGACACGGCAGGAGACCGAACAAGGAAAAGTGCTTTTGTCCGTCTCTCAGTAGAAGGTTTTAATGAACTCTTCTCCCCTCTCTTTCCCAGGTGCATTGGGCCTCGGATACAAGACTGCGTGGGGATGATGGACAGGTACATTCCACCAATCATAATCTCTTTCTCCCCCTCCTGCTGGGAGGCAGTAGATTGGTAGCAGTAGGGAATAGGTTTCTGCGGGTCCGTGTGTATTCAAACATCTGCATTTTCCCCTCTGGTTTGCATATGAAAGCATTAATCACCTAACTGACCCCTGCAGTCACTTTTTTAAAGTTGCTTTTGGCTTACAATGGTTAACAATGTTACTATTAGTAGTAGCTTGTACACAATTAACACACACACACACACACACATACACGCACACACGCAGTGACACACACACACACACACACACACACTCACAAACACATACACAAACACATGCAGACACGCATAGGCACACACACATACACAGACACACGCAGTTGCACACACACACATACACACACACACACACACACCCAGACACACATACGCACACATACACACACGCAGTCGCACACACAGACACACGCAGACACACATACGCACAAGCAGTCACACACACACACACACACACACACGCACACACACACACACACACACGCAGACACACATATGCACACACAGTCGCACACACACACACACACACACACACACACACACACTCCCCATGCTCTTTCTCTCTCTGCTTTGTAAAAGGCGGGGCCATGGGTGTTGTGTGAGGGCAGACAGACCTGCGGTCTCCCTGGAGACCAGAGGGACCCTGACAGATAGTGACAAGCCCCTCGCGTGACTGGGGCCCCTCGAGGCCCCTAACGCTGCCGTAAGCAGAGGGGTCACAGAGAGCAATCGGCCCCGAACGGACACACACTGATCCTCCAGGCTCATTTAACCCTTGGCTGTCCCGTTAGGAAGCCTGTAGTCTTATTCCGATGCACATCCTTGAGCAAATCAATTGAATGGCGCTACACCGGGGTTTTAATGTGCAGCCGTGTTTGTTTACACCGTTTCATCCATACGTTCCACACGTCTCCACGTGCATAATTCCCAGACCCTCCGCGTCCAGGTGTGGTCATGCATTCCATCATCACACCTGATTATTCCCCCCCCCACCCTGTTTATCCAGCTACATCTTCTTAAATGTGAATTGGTTCTTCTTGTGAATTAGGTTAGTCTGCTTCTGTTGGATTCCTACATTTCCTGTGTTCTGATTTGACACTTATTTTTTATTTTATTTTGTTTCTACGCTGCCTTGTGATGATGCAATATGGCCTAATCCATCCACCCAAATTTCACAGAAAGCTCCGGAAATAAATGCCTGGGGAGTGAAGGCTAAACCAGAAGCACTTATTTTAGAGAGATTCATAGGGTTTTAGAAAATATAAAAACAAACGGTGGACATGAAAACTCATCAAAATGTAAAAATAACTAATTCAGCCGGTGATTGAATTAATTTGCACATGGATGTAGATAGTGACTTACCACCAATAGGGACAAAGGTATGAACCCCACGTCTGTTCCTCTTGTGGATTTAGCTGCCTAGATGACCTCAACAGTAACACCTGTGTGTTGTGTAAGCATGTTCCCGGTGTAATCACTAACTGCAAAGCAGGACATGTTGTCTGGCAGTAGACTTGTTATGACTGGCAGGGGAAATCAGGTGCACATATGGCCTTTTCCCCTCCGTGCTCTCACCAATCTAACCAGTCCTCTCATCTCTGGCTCTGCTGAGGTGTTACCTGGACTTCTGCCTTATGCGTCCCTGCCCAGGGGTGACAGCGGTGTGTGTGTGTGTGTGTGTGTGCGTCTGCGCACGTGTGTGTGTGTCCGTGTGTGTGCGTGTGTGTATGCATGCGTGTGCGTGTGTGTGTGTGTGTGTGTGTGTGTGGCTGCATGCTAAAAGCTCTTTTTCTCTGCAAAAACTGTTGCGTCCTCTGTATTTCAGAATGCAGGGTTAACTCTGTGAGAGAAAGCTTTCAGCATATAGCCACAAACATACACTCGCACAAGCACACACATTCCTACTCACACCACAATATGCTCAACGACAATTAGCATGTCACGTATGTACACAAACTATGTCGTCACACAATCTTAGTCACACAGTCTTAGCAACTTAAGATGATTCCAACAATGCCAGAACAGGAATGTCCAAGTGAGGTAAATAATAAAAACAGTGAACAGAGACTGGTGATTAATGACAGGCCATGAAGTAAAACAGACAGGGCGTCGCCTTGTTCTCCCAGGAAGAGAACAGAGCGCCGAAAACAGTTTTCCAGCGAGAAAAGGACTTTAGGAATAAGGACTCCTGAACCAATGGGAGACAAACGGGACGGGCGGTCGAGCGCAGTGAGCGTTTGAGCGAAGCGGCGGGCCGCAGAATTAATTTGTGATTGATAAGACGGGGACTGGGCGGACGACGCGGAAACAGAAACCGCTGCATTTAGAGCAACAGGCGCAATCTGAAGAGTCGCACGTACGAGAATAACCTGCCCGAGCCGCTTAGAAATACGATAGCGTGTACCAGCTGGTGATTTATAGCCACGCACAACAGGCCCTAGGGTACTTGGTTTCAATTGATTAGGACTATCAGAGTCTCGGATTGGAAATTGAAGTGGTTAGGCGATGAGCCAATAGAATTTGATGTTAAGGCCAGCTGCGTTTGGGCCCGATAACGGGGCCGCGTTTAAGCAGGAAAAAACCTGTCAGCGGGTTACCTCGCAACTCCGCGGTATGGCGGTGCTGGGGAGAGCTTCTGCATGCTGGGACAGCCAACCTGGTAATGAAGGGCTGTTGTATGAGAACACACATTAACAGATGTCTGACAACCCTATCCAAATCTGCACATGTCAAAATCCATATTGCCCTATTCCAATTAGCCAAGGTTCGACAGTGAACGGCAATTGTCAATTTGCATATGTCAGTTAATATTTTAAATGGCCTTTCATGTGTTTTTGTACATGTTTAAAGTCCACAGGAGGCTTTTAGCACATTTTATGACTTTACATCTGTAGTTTGGCAAGATCAGACTGTAGCATGGCACATTGTGGCCTTGTTTAAAAGCCTTTCTACATTGCAGGTGGCAGACAAGCCATACGGGTCAAGCGAGTCCAGATTTATCAGTATTGACCGCTAGTTGAAAGCTCATACATTTCATCACTTTTGGCAGGAAATTGATACACTGGTGACCAAACGCAAAGTTCACCCTCAGGAACTCCACTTTAAATACAGCTGTTCAGTAATATTTCTCTCTACTCCATTACGGTATGCCTCACCGGTTACGCCCGAGGTCTTTCACTAACCGCTAATGCATATTCATATCCTGGCACGCTCACAATTTAGTGAATTTAAAAAAAGCAAAACATAGTGAGTCACTTCTTGAGGTGCTGTTGTTTTCCAACGTTGTGTGCAGAAAAAAAACAAAAAAAAGAACGTAAACAAGATTGCATCTGTTATATGTTGGAGCAATTTGGAGTCCACTTTGTCTGGTTGCCTAGCAACTGCACGGATACAGTAGATAAAGTTTTGATTTGCATTGCCCCCCCCCGTTTGCTCATATTTATCAATAATTATATTTTATTTTTTGAGATATATGCATTTCGCAACTGAAAAAAAGCAGTTGCGAAATGCATATATCAGATTTTTCTAATTTTTTCAGTGTGAGATTAAGCTAATTCACCAAACAGTGAATGTTTTATAACCCTTTTTACTCATCTTTACCAGGGGTGCCAATAATAGCGGAGGGCACTGTATATCGTATACTGTATATCGTATATATATATACATGTATATATATATATATAAACATTTTTCTGTTCAGTTACAAATAAAGATTCATAGAATAAACTATGGCTGAGATACGATACAAATAAAATGAAAGAATTAGAGTTTTACAAGCATTTCCTCCCTTC
Organism: Synaphobranchus kaupii; assembly: GCA_029718625.1. Taxonomy (NCBI): domain Eukaryota; kingdom Metazoa; phylum Chordata; class Actinopteri; order Anguilliformes; family Synaphobranchidae; genus Synaphobranchus; species Synaphobranchus kaupii. Next base: position 67,408,316 of record CM056383.1, read on the forward strand.
CATGAAAGCATCTTTAAAAAAAAGTGTGCATTGTTGACAATCCAGTACATTGAGTTCAACCCAGTGATCCACAGTAATGTATATTAGCCCTGTGATCATCACCAATGCTGTCGCTTCGCTGTAATTGTATTTTTTCCCCGCCACTAAATAATCTTCTTAGGCTATTATGGCCATTTAAATAATTGATTAGGGAATTATCACATAATGCAGGACAATGCATACACAAAAGTGTTTGGCATTGTAATGAAATCTTGGTTATGCTTCCAGGCTCCGCCCCCACACCCTTAAAGAAGCTAGTAAAGAAGACCACACTGTTTTTGCAGCTGATTTCATAGCCGCCCTCCCTGTCTGAGCCTACCGTGTGGGGGTGGGGTGGGGGGGGGTGGGGTGGGGGGGGGGGGGGGGGGGCAGGGGGAGAACAGACTACAGTATCGATGTGAGTGTGGGGAGGGGGGTGGGCCATTTGGGGCGTGGGGGATGTCACCCTCTCCATTGTAGGTAAATGAAGGCAGCGCGGGGCAAGAGACATCGGTAGATAACACAGTGAGAGAGGTCTGGGCAGAGGGGGGATGTCACCCTCTCCATTGTAGGTAAATGAAGGCAGCGCGGGGCGAGAGACATCGGTAGATAACACAGTGAGAGAGGTCCGGGCAGAGGGGGGATGTCACCCTCTCCATTGTAGGTAAATGAAGGCAGCGCGGGGCGAGAGACATCGGTAGATAACACAGTGAGAGAGGTCCGGGCAGAGGGGATGTCACTCTCTCCATTGTAGGTAAATGAAGGCAGCGCGGGGCGAGAGACATCGGTAGATAACACAGTGAGAGAGGTCCTGCCAGAGGGGATGTCACTCTCTCCATTGTAGGTAAATGAAGGCAGCACGGGGCGAGAGACATCGGTAGATAACACAGTGAGAGAGGTCCGGGCAGAGGGGGGATGTCACTCTCTCCATTGTAGGTAAATGAAGGCAGCACGGGGCGAGAGACCTCGGTAGATAACACAGTGAGAGAGGTCCTAGCAGAGGGGATGTCACTCTCTCCATTGTAGGTAAATGAAGGCAGCACGGGGCGAGAGACATCGGTAGATAATACAGTGAGAGAGGTCCGGGAGCAGACCAGCGGTGCGACTGTAGGGCTTGTGTTGCGCTGGCCTGCGGATCGATACTTTATTAACCTGAGAGATACTCTGCTGGGAGCGGGCTAATCTAGCGCTCTGTCGCCCAGACGTGAAGAGGATGCTTCCTCGCCCGTCCTTTCATTCCCTCATACGCTTTCTGCGGTTTAATCTCCAGCGCCAGGCCCCTACCGGTCTTTAAGGGCTACCGCCGCCGCTTCAGACGGATAAATAATGGCGCCCTCCGTCGTTTAAAGGGAGAAGCCTTCCGTCATGTCCCCTTCTTCCATTTTATGAAATGAGGTACTTTCTGAAGGCAAAGTTTGACTTCATAAATCCAAATCTCCCTGAATATGAAGTGAAGGAAAAGATAGGTTGGAATGCGGAGAAAGAACACAATGAAGTGTTGTTAAAATGTGTGTGTGTGTGTGTGTGTGTGTCTTTATCTGTGTGTGTTTGAGCATGTGCTATTAGCTTTGTTGTATTCCAGAGAAATGTGCGTAATCATTCACAATATTTAGAAGATCCCCAACCGTCCCTACCGACTGACCCCTTTTTATGCCTAAAATAGTTTGTGGGTGCTGGAGAAAAGAGACACATGGAGCCGGAACTCTGGCTTCGTTCTGTGCGTCTCCCCGGCGAGATCACATTCCAGCGTAATCACATTTAATGGAGTCGCCTCACGCTTATGTGATGAACTCATTCGGCTGATTCCATTCCCCTGATTTAAAGTGCAGCACTCAAGTGTCGTGGCTCAGCGGCGGCCAAATCTATCTGTCTATTAACGGCAGAAAATAGCGCTCAAGTGCGGCTCTGGCGGGCGCACGGCACGCACGGAATGCGGGCAGAAGTGCCTCCGCAATCGGGCTTACGCCAGTGCGCTTGACGAGGGGGCCACAGCAGGGCAGGAGCACTTCACACAACTTTTTAATTCAAAAAGTCTCTTCTTAAATCGTGTGCGGCCAAAGGAAGGAAGAGAAGCGCACAGGCAATGGAACCCTCAGGTTTCCAAAGGAGACGAGAGTTCTCAATCTACTGAGTTGGGTTGTAGTTTTTAATTTTAAATTTTTTTTATTTTTATCAGTAACAAACTTGTCACATGTCAAGACAGTCATCAGTGTGATCCTAGGCTTTGATAAACGTGTGCGCATCAAAAATCACGGTGCACATTTAAGACCCTAGGGTGTTAAATGTACACTAGCAGTGTTAGATTTACACTGGCATTTTTGCTGTTTGTGCTTGTGGCAAAGTCCAGTTACTGTACCTGGAAATATATAATCAAGAGATTTACAGGTCTCTCTCTCTCTCTCTCTCTCTCTCTCTATCTCTCTCTCTCGGCAGGACTCCCCTCATTGCAGCGGGTGTGATTGGGGGGCTGTTTGTGGTGGTCATTGTAGCGCTGAGCGTGGCCGTCTACATCCGCCGCAAGAGCATCAAAAAGAAGAGAGCCCTACGCCGCTTCCTGGAGACTGAGGTGAGCGGCGGTGGCAGTCAAATTCAAATTCAAATTCAAAGTTCTTTATTCGCATGACAGAATTTGCATTTGTAATCATGGAACATGTTATCCCCAGCCTCTCAAGGGTGAACTCTGGGAAATATTGGGTGCGTCCCAATATTCTTCACTCCTCACCTCTTTTCCTCCACTCCTCCACTACCACTCCTCTCCTACCCGGAAGTATGCAAAACTGCCTGAACGTTTTGAGTACAAGTAGTTGCATGTACAGTATGCAATCTACTTGACATTGCGGTTTGCGTCGAGGCATGAATCAATTTGTAACATAGTAATATGTAGCCGAATCAGCAACATTAGATTATGACACAAAGATGGGTTT
>CM056383.1:67411757-67506757 GCA_029718625.1 Synaphobranchus kaupii
ACCAGAATAGATCAGTGTCACAGTTTTTAGGAACCATTTTCTTTTGCTATTGACAGCACATTTAGGACTGCCGTGATCAAATTGCTACAGGCAATAGAGCAACATAACGAAAGAGAATTACACAACAAAATGAAGCTATTACAGCACATTAGAGCATCGACAATATAAAATAGCTTCACAGTGTGTTATAGCCAGTCAGGGACACCACGCTGTTCTTCTCTTTAACTGAGTGCAATGCTCTTGTGTGCAATGTAATGTTCCTCAGTCAGCAACTAATGCATTTTAATAAATTTTATTTATACAGCTTTCCTCATGCAGAGACAATCCCAAAGTGCTTTAGAGAAAGCAACAATTAAACAATCATAAAGTACAAAACACTGCACTAAAATAGGACAATTTGCATTAAAATTAAGATAAACAACAGTAACCTGTATCATTGACTAATAACCAGGTCTTTTTATGCAGTGCTTGATCTGAAAATATGGATCACATACAGTATATCATGTACACATGGCTTATTTTTCCTCTTTTTTAAATTTTCTTTTGGTCCAATAGCGTACGCTATGCTATACATCCCAGACAATAATCCATGGTTTTAGGAAGCGCTTTTGTAAAAAACACACATGGACATGCTCACTCTGTTTTGTGATACCCCACACAGCTCGCAGAAAAAACAAGAAGCACTGTTTGAACATGAATTCATGAATTCAGCCTCAGGGTTTGTGCATTCTTGCCTGTGCCTTTTAAGATAAGCCGTTTTCACAGGAAATCAACTTTAGCCTACCATACATAATGCTGCAATGAAAGACATACCACTGAGTTGAAAGCAGAAGTATAATGTAAGAAGTACAAGACATATGCACTGAATGTAACACACACACACGCACGCACGCACACACACACACACACACACACATGCACACACGCACTCATGCACACTCACGCACACACACATGCACACACGCACTCTATGCACACTCACGCACACACACACACTCACATAAAATGTTTTAAAAACAAATAATGAGCTGCTGGATGGCTCGTTCAGTTAAGGCTCCACGCTGTGGTGCATGGATGAGCCGCACGGCCTCGGACCGATCCGGGCCGTACCAGTGCCCGGCGATGCACAATGGCACCTGCGTGGCCCAGGGTATGGGAGAGTTCAGTCGGACTGAACTGCTAGGGGGTCTGTGTTTCATTGCTCTTGGGCGACCCCCGCCAGCCAATAAGAGCGCTCGTAAGACTGCGTGTCATAGCATGAAAAGGTCCCTCCTCCGCCACCGCTCTGTGGCAGTGTTTTTGTGTTTACGACTGTGGTTGCAGGCAGTTGGGCCAAGTTAGGGAGGCAATCGGATATTATACAGCCCGGGGTTCTGTGGAAAAAAATTATAATAATAATCAGCATTATAATTATTTTATTTCTGTTTTTACTAGTTTATGCACTCTCCAGTCCTGAGGATAACACTTTGGCCATTCCTCCATACAGAATATTTCATATGATGCCAATCTGTGACACCATCAATTTTAAAAAGCAATCTAGCTAGAATTTGACGGTAGTTAGGTAGTTATCTGTTTTTTCAAACACATGTTGTTCAACGTGTCTTTTAGGTGGGGACACTGTGGTTACTCCATTTTAAAGAGCACCCCAGCAGGGGGTGAGGTGTGGCCAGCATGCTGGGTGAGATGAGGAAGGAAAAGACACTAAAGAAACATTAAAGGCAAGGGACCCAAAGCATCCGCCACAAACAAATCTCTCCATAAAGACACAGTCATCCCCAAAAGCACCGGAAGTTAAAGGAGGTAACAAGTTGCACCTGAGCTGATTAAATTCAGCACCAACCGTGTGTGTCTGCTCTGCAGGCAAGGGGTGTGTGTCTGCTCTGCAGGCAAGGGGTGTGTGTCTGCTCTGCAGGCAAGGGGTGTGTGTCTGCTCTGCAGCAGGCTGTTTGTCTGCAGGCAAGGGGGCTGCTGTCCAAGGTTCTGACGGACTTCAAGGCTTTGGAAAACAGAAACACCTAGCTTAACCTTCCTATTATGTTAGCCTTTTACTGCCATTTGTGTTAAGTTGTTGTTATGCATCAATATAAAAACGCATAAATGTTCCAAATATCTTTCTTTACACATTTCATAATTCTCTAGGATGTCTTAAAAGGTGTTTGCTGAAGAAAATAACCAATTTGAAATTATACAAAAACCAAAATGTGGGTCTCATTTTAGTGAAACAGTAACTTTCACCAACCAGATTAATAAAAAGTCCACAAACTAAATATACAAAATATAAATATAAATAAATATAAGACAACTGAAACATTTTTAAAATTATATACATGGTCATTTCCTTTTTTTAAAGAAAGATCAGACTTAATATATTATAAATATCCAAATTATGAAGATAAATGCTCAAGGGAACTGGATACAAACCACATGAATCAGAAATGAGTCAGACTAAAATATTATAATATTCCACACAGGTGCAATATACCTACATTATGTTAACTGAAACTGAAAATATATATTTTTAAAAACGTTGCTGATGGTGAAAATGTAACCTCTTCCAAATTAGGCACTGATGTTTTAACTTTTCCCTTCACCATGTGCTGACTGGAAATTTATTTGAAAGAACATTATATTAATATATAAGGGGGGGGGGGGGGGGGGGTTACTTTTTGGTAAATTTGCACTCTGTCCTAAGGGTACGTAACAGAACGAGCAGCTGATCTCTAGAACAAGTACTCTTTTCGTGAAGACTTGGGAAATGGAAAAAGTTACTTGGTCTGAGTAAAGGAATGTTTCTGTCTGCCCGGAGCCCTGAGTACAGAGGGACAGCAAACCTGCAGTGGACCAGGAAGAGTCACACCTGGAGTATCCCATGAGCAGAGTCTGATAGCGTCAATTTGTCAGCCTGTCACACAGACCCATGAGCAGCCAGCTCAGCATTGCACCACAACAGGTAGCCACTAAATAACAAACGGAAGGGCACATAACGATGCATCAATGTGCACCCCAACTACATCGGTGTTTCATTGCTTTTCAATTTCCCCGCACCGCATTCTAATGTGTCTCCAATACAGGTTTGAGATTCTGTGATTTTATTTTCAAAGTGTGTTTGAAAATACGTATTTTTTTCTTTTTTCAAATAATGGCTAAGAGTCTTCTCCAAGTAAAATAAGTGTATAAACGTCGCGTCCGAGACGACACGCAGACATTCTCAATAGTTTGCACTTGCTTCACGGTTTGCAACTTGCTGAGGCAAAATAATAGTTTAATAATAGTATAGTTTATTGACAAGGAATATGGCTTTTTATGACCTTGGACTAAGTTCCCAATGTTCAAAAATACATGTGCATATTCAACAGAATCAGGACAATATATTTAAGGAAGCTGGAACAGGCACGTGGAGAATTAGATGAGTCATTTGATACATACTGAACAATCTCACATGCCTTTTTGTGCATGCAGTGGCCAAGCCAGCATAAGAACAAGCTAACAGTCTTACGTTATAACAGATAATAGGTTTTATCCAGTTACTGTATCCTGGAAATCTAGACAGAGAGCCTTTGAAAGTACATTCTACTGAGTAAAATATGCATGTACAAATAATTCTTCATTGTAAGGGTTCACCCGGTCATAAATGCAGGGGCATATAAGTCTTAGAACTCATCAAGTGGACATTGGCCAAAAGTTAGCCAATTAGCCAAACCACATTGCCATTTAATCTGTCATATTCCGCCATTCACTACATTACATGTTCTGATTGGAAGGCTCATTAGCATATCTATAAGGTCTCATAAGAAATGTTATGGTGCCTGTCTGAATATGTATCCAATAAGAAAATTTGAGCTAATCTCATGGGTCAATTTCCTTTATTTTAACTGGGTGGATCTTGGTGATCTCATCTATGTATGTTGGTGCCTTCATTTCGTTCAAACTTGTTTTCAGGCGACATAAATTCAACAATTGAAACCCCAATTTTGTTTCAAAATAAACGAATGAACACGGTTGCAAAATCAATACCCTGAGAATGGGGTTTCCATCATCCACTTCTGACCGGATTATTAAATTGCGTTAGGCGCCTGCCCGGTGCCTGTCCATATCAAGGAAGATTATTGCACTTTCTTTTAGGCCTGTTGACGATGGTCCTTTGAACCAGGCGGTTAGTGTAGTGACGCAACAGGTGCAGGAAGGTCACCATGCAGCCCCACAACCAGAGCTGAGCATCCCGTCCCACGCCCAATGTGCCAACAATACGCCAATCTGCAGCTAATGATCTTTCATGAACTGGGAAGAAATGAGGAGGAAGAATTAATAAAAGCTGGCAGATGGCGGCAGCTCTTCTGCAGCACAAATGAAGTGTTCCATGCTCTGAATTTCAATGGCCCTAAACCAGCATAATGCCTTTTTTTTTATGACACCACTCCACTTCACAGTGGTTTCTTGCTGAACAGAGTCTTTTAAAATGGAGAGCACTGCAGTGCAGAAAAGTTTCAAGGTACTGCGAGGATGTTCTTCCGTGATGTCTGCTTCCAGTCTCTTTGAATATCCCACTTACCCCCCGCCCTCGCCTTACCATCCTAGTTGCCGATTTATTAACCCAAAACTTATAGTTCCCTGCAGCTAAAACCTAAGGGCTTAAAAAAAGGCCCTGATTATACCAAGGTCATTGAAGGGTATGATAAGGCGGCAGTGTAGTATAATGGTTAAGGAACTGGACTTGTGACCAAAGGTTGCAGGTTCGATTCCCAGGTAGGACACTGCCGTTGTACCCTTGAGCAAGGTACTTAACCTGAATTGCTTCAGTATATATCCAGCTGTATAAATGGATAATGTAATAAGATAATAATAATAATTGTGTGAGTCGCTCTGGATAAGAGCGTCTGCTAAATGCCTATAATGTAATGTAATGTAATATGTGAAAAATGTAGAATTCGGCTCAAATAATATACACTTTCTTACTGTACTGCTTGCAGAGTTCTCTAGAAATGATTTTCCAAAACAAAATTACAGCTAAACATCATTCAAAATTTAATTTGTGAAAATGTGTAGTTATTAAGCACTGGGTTGCCTGGTGGATACACCATGCACATCCTTTTATGGACTATTTTAATTAAAGCAGAAATTCTAAGTGATATTGATTTAAATGGAAATGACCCGGCCTTTGCTGATACTTTCCAATGCACATGAAAAGACCAATCCTTTCATATTAGTTTAATCAGTGCAGGAAACGGCCATAATATAGGGGTTTGGTCATTGATAACATGCCAAATGATGAAGCAATGATGACTGGTGAATTGGCAACGATGAAGGTGGTGATGATGATGATGATGATGATGATGATGATGATGATGATGATGATGATGATGATGATGTTGATGGTGATTATTCTTATTATTATTATTTAGTTGCTTGGTAAAACCTGTGAAACCTGAACTACATTGTTCATATTGTAGAGTGGGATATTGTCTAAAGGCTTAGTATACCTTGCATTGTGCCTTGCCTGTAAATTGAACGAAGAACATAGAATAAAGATAGAATAAAATATAATAGAATAGAATAACTTTTAATTTCCTGTTATGGAATTTTCAATTTTGGAAATTTCAGTTGTAGCCACCAGCAACAACAAAAAAGACATAGACAGTGGGGCAGACCCACAACACACAAACAAACATATCAAATAAAGACATTCGATAGAATCATTGCGTTAATCAAACTAATTATGTGAATTAAAGTGGAATAGCCTACAGCCAAACGTCATGATTAAAAAATAGCGCCCCGCTGTCCCGAGATGTCCAGTGTTATCAAGCAGTCCAACACACAAACTCCGCCTCCACAACTTTCCTCCATACACGCAGTGTTGCGGTCTCTGTCCACTGTCAACATGGAGCACCGAACTGTGTCAGCCTTCCCACTCGTCACCTCACTCCTCCCCCGCATTATCATCTCCTTCCCTTCCCTGGTAGCCGTTCGAAGATTGCCTGCAGTCCTGGATCAGTCCGACATTTTCAACTCCGGTGAAGAGCGATGGTAAACTTTGTAGCTGCAGATCCAACGGACATTCCCGAGCATATGTTGCGAATGCATCTCCATGGTGACGACCACAAACAAAATTACAATTTGTCAATATTATCAAAGTGAGCAGGAGGAGTGCCCTGGAAAAAAACCACAGCCCGCTTCCCCGTCCCGCAGCAGACACACACGCATGAAAAAAACAAAAGACAAAAGCCCGACACAACAAAATACATTCAAAAAGTGTGCCTATTGTTTTGCATCTATTAAATTATCTCACCTTATTAATCTCATAATTACACAACTAATAAAGTTGTTTTTTCATCGTATGTGACTAAGTCATGATGCTGAGTTGGTATATGGAAGAGTAGCTCTGGCTACAGCAGCAAAATTGACAGCAATCTATAAAGTGATTATATTCAGAAGTGTTGTGAAAATTTCAGGCATGCATCCAAACAGAAAGCAATTTTACAGAGAGAGAGAGAGAGAGAGAGAGAGAGAGAGAGAGAGAGAGAGAGAGAGAGGAGAGAGAGAGAGAGAGAGAGACGAAGAGAGAGGAGAGAGAGAGAGAGAGAGAGAGAGAGACGAGAGAGAGAGAGGAGAGAGAGAGAGAGAGAGAGAGAGAGAGCATGCATATCATTGGGAAGTCTTTTCTTCTTTGATAAAGTGCATTTTAAATGGCATGCGATCAGGCTTCTACAAAAGCGTAATTCATTTGCCCTTCAAATTATTCAGTACGGCATATTTTCAAATTATTCAGTACGGCATATTTTCATGCGTCTTGTTGTGAGTGAAAACACTGAGTTTTGAATCCTGTATCTGCAATATCAATAATCATATTTTCTGGAGTTGGTTAATGGTTAAATCTTATGTTACAGATGATCGTGAAATGCATAGTGATTCAAATTCATCCATGTTTTCAGGCCTTATATAATTGATAATTGTAAGCTGCAGAGACCAACCATTTCTACATCAAATTAGCTGCATTTTTGCATAGATAAGGTGGAAAATAAAGCAACTCCAGTTGAATTATGTGAGGGTACACCAGTTTTGAAGTACTTTTCATCGGGAGAGAAACATAAGTCTAATGTGCCTCTAGATTTGCTATGAAATACACAGCAGTCATCTCCAGTAACCTGAGTGGAGTCAAGGTCTAATAAAAGTTTTTTTTTTGATAGCAATTTTTGTTAGCATAACTGTTTGGATAGTCATTTTTCTTAATTATTTTATATGTTCTTTTGAACAGTGGTTTAGGTTTCAGATAATAACAAAAAATACGTATGACATTGTAAATTTAAAAGATTGTAAATTTTATTTCGGTTTCAAATTTATCACAGCTTTTTAATTCTAGTCCAAGACCGCAAAAGTGGTTGATTGGTTGTTTATTAGGGAAACAGATTGCACAGCCATCTGGTGCATGACTCAACACCAAACAATACTATTTAATATAAACTGTGGGTGTATAAAAAAAAATCTAAAGGCATTCTAAGCAGTTCTTATTAAGACATTCGTATTTTAAAAAATAGTATGCCTAAAAGGCTACTGCACATACAATATTAAATGAGGAATTAGAAAAACCAATATTCAATAATTGTAATGTGAGGGGACTGTACAAACCAAGCAAATGCAATGCTATGCTTGGAAAACTTTCTGCGTTAGATGCTTGTCTTGCACTGACACATCGTTCCCGGGAACAGCATGGCTTCTGCAGCAATGGGACATATTAAATAGTTCCCGGGAAGACTAGATGACAGCGGAAGTGATAACAACTGTCACGGCCTCGGGAGATTTGTAAGTGAGCGATGTCTCCCACCAGGCAGTCCGCACTGAGCTGGAGCCCACCAGGGCGACAACAGTGATTAATGGCGAGATTATTAATCAAAACACAGGGACAATTCATTGCTTCTTGGAGGACGCCATTATGCAGCGAATGGAAAGCTGCTTGGTCCCCACGCTGTCTAAATGTTCCAACGGTACATCTCAACGTAGAGGGGTGGACCGTCTGCGCCCTTCTCTGAGAAATAAAATGAAATAACCCACTATTTGCACAATAATAACAATGTTGATGAGATTATTTTTTCGCCTATACTCTCCTAAGTTTGTGAACTACTTTAAATTGCACGTCGCCAGTAAATCACAACCTTTAATGGATTTGAAATTTTAAAAAAAAGTGTTAGGTGCAGTGTAATCTACTCTTTTTGGTATCAGTGTGCCTCCTGATCTTTACGGCATTATTCCTCCGCTTTGTCTCCGTGGCGCTGCTTGTCTCTGGTATCACTCCCGATGATTTTTCTTTATACAGTAGTCTTGTCGCTCTCGGCACCATTTACGCGGGGCAAACTGAAAGCCAAATGATGAATGTAAAAAATATAACAGATGCATATCCACCGCTTTGTAGAGAAAGCGTACACCGGACTGCGGTATAACTATAACTTCAGCGGTTTTTTCAAAATATGTTTTCTTTTTGGAACGGAGGTGAGAAAACATATTTTGAAAAACCGCTGAAGTTATAGTTATACCGGACTGCGGTATAACTATAACTTCAGCGGTTTTTCAAAATATGTTTTCTCACCTCCGTTCCAGTCATCCCTCAGCAGGAGATCAGTAGAGACTTCTCCGATGGCATATATTAGACAGTTATCACATTACACCTCCCTAGTTATCTAGTTAATTTGCCGCTAAACAGTGATTGACAGCAATGTTCCCACTTTGTTTTGCATTCAATGTGATCATTGGGACCATATGGACGTGGCATATTTTTATGGCGTTGCGCCATAATCATACTTTCTTTTTTAATCTGTGTGAAGTACACTGAAAAAACAATTATGTTGAATTTACTTTAAAAAGTTGCATCATTTTTGCATACCCTCTTTTAAGTATATTGTACATATTATTTTACAGTAAACTTTACTTAAAAATCCCTTGCTTGCAATGCTCAAGTTTATGAGTTTCACTGAACTGTCTTTACTTAAAAATTAGGTCACATCAACTTAATTTCAACAACTTAAAATTTTTTAAGTAAAGACAGTTCAGTGAAACTCAACCATGTCCCCTATACCTATAGACCCAGCCCTGATCAACGGAGTTGGCGAAACAGACAAGTATCGTTTTGCCTTCTGCATGATATTTGGAAAGATTTTCTTGTCCCTCTCCCATAACTTGCGAAAACAACTCGCAATTTGACGAGTTGCAGAAGAACTTTTCTTGTCAAATCCTGGAATCAGTCCAGAGGGGTGTTTTGTCAAATCAACTGTGCATACTTAAAAAACATAACAGCCTCAAGCAATTTGCGCACTGGCTGAAAGATAGTGTTGGGGTGCATTGGGGTTGTAATGATGTATGGTTCTCCACAGGTTCTCTAAATGTGTTGGCACGTTGGCTATTTATTGTTTTGACTGTGCTGTGCGTCTGCTGAGCCAGTGGTTTGGTATTTTTTCGTTGTTCAATCGTATCGTATGTTTCATGTATTCTGATTTCTCAGTTCTCAGACAAGTGAATATTTTCCCTCAGGCTTTTGACATGTTTTGCCTGTGGCCTGTGTCCTTGTCACACACCAGCTCTTTGAGCTGTGCCAGCACAGCAGTATTTGGTGAGATGTCCACCTCCAGGTCCACAAATCTTGAATGTAAATTGACTTGCTATAAATTGTGTGTGTGTGTGTGTGCGGGTGTGTGTGTGTGTGTGTGTGTGTGTGTGTGTGTGTGTGTGTGTGTGTGTGTGTGTGTGTGTGTGTGTGTGTACAAACTAATCGATGCATAATGTAAGTAAACAAAATATGACACAACTGAAATCAAATTTACAATGAGAAGAAACGTTTAACTTTTTCTTCTTTATTTTATGAACGTTTTATTTTGTAATTCTTATTATTGAGGGGAGTTACACATTTTATACAGGTAGTCATGCAAACCAACCCCTCCCCTCCCTCCTCCTCTCTATTTAGTGAAGTTTCACACTAAGCTAAGTTTCACATGTAGTATCAGCATACTACATACTTGAATTCATACTGTTTCAATCAAGCAGTAGACATCGATACAATAATGGCTTTTGTTTACATAAGCTCTGTTTTTCAGCTTTGCTGATTTGCATATTTTGCCCATGTGTTGAACAAATGGGACAAACAGCATATTCCACATTCTATATCAATTTAACTAAAGTGGTTATTCCACAGGGTTCTATGTCAATTTAATTAAAGTGGTTTTGAAATCTATTGAAAGGTTCTTTGAGATTCACTTCTGAGTATAGTAATATAAAGCAAAAGGACTGATGTTTGTAGCAATTTCTTCATTAATAAAGTAGCAGCAAATGGCAAATGCAGTATAATTGCTTTTCTGAGAAACAGTTATAGGGTACCTGAACAATCCCCACAAATCATAGATGACAGTATAATAACTTGTTTTTGCTATACTCAGAAACAATTTTATTTTTAACTGTTTGCAAAAACAAAAGATGACCACTTTGATTTATTCAACACAAGGACAAATTGTGATTGAATCAAGGCCCATGTGATGTTTTGTGCAAGCTGTGTGGTTCCGCAGCAGGAAACAAGGCCTGTGACCGAATACGACCCCAGTCCACTGTCCACTCAGACCCCTGTCTACTATGTGCCCTGTCCCCTCACTTTGCAAGCAGTTTGCAAAAGAAGTCCTGCAAAACTATTTCTAAACTAGTGAGGAAGTAGTTTGTAATATTTTATTTTTTATTTTTTTTATTGAGAATATTAACCAGTTAACATATGACAATTGTTACAAAGTGTAGATTATGAATGAAGTTGGAATTAACAAAAATTAAAAAAAACAGTCGTTCGTAATATGACCCACTCTTGTACCATAGATATGCATATACGCTCTATGTATTTTTACTTCCGGGTTACTTAATGAAATTGCACAGTTCTGCAGATGAGTGTGCTCCTGAATTCCCTCAACAAAACCCCGAAAATAAGGGGTTCATCCTGGTATTTTAAGCGCTCCCCTTTGTGAGAAAAAGTCGCCCACACTCAAAAGCTTTTTGACAAAGTGGACTCAAATATGCGCCATCAAAAGGGTGTCGGAGTCTTATTCGGACTGTGTTTGACTTCCCATTTCTTCCATGACTTTCACCTGATTGGATCGTTATTATGTGGGAAGGAGTTCAGGCCCCAGTACTGCTTTACCATGGAGCCATTTTCTCATCCTGAAAAGGTCATTCACACTTTACAACCTTCCATCTGCCTCTGCATAACCTCACTCATTTAACAGTAGGAATAGACCAATTTCATCACCCCTTCACAAAATAGTGGGGCGGAACAGCCATTTGAACAGGGTTTGTCTGTCTGTGTTGCTTCCTGTCAATGCCTCCCTTAATCCACAGGCACCTAATTAACTATATAACGATGTTTTCTTATTGGTTGGAAAAAGTGAATAAATGTTTTCTTATTGGTTGGTACGTCTTTTCTTGCGCCGTACTCTACGCAATCATCGTAAAAATGTGGGCAATATTTTCAAGGATATCCTGATCCTCATCACTGGAACATACAATATCGATGTTTAATTAATGCGACAGGCATTGGATTGAGCAAATTACCAGATATTTTGAGCGAATCTGCAGTAGCACGTGTGTGCAAATCGGCAGTGAATTTACTCTGGTTAATTATGTAATTGATGGCCACCATAAATGAATTAAACATCTCCAGTGGCTGTTGACAACTTGTTTGGTGGTGAAGCGGGGTTCTGAACAGGTGTCGAGATCCATGGTGGTTAAGGGTTGAAATGTGCCTGCCATTATACCTCTGAACTGACTCCAGCAGTGATGGCATTCATAAGGAAAGGATTCCCAGGCATTACTTTTATATTACAATAATCTACACAATCTGGGGGCAGCTGAACTGGTATATTCCCATCTGGAACATATTGCCTCACAATATTTCTACACTATAATGAGCAATAAATAAATTAATACAAATGAAGCTACCAAAAACAGAAATGTGCTGAGAGTAAGGTAACTTCCTGCTTCTCTCTTATGCAGAAACATACACCTGACCCATGAAAAGAAAACAGTGCATGCTGGGATACAAATTAAATTACCAGTATTTTTGTATAACAGGAAATAATGTGATTCTGTGAACGGGAAGTGGTCTTGTGGGATGTGTTAGGCCCATAAGGTTGTGTGTTCAAAAACCACACCTAAACCCCACCTATGGCCTAAAAATGGATACACAGAGTCTGCTTATACTGGCCTCTCTACAGCAATGGCCCTTTGACCGAAAAAAAGCAAACCATCTCCCAGGAGAAGATGCAAAGTAGGAATGTGTGTTCAGAGATGAATAAATCAATACGATACTGAGGAGAGCTGGATTTATTCTGGAGATACTGTTAAATTTGTGCCTATTTTCAGAATCATTAAAAAAAATTGCTGCATAGTATGGCAAAGGTATGACTATGAAGATTACCTGGTAGGACCATGTATAGTACTTGTCAGTTAAGAGACAATTTCACAGTATCGGTGATGAGAAACTAAATTGTGCAAATTACCATCTTCCTCACAGGTCCTTGATTCCATTGGCCTTTCCTTGTTAACACACATTCAATACAGTCCATCAATAAACTTTTCACACTATTTAGTTTTTTTTTTTCCTCCTGTTGGTTCGCAATTATTGTATTGATTTAACCACACAGACACAGACGGCAGCAATAGGAAGAACCGTAAAATTAAACAATCAACAATCTCAAATGAATCTCGGTGTGATTTTTTAAAAACATACATTAGAATTGCTGGGACGAGATCCTTGAAATGCGGACAAAGATAGCGAAGTACAAATGTACCTCATGAATGAGAATGCTGCCTCCTTGAGAGAATTTAATTACATCAGCGTGCCTTCCGTTCAGCAAACCCAGCTCCAAGGGGTCAATGGTCATATGATCAAGTTTCTATGCTGCTTACAGAATAACTACACGATAACAAAACACCTTCTCCATACACAGTCGCAATGTTTGATGGGATAGAGGCGTCTTTATAGTTATTTTCATTGCAGTCTGAGTTCAAAATATGAAAAGATGTGCAGTGCTGATCTACCCATTATCTTAATAACAATGGAACCTCCTTGGTACTTTCGAGATAGCCTTAGGGTATTATTTTCTTTCATAACTCAATTAATTACTGCATTGAAAGAACAGCAGTTTGCAAAGGCAGTTGACGTAGTTACTGGACACGGTTTAGCCTTGGGCAGTTGAATAATGCAATCATCTTTCCAACTTGAGATCTCCAAGATTGACCAAAGATTGACCAATGCCTGGTTGATCAAAGATTCTATTGCACTTTCATGAAATGCTTAACACTCTGCACTGGAGCCACCATTACAACACAAACATTGAGTAAATCTGCTATTATTTCGAAAGCAAAGCTGACTACAGAAATTATTATGTTGAAGAGCACTTTCGAGTGCTGTAATGGCGGTGAGTTTTTATGTGCAGCGATGGCAATAGCTCACCAAGGTGTCATCAAAAGTACAGAAATAGCCAATATAGCAATGCGTCAAGCCATTATCGCACCAACATGGCTCCTTGCATCAGATGTGTGTTGATAACGAGAGGACAAAATGAGGTTGGGGGGGAGGAATGGGTAGCTTCAGTGTCTGATCAGCACTGGAAAAGATGGCCTGTCTGATTTCTGCGAATGCCTGCAGGACACGGCTCTCTTGCAGGATTTTGCAGTCCACAGGGAGGGAACTGCGAGCAGAAAATGTGATCATTTGGTCATTCTATTCAGAGTAGAAGTCCATCATTTCGGTAAACGACATTACAAGTTCACCGCAGCGAGCAGGTTGCCTTCAGAAATGCATTTATAGAGTTATCGCATCATGCCTTTGAAATCCACCATCCCCCCATCCCTCTCTATTTCTACCAGAGGGGGAAATCTCAATAAGGACACAGATTGAAAGACAGGTTTAAAATGGTCTGTGGCTTTATATAGCGAGACCCCTACTTAGGTTTAATCTATTAGCTCCTTAGCCGTCGGCAAGATATTGAATACTGTTGCATACAAAGAGCATTTCTTTCTAGTTAAGGAACATAACGATGGCCTATTGAAAAGACTGGGCATGGATGGTGCACGTACTCGGGTATGCATGTCACATGGGCCACATCCACATATATTCAAATAATAGACCCTATAGAGATTAACAATCTGCTCAAAATGTTTCAGTGTTTATAACACTTGACAGCATATAGGAACAAAACATAATGTGAAGAAGAAGAACAAAATGTAAGATGTGAAAAAAGGTGTACTGAACTATAGGACAAGGACAACAAATAGTCTTTTTGGCAGGAGTTATAATGTTCTAATTGGCAGTGATACCTAAACATGTACATTTATAAACCACTGTTCAATGTGTCACCTGCCCACAAAGATTATTTTAACTATCTGTAAATTGGATTAAGGTTTTTCCAGAAATCTTTCCTACTTAAATTCGCTATGCATGTTAATAACTACTACATTTATAACAAAAAACTAATTTCTTCTTCTTATAGTTCTCAATAGATTTTTTTTGTGGTAATTTCAGTTAGGTTCATGTTTTTTTTTTTTTGCCAAATACGTTTTATTGTGTAGGTTAAGGCTACCCCTCACGTGTGGTCGGTTTATTTTTTTCCCCCGTTGTCACTCGGAACCATGAATGCTACGACAGCATCTCCTACAGAAATACAGTTAACAAAGGAGGTACACTTGTGTAATATTTGTCTTTTGTTGAGCAATACAGTGGATGACATCGTGCGCTGTAGAGCTCTGGGTAGAGGTGGGTCGCGCGCTGTAGAGCTCTGGGTAGAGGTGGGGTATTTTGAGACCCTCTGCGCCACGCACGCGGTGGCACGAGTGATTGTAGCACGCGTATCCTAAACGCACCATTCAGCTCACAGACTACTGCGTGAAACGGAGCGGGATTTGAAGCAGAGGATAGCCTACTCGACACACGGGAAATAACTTTATGGTGACTCGGGCGATTCGCTGGTACATTTCTGTTTTGCTCTAATTTTTCTTCGGATCGGCGCTCTAAGAAATCAGCCCCAAGATGAACCAAACGGCCACCGTTTCCCATCAAGTCAAATGTCAATCTACCAAGCCAATTAAGGTAACTCTTCGTTTCTTTGAGATGGTGCGTTGTTTTGAACATTCGGCACAGAGCATGGCGTCACTCGCTCTGAGCTGTCAGATAGTAGCCTACATGCAGTTGCTTTCAACATTTTTTATTTTTACGAAAGTTTTTTGTCTCCAGTCTGCCAAAAATTGCAACTGATTGTTTTGAGAATATAGGAGGTCCTGTTAACAGGGGTTTGAAGAGATCTTTGTCAATATGAGATAACATTGTTAGCACTTCATTACCGTTCCGATATGAGACTGTCAGTTTTGTATTTTTGCATGGGTTGCGTAAGTTTTCCCAACCTAAGAAAACAACATAAGGAATTCTTAAGGGTAATCCTGTTTGTTATTAAAGATTAGTTATTGAAATTACTACATAATTGAAATTACTACATAGACGCACAGCAGCGTCCTAATTGTTGTAGTAGGCTATCGGAAGGTTTTCAGTGTTTAAAAAAAATTATATTTTATTCGTTTGGAATTTTGGAACCAGGGTAATTAGTAATGTAGCGTACTGTGACTTAAATTCGGAGCACGTAGGCTACCGTGCCTAAAATGAAACAGAAAAAGTAAAATAGATATGTATGATTATGAGAACAAAAATTGCATAACATAAGCTTATGTGAGAAAGTAAATTATCAAGACTAGAGGTTGGAGCACAAATTGCTTTATCGCTGCTTATGGCATCGATAGCCTACCACGTGGGGTTCCTCGGGCATTTTCTTCGCAGTGCACCCAGGTGTATATAAAGCATACCGTCAGTAGCCTACTGTTGGCTTGGTTCTGTGTCTGTTTCTGGTGGCAAGAAACAGGTGATAATCAACTGAACACTTTACAATTGAGTACTTTATCACAGTACGTTGTCGTATATCTACTTCTGATGATCCGTGGCAGCTGTATTTGCCACGCATTCATAGCTTCCGAAGAGCAATTTGTGTGAATAACTTACCAGTATGTTCCAGTAGCGATTCGATTTAAGTGTCATTAAGTTTCAAGGTTAATATGACATATCAAAAGGTTTTTTCAGGGGCTACTGTGAATCGTGTTGTCCTTTGTTTGATATCATTGCAATATTCGATGCGGAACTAACGACACGTAGCGAAGCACTCTCACAGTATGGACACCAGTGCCTCTGCAACCACAGTGCTGTACAGTATGAACTGAATGTTAATTCTTGTTCACTCTCGACCTTGCTGCTCTACTCTCTTTTTATGTTATGTTTTTTATATTTCTTGTACTCCATGCTGCTTATGAAGGAGCTGGCTTATTGGTGTATTGTGCATGTTGAAGGGGTGAATCTTGTTTCTGGTGATTCAATAGAATTCTCAGTCTTTTCCTGTACTCTGTGTGTGTATGTTTTTGCCTTCAGATCATATTATTGGAATTATATAATGTTACAGAAACAAATGTGTATAATTTATTAAATGCATGCCATAAAAACACAATCTCAAGGTAGTTTTGTAATAGGCCTGTGTAGTAATATGTCATGCTTTTTCAGTGGAAACATTTTTGCAATGTTAGCTACTTTTTTTGTGACACCAGATCAAGGTCCACCTCCCTATTTAATCTCTGCACATGCTGCAGTAAATTGCTTTTATTATTTTTTATTTTTTAAAGTGTCATTCATTTGAATAGCTGGATATTTACTGAAGCAATTCAGGTAAAGTGTCTTTCTAGAGGCTTTCTGGAATGACATTAATGCTAGTTTTGAGTACTGGTATAGCCCACAATATTCATCTGTGGTAATCGACAGACTAAACATGACGCATGGCCATTATTCCTTTCGGAAGATTAATGTGATTTCTCTTAGCTCCATGCACTTTTCATTGGATCCAGAATGCATTTGCACGTTTCACAAGCAATCCATTTACCCAGACTCTTTCTTCATTCAGTGCAAGTCTTTAAAGTGCACACATCCTTGCACACGTGATTTATTATGTCCATCAGAGGACCAACGTTGCGGCCCTTACACTTCTAGTGCCAAGCTGGGCGGCACGGTGGTGCAGTGGTTAGCACTGTCGCCTCGCCACTAGAAGGTCCTGAGTTTAAGGCCTTTCTGTGTGGAGTTTGCATGTTCTCCTCGTGTCTGCATGGGTTTCCTCCGGGTAATTCCGTTTCCTCCCATAATCCAGGGACATGCAGGTTAGGGTAGTTGGGTGGTGGGGGGGTGGAGGCGTTAGCAGGGCGTTTCTGTAGAAGAGCATGCGTGCTCAGTCTACTTGCCCTGTGTAAATAAAGATGAAATTATTAAAAATAAGTTGAATAAGTTTGTTTTGACACTTTTTCTCTTTTTTTCACATTCTGTTGACAGTCAGTTTTATAATATCTCCAGCATTCATAAAAATAAAGAGTAAAAACAGAAACACACATCTACAGCAGCAGTCATGCCTGGAGGGCTGTAAATGCTCTTAAAGTTAGTGCTTTCACTAGAGTGAAGTGTGCCAGTGGTAAACATCGTCTAAAAGCTATGTTAGGGAGCGTGTTCGCAAGAGAATCAGGAGAATCAAGATCATTCAAATTCATCATATTTTTGTGTTCTCTTAACAAACTTTTAGCTTTTTTCAGTTAAACTAAAAATGACAACATTGGCCATCTGTAAAAATTATATAACACCTTCCAAAAACACCTTTGGTTATAACACCTTCCTCATTACCTGGCTTCAGCCAAGAGAAAAACGTTGTAGTGTTAAATGGTGCAGAGAGGTTATTGAAAAATGTTTTGACCTGGCATGTATTTAGAAATCTGAAGAAATCTGAATGTTTGTGTGTGTGTGTGTGTGTGTGTGTGTGAGAGAGAGAGAGAGAGAGAGAGAGAGAGAGAGAGACAGAATAAACAATTTGAAAAAAATGCTACAACCACAGCATTAATAAAATCTGACAAGATCAACAACAATCTGTGACAATTGGCATGAAGAAACTAAATTAAACAATCAATTGGAAATTTACTGCACCCTAGGTCAAAATTACTCCCTGTCTGAATATCTGACAAGGGTTAAAAACCCAAAACAAAGACACACATTAACAATGTACAGACTCAGTGACCACAGCCTTGTCGTTGAAACCGGTCGCCACAAAAAGACCTGGCTGCCAAAAGAGAACAGGCTGTGTGTGCTCACTGCAAGCTGGCAGAGGTAGAGACAGAGGCCCACTTTTTACTCTACTGCCCCAAGTACCTCTTAATTCGAAGCCAATATTTTTCCAAATTCACTGCGCAAATTCACTAATTTGAATACCTGGGAGAAGAGGATGCCACAATAGAAATGGCAGCTCATTACGTCTCTGCCTGCCATCATTTAAGAGAGGGTGTGGAATAATTTTAAATAGTATTGGTATCTAATATCTGTGTTCTTTTTAATACTGCCATGGTTCATATATTGTATATTACATTATAGACTAAATGGATTTTGACCTGGCTTTGTGTGTATGTGTGTTGGGGGGGGGAGGGGGGGGGGTTGTTCTCTCTTTCTCCTCCTTCTTGGGTATGGGGGGTGTTTATTGTCATTTATGTATCAATGCTTGTGCAACACAAGTTTACTTGTCATGCTAATAAAGCACATTTGAATTTGAGAGAGAGAGAGAGAGAGAGAGAGAGAGACAGAGACAGAGAGAAAGGGATCGTAAGCTAAATTGCCCACATTTCTCAGAGAATTGCCTCACGGGCTTCGGATCGCAGCGCTGAACACGGAAAGAAAAGCGGGGGTCCCTGAACACAGATTGCATTTGATAACAGAAACAACGCTGTCAGACCCCAGCTTCTATATTGCTGATGGCTGACGATAAGAAAGCGATGTTGTCCAATGGCAGTAGGAGCCGAGACATGTTGACTCATTGTACAGAATTGGATTTGTTCCCCTTTTTTTTTTTTTCTTGTCCGAGGTTTAACACGAAGACGTCTTATCGCCGACATTCACTTGGCTGTTGCCTCCCCACAGTGGGAAGTAAGCCAAGGGTGAATCTATTAGAGCTCTCCTCTGCTTTACTCCAACAATAGTTCTGGTTGATCCCCCCTCAAAGGCTTCATGTTGGTGAAGATATTCTCTAAATGTCCAGAGTTTGCAGAAACATACACACACAGTAAAATGTCCAGTGTTAATTCAACTCTAACAGTGTACATATGAGCCTGATCTGGCCAGAGTAGGCTCATATGTACACCGCTAGAGTTTGAATCAACACTGATAGAGTTGAATGAACACTGGACATTTTGCTGTGAATTTACTGTGCACCAAGCAGGTTGAAGCACACTGCTCAGCTGACTGAGTTAATGCTCACACCAATTAGTTGGAGGAGAAAAAAAAAACTTCTTGGAAATAAAATACTCCATTATAATTGGCCAATGCATTATTTAAGTTGTAAATATGCTAATGCAGTATTTGTTTTATAATGGGTTCCTGAACATAGCCTGTAATAGCCATCTGGGGGGGCTTCGCCCGTTTTACAGTGGTACTGGATTGCTCGCAGTGAAGACATAACTACAGTCAGTTACCTCAAGCCGTGATCTGTAAGAGGCAGATAAAACTGACCACATGAGGGTCGTTTCCATAATCAGACATTCTATTGAATGATATTTTCTGTGCTACAGGGAGCAGAAGCAAGTCAGAAACAAAAGAAACAGCACATAATTACTCTAATCTAAGGGCGGGGAACGTGTGATTTTCATGTATGTGTGTATCAATTTGAAATGCCAGCCCCTGAATGCATGTTTGGAATATTCCCACTGAAGCTTCAGTATGATTGGCAATAAAAAGTGAATTTCACAGTAGTAAGGTCTTTGCATTGGGGAAGGAGAGATCTTTTTTCTAGGGTGAAAAGTGTCACTGGCATGTAACTCTCACATACTTTTAAGTTTTTTACCCTAGAGAGCAGAAGTAACTGCCTCACGGCCTGAAGGAGATTCAGAATTCTTACTGGAAACACTAAGAGGGAAAACCGATCTAGACAAGTATGAAAATTAACAGTATCTGAGATTAACCAGTGTGGGTCTTCAAAGAAGACATTTAGTGACGTTACTGAGATGTATAATTATTCATTTATAGTACACGTTTGCTGCTGACAGGTTGAAATTACCTGACATGCGCTCAGTATCCACGTGCCAGGAATAAG
Source organism: Synaphobranchus kaupii (assembly GCA_029718625.1). Classification (NCBI taxonomy): domain Eukaryota; kingdom Metazoa; phylum Chordata; class Actinopteri; order Anguilliformes; family Synaphobranchidae; genus Synaphobranchus; species Synaphobranchus kaupii. The sequence goes on from CM056383.1 coordinate 67,431,965, forward strand.
ACCATAGAAGATTAGTGCTATTTAATCTCCAGCGAACATGAACGGTTTCTCTCATCTGACCGTTTTTTTCCACCTCCTTGCTTCGTCTTTTTAACTGGGGCCGTAAAACTCCCGTCACATCACCATGGCAGCGAAAGATTAGGGGAAGAGCTTGAGAAAAAGGATGGAAGGGGAAAATCATAATCCTCTCGTTCCTGCACTGAACGGCGTGCTGTTCCTGCACTGAACGGCGTGCTTTTCCTGCACTGAACGGCGTGCTGTTCCTGCACTGAACGGCGTGCTGTTACACTGTTGATTGGGAGCATTTCATTATGTTGACGTGACTTCAAGAGAGTGGGGAAAATGGCATACGTGTCAAATTATCATTGGGAGAGGGGTAATATTCATCTGACATGCCTTCAAGGCGGGAGAGTACATGTGTGGGGCTTTTCAAAGGCGGAATACTGAGCGGGAGAGGAATCCTTTTCGGAATGGTTTAGCCCTAGTTATTCATTTTCTCTCGTGTTGAAATAAAGTCCAACATGTTGAACTGGAGAATGGGAAATGAAGAGCGGCCGGGAAGCCTACCTTCTCTGCTAGGTGCTCCTCTGCTTCCACACGCCTGTGGCTAATGGAAATTATATGAATGCGTTATGAATTGCTGCCAGAGGTTGTAGAGGCTGCTGTCAGTAAAGTGCATTCCCTCGGCAGAAGTGTAGCATATCTTTCATAAATTTGAATATTTTATGGTTATTGACAGCACTCTCATCAACTGTGCAGGTGGAATCCTGTAGTCTAGTGGGTACAGTCATACTGAGGAGTATTCTGGGGGCAATTGTAACGGGGGGCAATTGCAACGCCATAAAATTGCACCAATCGGAAACACATGTGCATTGATGTTCCCTCTCTGTGCGCCCAAAGACCAACTGATGTCCCATTCTCTGCTCTTTGTTTTTTTTTTTCAAATTGGTTTTGTGTTACAATTGCCCCCAGAATACTCTATTAATGACTTCCTTTTCAAACGCTTTCCTCTTTCGGTTCCATTCATTTACAGTATCTACATTCTGGCATTGCGTGCACCAAACAGCATTGTACAGAGCATAGTTAGTCTTGCTTATTTTGTAATAAGAGAAATGCCGCCACACGTCACGCTTCAAGTGCATGTTTGTTTGCCCTTTCACAGACATTTAATGGCAGCTGGACAGTAACCAGTACTACCTCAGCTCCAGAGAAAACAAGCCGGGTTCGTTTGTGCGTGGGATTTGCGGGGCACACCGCCCGCCCCGTATCGCGTGTCACTGACGGGACGACGGCTTTCTCGGCGGCCTGTCCTTCGTTGTCGGGGAGGACGCCTGCTGCTTGGCGCTTCACCGCGGGCGTGGAACAGTGGCAGAACAACAGGCGGTCATATTTCTCAGGGTGTCGGTTGTAGGTTTCTTCCCCCATTATAATTACGGTTGGTGCTCGGGAACGCTAAGAAAGGAATATATTATCTATACAGTATAAGGCAGAGAGGACATTATATTCCTGTGAATTTTACCAGCAACTTTCGTAGGGTTGCTTTTTATTAGACATAAAATTCAACCGCCAATGACCTTTTGGGTTGAAATATTGCGTTTTGACAGTTTTTTTCTTTTTTCTTTCCCACACCCGCTATAAAGACCATCCTCCTGTGGCTGCAGAAGTAGGTGGGTGTATGGGCACTATATAATTTCCACTGTCACTCCTGTCAGAGAAATAGCCACCCACTGAACACTCAGCCCTTTATATCCGCCACATTCACATCCGAGGCCTTTCGGATACGAGTGATGTGTTTTTTGAAAGCATTGATGATATACACACGCCCGCGCACACACACACAAACACACACACACACACACACACACACACACACTGTTTAGTGTGTTTGGGACCTGCTTTTTATTGTATGGTTTCGGTATTTTACAATTTTTTCATGATACTGTACTAATGTTGTGAAACTCCTAATGTGGTGCCAGCTATAAGCTGGCTCAAATTCCCCCTGATTTGAAATGCCATCTTCAAAGTATTTCAAAGCGCAGGTTGTGTTTTTGGGATCACAGGAATGGTTGTTCAGAAACACTTTCCTTCAACAGTGCAAATCATGCACTCTGGGTTTTGACTATTTAATTAACTCAATAAAGGCGATTTTGTGATGATAAGGTAGGGTAAATAAGAATATAAGAATAACCTTGACTACAATGGGTAACTTTTCTCTATATGGTCTCTGGACTTTTTTCATAGGTAGGTATTAGGTAATGAAACCTATCAGTAATGAAAGTACAGGTAACAGCTGACATATACAATAGACTTCACAAGCATTACAGACTTTGGAAAGATGAACTTTTGTGACAGGCGACCTTGAAACGGCATTTTCCACCTGCAGTGTCACTTTTTCATCATACCTTTGAATTATACATACTTATTTACTTTAACACTGAATAACTGTAACTGTTTTTACATGAACTGAGTAATACATAAAAACACATTTGCTAACCATTACTGCAAATTAATGACAAATTCTCTTTTACAAGGATGTGAATAGCACTAAACGTTACAGAACGCACAATAATAATCACAACTCCATAAGCCTTTTAAATAGTTGCCTAACCACTTGTAGTTAATTTGTGCTCACTGAAATTGGTACTTTGCATGCAATTCACTTAGTGTCCCATTGTAAAATATCGTCGTAAATTATTGAAATCCAAGTGCACCGTGCACAAGTCGTGCCAACACTTCGTATTAACGTACGATTTTACCTCTCGTATCCAATCCAACACGCCCTTTTAGAGATGATGGGCCTTGCCACCTGTCTCTACAGAGGGAATTAGCCCGCGTGACTTCAAAGAGCCTGTGCCTACATCATGGTTTCCGGAGCCCATCGCTGTGACCGCAGAGCTAAATAATGGAGAAGGCTGGGGGTGCACTAGTAATGGGGGGGAGGGGGGGGGGAGGGGGGGGGTGGTTAGCGTAGCGCACTGACATGTTCTGTAGACTGCAGATGAAGCTCTCTGTGTGTTTCACTATGTCAGCAGCAACAAGAATGCTAAAGTCTTCAGATACCGTAACACCGCCAAACCCCCGCTCCCCCTGACACACACATACACACACGCGCGCGCGCACACACGCACGCAGGCACGCACGCACACGCGTACACACACACCCTCCTAATGTATTTTGGAATTACAGTAAGAAATGTTTGATTGATGTTTGCTTTTGAATAATCGTTGTAAATCATGTCATATCATGTGTACGGTTAGCTACTGTTTTATGATAGAATGGTACTTTATCTGACCTGTTTGTAGTTGTTTCAATGACCTTCGGTATTCACTTATTGTACATCGCTTTGGATCAAAGCGTCTGCCAAATTAATATAACGTAATGTAAATGCATCACTTGGTTGTATATGTCTTTATGGCTATATGTCCATAAGCATATATGGGAACCATGGTTTGAAACGGATTACGAATTATAGATCCCATTATAATTCTATTTACATAATTGTATGTGTTTAACTAAAAATTGCTTACATCCATGCATTCTTATTAAGATTTTGTTTCTCTTACACCACCTCGCAATCATACATGCGAAGGAAAATGCAGAATTTAAGATTTAGGCTAAGACCATTATTTTAAGAAATGGTGGAAATGGTACTTAAGAACCTTACTATGGCGAGAAGATAATTGCAAGACCTCAAGACCTTTTGTACAAAAGCTGTTGCTAAGCGATAACATCAAATTTATGCCGACCGTATGAAGCTTAGCTGCTTTTTCTACTGGAAGGCACTGAATTGTGTGCAGAGGGCCTCCAGGCATTTACTGCTACCATCCCTCCACTGCATTTCCAAAGGTCCATCCACGTCGGATTCATTTTGTGGATTTTCCTTTTGAAAGATTTCACACCTTCAATCATGCACCAGTGTAATTTATAATGCACCATGTCCATGTTACCTGTTCAATTCCGGGATTTCAGGTTCTCGATGCACAGAGCAACAGTGCTCACAGAACATCCAGCAATTTCTGAATGATTATTAGTGCGTAGGGGAGAGGCTCAATATCGTATTACAAACCATTTAATGACAGACAAAGATGTAATTTTATACTTTAATTTCTTCTTCGTCTCCTTCTTCTTCTTCTCGTTCTTCTTCTTCTTTATTATATTTACATGAGCTTTTCAATAAACTCAAGGACACTTACAGCGATGAGGGGGAAACTCGCCTCAACCACCACCGATGTGTAGCACCCACCTGAGTGATGCAATGGCAGCCATTTTGCGCCAGAATGCTCACCACACATCAGTCGAAGTGGAGAGGGAGAGAACGATGATTATAGAGGAAGACCCACATCTTAAAATGTGTCGGCTCAGTGCTATACATTGTCACGACAATACACGACAGGAATTTTTTCTGGGTATTTTCCCATCCGTTTCTGGCCTACGTGATCATGCAGTCTCTCCAATCACAGAGCCTCCTCCCTCCTCCCCCCCATCTGAGGGACGAGTAGCAGAACTTTTTGCCTTGATCAGGCAGCGTATTATTTCCCAGGGTGCCTCCCAGAGTACGGGGTGGAGGCATTCGTATTCAGAAGATGTGCGATGCACGCTCACCTAGTATTCTGCTGCCCCCCCCTCCCCTCGTTGTGATGCAGTCTATACAAAGCTACCTTGCTGTTGCACGGGGGGTAGATGCAGAATAAAAATGAAAGCGACGAGAGCGTTTCTCTGCGCATCTCGGCGACAGGCCGACAGTGTTTCCCCGCGCTCGCGCACCGTCGTTTGACCTGCGCCGCGGCGTTCAACGCGCTCTACGCCAACGCGTTCGATCCGTTTAAAGATTAGCGCCGTGGTGCTTAATGCAAATGGTTAAACCGTCGCTTAATCAAAACAACGGAAAGTGCAATTATCCTGCGCGGATTTATGCCGTTTAAAGCATTGTTAGATCATTGCGCCGTTAATTAACGGCGTCTAATTTAAGCGATTCATCTCAATTATTGGAACGTGGAACCCTGGGGAGGGATTGTTCCCATGTGAATTGGTTTTTATTAATGGGGCTGATTTACAGTAATGAGGCTCTGATCAGTGAGATGGTTGAGGCGCAGATTTGATTGGTTAAGAGAGATCCGGAATAAACGCTCAGAAATCGCGGGGGGTCCGCGCGCAGCGCCATCACCGTGATTAAGGTCCTTCGCTACATGGTGCTGCCTCCTAGCGACATGGCGACCTGATTTGATTTCTTAATTATTTTTTTTCTGTCACAACTGATAATACGGTGCAAGTTCTTTGTGTGCAGTGGGTGAAACAATGGCTATTAACAATTGCTATTTACATGAACAAACATCACAGGTCAAAAACACAGTCACAAGAGGAGATGGGGAAGAGACCACAGGTGGTGCCAAAGCAAATTACTCAATAAAACAAAACACACACTAAATAGACAGCGTTTCACCTCTAATTTACAACTTTAAAAAACATGCTCATGCTATACTTATGGAATCAGTAGCAGCCAAAACATGAAACAAAACAAAAAATTATAAGCTGCATGAAAAAGCAACAGTATAATTGATGGAGAGCTGTTGTGGATGTGAGCCTACACATTATAACAATGCTAACCATGATACTGACTGACAAATGCGTTTCTTTCTTTCAGTTGTCATGAGGTGAGGAAGAATGATTGTGTGAAGCGAGGTCAAAACAGTTTATACCTTTTGTGAAAATCATTTTTTTTGGGACAATAAAACACTTGACAACACACACATTCACCAACTCACCAATCGTCTTTGTACACACAAACACACACGTATGCACACACGCACACCCACAGTAAACCTAAGAATTATAATTATAATAATTTATGCATTTAAATAATATTAACATTAAAAAAAACATTTGCACTTGTTGCTGTCAATGGACTTTCTAATGGGTGATGATCTGGAAAAATCACATTAAAATGCACACATACCACCACTAGGGGGCGGTAGTCTCTCACTTAAATTTTATCCAACGTTTCAACTGGCTTTCCCCCCCAGGTGTGATATGCTTTTATGGCTATAGAAAGGAAATAATAAGCCTGACAATTATGTTGTGATTCTTATCTTAAGTGCTCATTTTATGCAGTCATCCCACATTCCAATGGCATAGCAGAGCCTGAAAACACATTTCAATACATTTCTATGCAATTCAACAATTATAGGAGTTGTTTAGCATTATAATCTCAGGGTAAAATATAATACACCATTACCTCAGGTTTGGGTTTGTAGGGCTATTCTTGTAGTTTGCTTTTCATAAACCACAATATGCATTTTCTTCCTTAAATACAACTGGCAAATAAAGCACATTTAATTGTTTAAGTGGCTCTGGATAAAAGCGTCTGCTAAATGCCTGTAATGTAATGTAATTGATTTAATTTTCAAATAGCCCAGCATTATAATTAGAGTGTGTTTATAGGGATGTTAAGTAGTTAAGGGGATAAATTAATATGAAATCATATCCCCTCAATTGTATATATTTATCTGGGTGTATGTGTGGATAGAATAGAATAGAATAACTTTTATTTTCCCTTTAGGGAACTTCAGTTGTAGCCACCAGCGACAACAAAAAAGACATAGACAGTGGGGCAAACCCACAACACACAAACAAACACACCAAATAAAGATGTTCAATATCAAATTAAGTGAATTAAAGTGGAATACAGCCATGATTAAAAATAGCCTCCGCTGTCCCGAGATGTCCAGTGTCATCAAGCAGTCCAACACACAAACTCCGCCTCCACGACTTTCCTCCATACACGCAGTGTTCCGGTCTCTGGACACTGTCTAAACGGAGCACCGAATTGCCTTCCCACTTGTCGCCTAACTCCTCCCCTGCACCATCTTCTCCTTCCCTTCCATGGTTGCCCTTTGAAGACCGCCTGCACTCCCGGATCAGTCCCGACATCTTCAACTCCGGTGAAGAGCGATGGTAAACTTTGTTGCTGCAGATCAAACGGACATTCCCGAGCATATGTTGCGAATGCGTCTTCATGGTGACGACCACAAACAAGATCATCCCAACTAGACAGTTTGCCAATATCATCAAAACAAGCGGCAGGAGTGCCCCGAAAAATCTCCAGCCCACCTCCCCACACCACAACACACACACAGCGCATGAAAAAAACAAAAGTCAAAAGCGCCGGCACAACAAAATACATTCAAATTAACAAACACGAACACGAGAGACAGCTGGACTACATGTCGCCATTACAGCACCACGTGACGTCACGTGATGCAAGTGAACGTTTGTTTACATCCATATACAAATATTATATATAATATATATATATATATACAGTTGAGGGGACTGAGAATTCAAAATGAATGAACACACAAACAAACATTCAAAGGCATGCCATCCACACATGCATCCATATACCAGTATACAATTGAGGGGATATGGATGTATTTGTGGATGCGTGAACGTTTGTTTGTGTGTAGGCTATGTTCATTTAAAAATCACAGTCCCCATCAGCTTGACCCACAGTTCAGTCAAACTGTTATGTAGTACACAGCCAAACTTTGGCAAATTTTAATTCAGCCTGCTGTAATTAGTGATTAGCTCTCCATATTAAGCAGGCTGACATGTTTTAATCGGGGGTGAGGACTAAATTGCAGTCATTAGAATCAGTGAGTAAGTAAGTGGTACACCATTTTAAATGCTATAGCTTGGAATTAATTTGCCAGTAGCATGTTTGATGTTTTCTAGTTTAGCTGAATATTGCATGCTTTTTTAACCCTTTAAGGTGTAAGGTCACAAATATGATTTTATACAACAATGAGATCCGAACGAGAACGACGCGTTCTATAGAGCGTTGCCTAGGAAGCATAAACAACAACAATAGCAACAGCAATAGGGTGCTAGCAATTTGCCGAATCCGAAATAAAGAATGAGTTAATCAAAAGTTATTGCTTCAATATTTTTTCATTACTTACTAAATGTTTATGGTAACATTGTTGTATAAAAGCAATAGATCACTCGAGGTTTGTGCATTATTGGATATAAGCACTGCTGAGAGTAGCCTACTCGTTGCTGCAAGGTCACAGCAGTGATTATATTTCCAATAACGCACTCCCTCTCGTGATCTATTGCTTAAATAATGTTCTTAACTGAACATTCTAATGCTGATGTAACAATCAGAGGACTTCTAGAACACTCACATAGAATTTTGAAAAGAAAAAAACATTCCAAAAAACCTTTTTTCTTCAAAGGGTTAAGAAACTTGCCTTGGAATACACAGGGGAGGTGTAGTATTCGAATGGATGGGATGGAGAATTTCTGTGCCAGGCTTGAATCAACAAGTGTCAACTTAAAAAAAATAAAAATAAACAATTTTTAAAAAACAATGTTAAAATGTGCCCAGGTCTTCCCGTGTCTGGTCTTGTCTGAAATCAGCATGATTGAGATGCATGATTGTGGGCGCCGTTTAGAAAAAGAAAATGAGATTGGAGAGGTTGAGTGAGGCTAATCAAGATATTCATTTATCCAAATGAGCTGTTAGTCGATGTTTATTACGGAGTGGGAATGAGCGAACCCACTTCCTGAATAACAATGAATGAGAAAGTCATAATCTTGTAAACCCCCGGGTTGGTCAGGGCAGTACATAAACCCAGTGGATTAGACTTTAGGCCCTGGTTGTGGGCATACCCACAATACTGCTTTGTCTCCTAGAGAGAGGACTCTCCTTATTATCAGTAGCGGAAATGATAAAAATGTCTGTGTATTGATTTATATGTGTGAAACACGCGTTGGCCTACCCTGCTATGGCCGATAATGACACTGTTCTTTGGTCGCTACGTTCATTATGTGCCTCGTGTTCCTAACTGAAACGGCTTAGCTGACGCATCATTCTCAGCGCAGCGTGCTTTTGCTATTAATAAATCCGCGGTGTATGTCAGAAGGGCCGGTTTTATAGGATGCATCCAGCTAAATGTCACTGGTATTAATTCAACACGAGCGGCTTCACGTGTAGATTGCTCTGGGTTATGCTGTATTTGCGTAGCGTTCAAATGCGTCATATTTTCGCCACAGCCAGCATTCGTTTCAGCATGAGTTTGCCGGTATTAAATCGACAAGGAGTCTAGCTACATTTCAGCAGATGTAATTACGATTCACGCTTACGTGCAAGGTGGATGACGGCTTCTTGTACAGTGCGTAGCGATGACGGACAGTTTTGGCGTGGGGAGTTTATTTTAATATGAATTTACATTAAAGCAAATGGTCTGAGACCAAGATTCTATAAATTAAGAGGTAATAGCAACTTAAATTTGAATAGCTACTTAATGCATCGTTAATTTTTGGTTCGTGAGAGAAAAATGACCAAACCTGGGTCTGTGATTCACCCAGTTGGCATGCTGGTGAATATAGGCACACTGAATGCCCATGGTATGATGGCATGAATGGCAGAAACAAGTTTAATGTGCGCTGAACAAGGAAAGACATACAGGTCTCAGTCAAACACCAAAACATAAGCAAATCCTATATTTAGACTTAAAATCTTATTTCTATTACTTGTTTACTAAATAAGACCAAAAAGATTGCCAATGAGGTGAGACGGTTTTACTCATTTCAAGATTTGCCAATGGGGTAAGACTATTTCACTTCTCAAGAAAAAAGTTACTTAAAACAAGCAAATATTTTCTTCTTGAGATAGAACAAATAAGACTTTCAAGTCTCATTATAAGACTAAAACACTGGTTAAGACAGGCTTTTTTTGCAGTGTAACTGCTTGCTATAGGGGCCATGAGCTCATACAGAGAACAAATTATCTATTCTTAGATATGTAAATCCCTGACTCCCTGATAACTTGTCATTCTTCCCGTTTAAACACAGAGGTTTAGTGCAGGCACTGCACAGATACAGTCAAACAGGACTACACAATACTGAGGTGGAACCATAGACAAATTTTCAGCTCTTAATTCGACAATAAAGTTGTATTCTATTCTATTCACGTTACATGGATCCTTTAGTCGAATCTTCTGTATCCATTGTCATCTTACTCCTGCATGAATCTTAACTGCGTTGAAAGGAGTGTAGGAAGAGTGCGCCATAATTAAAGCAATTTGGCTTCCTCCCAAACCACCGAGATTATTACGGCTGGTACGAGCGGGTATTTCACAAAGAGCATCTGGCCTAACTTTTAAAAAAAATGTAGATGAACATAAAGTTCCATAAAGTCTGGTTTATGCGCAAGGCGCATTTAAGACAGCTTGGCTGTGGGGTTAAACTGACCAATCAAATTCAATATTTTCTGTTATGGACTTTGACAGACTAGATTGCCACTGCGGCTGTAGAAGAGTGAAGAGGCTACAGCTGGAGTTAAATATAAATGCAGTGGCTATGTGGATACTGTCATACATCCCTGTGATGGAATAATCATATGAATCAGCATGATGTGCACAGCAGTGCATTGCTTATTAAAATGAATAAAATGGCCTATAAACAAATGGTTGAAAAGAGAGCAGAGTGTGGTCAGTCCCCGAACCTCAAAATAAGTTAAAAAAAGAAAAATGGATGGTGCCGTTAGAACAAACTATTTTTTCCATTTTATATCCTATCTTTCCCTGTTGCTGGCTGGTGAGATGGTGTAGGCCCAATCTCAATGTCTGCCCTGAGCCCTAAGGACTGAGCCCCCACAGACTTTGGGTGACGTCACATGCGTGCCCAGCGTGAGTGCAAGGGCTCGAAATGGTACAAATACGAGGAATGGGACAGAACTTTGCGATGTTATGTTGCCTTGACAACGCCTGTCTCGCATGCAAGATGTTTATGACAATCGCCGCTTTGAGGACTCAAAGAACTCTGCCCGCCGTGTGTGTCGTTTGTTTACAATTTTTGAGACGCTTCCGGCTGAGTTTCCGTTTTTATCGCCACAAACGCTATGAACTGTGGGTAATTCCCTCAGCAAAGTCTGCAGGATCAATGCAGACCTGCCCCCGTAAATACGCCATTAAAGTCTGCAAGTCCACAGTCCACGAGTCCGTGAGGGTTCAGTTTGGGATTCGGCCATTGAGATTGGGCCGAAGTCATGAGAAGAGGCCATTTTGTGGGCAGTCAGGTGACTGAGCAGAGGCCATTTTGTGAGCAGTCAGGTGACTGGGGAGCAGGTATAAGAAGGCCAATTTTTCAGTGCTCTGGTTTTTTTTTTTTGGCAGGCACTCTCTGTTTGAAGCAAATTGGTGCTCTGGTTGCTACAGGCCTCAAATGCTGCTTGTTAGCTAACATTGTTTGTGGGTTGACTGCCTTGAAGAGTTCCTGTTGGTCTGGTGTCGACTCGCCAAGTTTAGTTTGTTTTGCGTTGTACTGTGTTGATGATTCTAACCAAAGAAAAACTTCTGAACCTCTGAAGACTCCTCCTTAGAGGGAAGCTGGAGCAGGTCGCTCACAGAGGAAGCACATGCTTGAGATGGCCCTCAACCAGAGTGGTGAGAACTACACCGACCACTCTTATCTCCAGCCAGCGTCTTTCTTCTCTGTTGTGTTTCTACCTACATGCCTACATTAGACACACACTCTTAACCCTCTTTGTTAGGGAAGAGCTTTGTTTGCAGGTGATGCTAAATATTTTCAAAGTTTATAAAACCTTCAGGTCAGTTGTGATGGATTTTCCTTAAAGAACAAGTGAAATATGTAGAACTGTCTCTCCAGTCTGTTGATTCCTCCATGACCACGCTAGTTTTGATCAGTACCTTCATTTTGATTTCATGACAACAGAGGTCTGCACTGTGGCATGTGCTCCTGCCGAAGCTGTCTCGCTAATGGAGTTGCCCCGCCGTTTATCACATGCTTGTTCAAAATGCTTGCAGTCTGGGATTATCCAGTCGAATATTTGCCAATAAGAAAGCATCCGTGAAAATCTTGAATGACATCCGGCCAGCGCTCAAGGCTGTCTTTTCCCCTGCTGACAGATCATTCCCTGTTGGTTAATTTTCAGCCTATTGTCATCTTCATTGCGTGATTTACCATTAACAGAAATGCAAGCTGAAAAAATACCTCTGTATGCGTATGGTAGTCATTTATGCATGCCCGTTCTGTGGAACGGGCTGTTAAATAGATCCAGGGAGCATTCTACTTACTCCTGGCTGCTCTGCTGAAGCTTAAATTGGTTTTAAATACTCGGAAAACCGAATGTAAGGTTTTCACAAAAGCTTGTTCTCGGCCACACAAAGCTATTAGCATGTCTATGTTAGAAGGTTCGGTAATTGAAAGGGTGGCCTCTCAGGCATAACGGTAAGATGGCAAACTGTCCTTAAAGGGCCATGTTGAGCTTCCGAGGAATTTAAATTGAAACTGCGTTTTTACTTCCAAGACGAATTTTGTCTTTCCTTGGAGGCCAAAAAATAACAAAAAATATTTTAAAAAATCTGGTTCGAGCTACTTTTACTGTCTGTCATTGATTATGGTGACATATTTTGTATTCGCATACGGCCTCTTTTGTTATGGGCTCTTGGGTCCTTTGCACATCTTTGTGTTTTATTACCAATGCAAATTTCTCCCTCACCACTGTGCTGTTTATCAAATGGTGGACTGGACCTCATTGACTATTCATAGACAACAGAATTATTATATTTTTATGTATAAATCAATGCTGGGTAAACTGCCTTAATATCTCTGTGTTCTCCTTACTTTAAATGATTGCAGCTATCACCTGTGGTTCACTAAGTGGGTGCTTTTTTAATGCTGCCTAAAATATTCCGCTTTTTAAAAAAAAATTTATAAAGAAAACCATTTACTTTTTATCCACCTTGGATGTGGAGTACTTACACAAAAGGTAGCAACTGTAGGCACTAGTACCCTTGGGAAATATTAAGTCTTTTCACAGTACTGTTCTTGAAGAGCGTAATTGTTTTTGATTGCAGGAGGCTGCGTTATGTGGGTTGCAATAACTGACTTCCTGGTGTTACAAATACTAGTGTTCTCTGCAGTTGTACTTTTGTGTGTTTTGACATGGAAAAACCTTACCTGTTCACACTCTTCCTGCTTTCTCCTCTTCTCTGTCTCCCTGCGTACCGCAATCATCCTCTCTTTCCCTCCATTCTTCCCTTGTTTCCGTCTGCACCTCCCATCTGCCATCTCTGTTCATTTATCCTTACTCTCTTCTACTTTTTATCACTTTTCCACTTTCAGTCGTTCTCTTCCTCCAATCTCACCCTTATTTCCTCACCTCTGTTCGCTCCCCGCGCCTCTCTGTCTCTTTCATCCATTTCTCCATCCATTCTATTCCACCAAATCATCCTGTCCCTCTCCTCTGTCACCCTCAGCCTGCTCGTTCAGTCCTTCATCCAACCCTGTCCCTTACTCGCCTTCGCTAGCCAGAGTGGCAGAGTCGTACAGAGGCTAGGGTCAGCGGCGGGAGCAGAACTCTGGATCAATCCTCCGGAGGGAGAGAGAGAGAGAGGTAGAGGGAGATAAAGAGGTAGAGAGAGAGGGGGGTGGGGGGGAGAGGTGTAGAGAGAGAATAATGTAATGTGCTCTATCAGAGTCTGAAAGGCCTTTTATCAGCTACTGTAGGAATACCCTACATCCCCGAGCTCTCGTTCTGAGCCGCCCGCCGTTATCGTGGCGGGAAGACGCGGCGACGCTCGGAATACAAATATTCAAACGTATCCCAGCATTCTCAGGGGCAGCCACATCTGGGTGATTTGGCAACGACGTGCAAACTGATCATTATGGCTTCTGGGGGTGTGGCTGAGTACGAGCGGGGACAGGCCTGTCACAACTGTTGGCATCATAGACGTTGAAACAATATCCCGTGGCAGCGTTTAGTTATTAATTACTCTGCGTCTTTTAAAAAAACTTTTTTTACTTAGTGTTTGGTTTGATTTTCAGTGTTTCTGTAGACTGAGGAGGTTGTAAAGCCGTTTATTAATGTTGCTTCTAATTAACAATTGCACTGGATTGTGAGGTCAGACAGGGGTACAGCACGCAACGTTACTACTGATTTAAATAACTCTTAAATTGGCAGCGATTCTGATGAGAACACTTGTAATTAACACACAGGCCCATAGCAATTACCACCATCTCCCCGAAGGTGGATTGTGATTTTTAAACGAATCAGGAGTTCAACTGAAAGAATTTAGGGAGCCTCGTCTCGGTGGGGTGCATTGAACATTACTGAGGGGGATGTCAGATCTATGTTTAGTACAGTTGAAGGCCTGACACATGTCACTTTTCACATATATCCCAAATTCTGGGACGTCTCATCTTTTGGCTGCGGCAAATTTCAGAAGTAGTATTAGAAAATATGTAATGCATTTAATACAGCATTTTAAAATCTTTAGTCCTTTAAAATCATTTAATGTGATCCTTTCTACATGGACTTCAGTGCCGTGTAAAATGGCCAAAATTTCAAAAGATATTGTACAATATTTTAGTGCCTGTACGTGCCATCTTCCTGTGTGTGTGTGTGTGTGTGTGTGTGTGTGTGTGTGTGTGTGTGTGTGTGTGTGTGTGTGTGTGTGTGTGTGTGTGTGTGTCTTACCCTCTTCTCCAAAGTCAATATTAAATCCCCTTAGTGTGTCAACTGCAATTGACAATGTCTCAGTTGAGTTATTTGTCAATTATTTTAACTTCAGTCTGTCATTGCAGCGTTTACACAGTGCATTTGCTTATTTGTGGCCTGTTGCTTTGGCACAGTTGACGTTGTTACCGTGATTGCAAGGTTCCCAGCTGGGGGTTGAAACCTAATTTCATACTCGTTTTCTTTTTTACAGGGGAAAAAAAAAAATCAACATCTCCTTTTATTCATTGGTATTTAAGGACAGACTGTGTGGTGAAAAATATAAAGGTCTATCCCATGTCATACTGTGCCCTGTGGTGATAAAAAAGAGCCCAACAGGAAGCTGTTTGTAATTCTGCCCTTTATTTCAGTTTGAGAGGGGATCTATGAGGATGCTGTTTTAGGAGGGGGGATGGGCATGGTTGATAGCACGCATAAGTGGTCACAAGTGGTCATCCTGGCCGATATATCATAGGACTAGATCCAAATGTTGTTTTCTCAATCCTTTTCTTAGTCTTAGTCCAATTATAGATTGGTATATAGGCATGGTATATTCTGGGCCATGCCCACACCGCCAGGAAGCGATTATGTGCAACTTAATATTCGGCAATTAGGAGAGGATGAAAATTAAAAATGGTTTAAGGCAGACTCAGCTTGATCTCTTCTCATGCTGATTCATTTAAAAAGTGAAGTGTTGCGGAATGTGTGGCGCGGTCTGTGGAGAAGCTGACTCACGAGTCATATACGAGTCCTTGTGCGGGCAGGGGCTTGATCACAGCCACCATGGCAACTTCTGAGCTGTGGTCCCTTCACTACCTCTGCTTTCAACCTGTCCAAATAAAGCAAGCAAATAAAAAATAAAAAGAGAACACTACATAACAGTACATAACCACCGAATGCCACGTACACTAGATCGGAGTGTGATGAGTCTGTGGGGGAAACTACCTCTATGGCATTTCCTGTTTTGGATTAGGTAATTAATGCAGCTCTATGGGGTCATGTCTCTCATGTTGTTCTCAAAGACCGACGGTTATTTCAGACGTATCTGCTCCACTCTGACATCGACAGCTGCTTCAGGCCACTCTTCCAGTACCTAACCTGCTTGTCACGGAAACTTGGTTCCACAAAGGAAACCCCTTCCATCAAGTATAAAACTTTCAGCATGGTCTAATATGCAGTATTGAATGCTGCCTTTTGTGTACATTTAATTACACAGAACCTCTAGGATATGAACGTCAGGAGTTGCAGACAGTCAAATGAACGGGTATGCAATCAGAAGTAGCGGACACAATTGTGCCTTATCAAGCTCCATATTACTAAGGATTGTGGCTGCGAAATTAATAGCCTGCTAAAATGATGAGGATGCCATAATATAAATGCCTTATTCCAACACGGGGTTTAATTAGCATATTTTCATGTCAATTTCAATGTTGCACACATTCCTAATGACCTCCGTTCCTAATGCACCCCTACACCACAATATTAACATAATGCAGACTGTATTATCTCCAATGTTACTCATGTAGTTTGATACTTTTAAAAGCAATTGAGGACTGCTTTTGCTCAATAGTTTAAAAAAATATATAATCCCAAGCCTGTGATTATAAACCACATCACATTAAGTCCCTAATTACTCTAGCACACTCCGCCAATATTAACTACTACCCATAATAACATTGGTGCTGGTATCGTGCAGTAAATGTTTTTGGTGTTAAACCGACTCTAATAGAGTACATTTTACTCTGACGGAGTGCATTCAAATTCTGTTTTGTGTTAGTGTGTTATTTTACTGTGTTGTGTTAGTAGTGATACTGGTTCTGTATTGCTATTGATATTGGTCTGCAGTGGTTTCTTAGAATGTACCCAAACCCAGGGAAATCTAAAATGCTACAATTTTCATACTTAGCAGTATTATACTGAATTAAATATGTTAAATGCAACATTATTTTGTTTGATATGGATGTTAATAGACATTTTAATGTTTGAACACAGCCAAACAATTGCGTGTGCGTGTGTGTGTGTGTGTGTGTGTGTGTGTGTGTGTGTGTGTGTGTGTGTGTGTGTGTGTGTGTGTGGTGTGTGTGATGTTCCGCGCATGGTGGCCTCAAATTGGGATGCAACTTTCTTCAGTTATGAGAAGGTAAGAATGGTAAATTCCCAATTCTTCATGAGTGATTATATTTAAAAAAAATAAAAAAACAGAACTGGAATTGTAAGGTATCTCTGAAGGCATTATCCAAGTGCAAGTGAAGTTAATAGTTTTTTTTGTCAAGCTTTCTTTTTGTTTGCACAGAGGGTCATGATTGGCTGAGATTTCTATGTGCCATGCCCAGGGAAATCAAGGGCACTCATCCTTGGTCCCAATGGGCTAGAGTGACTATAAGTCCTCTTGCCCCTGGGAGTGGAAGACTGCTGAGTCAATAAATAGATCTAATCAAACCTGACCATGGAGGACCACTGGGTCTGCAGACTTTCTGGGAACCTAATGACTTAATTCGATGAATCATTATTTCAATTGGACTATATCTTCAACCACCTGTGCTTGTTGGGGGCTTAAAGCAAGTTTGAGAACCTGTTTTCTGCCTAGGACCTGCGTGGAACGAATAGCCCTAATGAAACTTCAGCTTTTTTTATTTTTTTTAGAAGAACTGACTAATTGCTTAAATTTGTAAAAGTAACAGGAAGGTCCATACGTTTGGGATGTTATGGATAATGCATTTTGTGAGACCACAATTTAAAATTGTAGTTTAATGAGGACAGGTCAGGTGGAAAAGGTTTTTATTTTAGTTGTTTGATATGGCCATACCTGCACTTCACTGACATCTTCAAAACATCAGTTTAAAAAAAGGCTATTTTAGAGTAGCCTCAAAACACACTGTTCCCTTTAGGAGAGCAAAGCGAGATAAGCAAATGACAGCGCCACTGAGGGGAATCCGTTTGGAAATGCAGACGCGTCTATCGGGAGCCCCTTGACGGCCGTCAGCACTTTGGATGACGGTTGAAGGTGATACCGTTGGCCCGAGACGGGGAAAGCAATAAGGCGTGAATAATGTACGGCGGGTTTGTGCTGCGTCAGTTGTGGAGGAGGGGAAACGCAACGACGGTCTCCGCGGAGACGCGCGCGCGCCGGTAGATCATCCGATTTGAATGCGGCTCATTATCTCCTGACTTGTGTCCCCCGTGCTGTTTGTGAATTCAGCGGTTGGGGCGCTCCCCCGGTTCACCGGATCACTATAATAACAAACAAGTTAATAAGGAAGACTCCGAGTCATTAGTGTCACTCCGTTCTCTTTTTCTGCGTCACGCACAAAGTCCTACTGTGATTCAATTGGTTTCTTGATGAGTGAGAACTTGTGAGTATCTGGGAAGACATGTTTTTCTGCCTGGAACATTTATTTAATTCATCAGATACCATTACTCATGGTGCCTCGGAGCAAGTTAGTTATTGCTTGTACTCTGCTATGTATCTTTGCTATTTGGTCTAGGTTTTTAATGCATTTAGAATGTCCAAACAAACACTTCCCCTGAGATTCATTTTAAAATGTTAGATTTTTGATTTAAATACCTTTACATTTAAGAATAGTGGTAGTACCATTTTTAACTGATGGTTGAACTTGTGGTCCTGTTTCCACTTTTTTCAATGAATGCAGTCAATGGGTGATATGTAATTACATTCATCACCAGTAGATGGTGCAGAGGCTATATTACGGCCCTTGTTGTCTGGCTATAAAATATGATTGCTGTAAATATTTTTGGTGGATTTGGAAGAAATAATTTCCTTAGGGACAAGGAAGAGAATTTGATTTGTAGTGCTGCTATGCTAAATGTTGAGTGTCGTGAGGATACACACACACATGCACACGCACACACACACACACACACTGCTAATTCAACTCCAACAGAGTATGTATGAGTCCAGTAGGGACCATATATACTCTGTAAGAGTTGATTTAACACTGAATATTTTACTGTGTGCACATACAATTTCCACTGTAGTTTAATTTCTGCTCTTAGATCCGGAACACATTGCTGCTTGGGACACGATATAGTGCTGGTGATATTTTTAGCCCCTTTGATCAAACGCGCACATTAATTAAGGTATTAGTCATTAAACTCATTTAACTGGTAAAAGAGTAAATAGCTTAGCACTCGTGAAACTTGTCGGCCATCTTGTGGATTCGGAGTACTCAAAGAGACTCTGCGCTAAAAGTAAATCGGTAGTCGTCTCTGTTTCCCAGGTTGATTGCTTCTGTCTTGACGCCCGCGTCCCGACTCACTTGCTCATGCATTGGGTGCAAAAATGCACAGAATAAATTAAATTATTTTGAACAGGGATGACAGGTGCGGTTCCTTAGGGGCTGCAGTGTGTTCTGATTTTCATTTCTGCTACTCAGTCTGTCCAACCTTACCGCTCTTTGGCACTGTGACTCTGCCCTGAGCGAGGTCCTTAACCTGCCTTGTTTCAGTAGAAGTATTCAACTGTATAAATGTTTTAGGAACCTATAAAAGTCCTCCTGAATCAAAATAATGTTTACAGGCTATCTGATAAACAATTCCCTTCTTAGTTTTATACACCTGACCTACAGGATCAATGACCTTTAAATAAATAATAATAACACTAATAATTAAAAATCCCATTGGCTCGGCTGAGATTATACTCTCAAAAATTCCATAGTGCAACCCCAGGCTTTCATTAATATGACAGAATGTTCTGGACTGTCTCTCATACCCATAGGAAAAAAAGAAATATCACCTCAGGCAAGGCGAGTAATTCAATTCAGTTTACAATTCACAATGAATGATGGACTACTCAAAACAGCTGTGCCAGGTACTTTCATACTGAATATATCAGACAGGTTTACTGTACACCATTCCACAAGTAATCATTTAAGATAGTCCCTACTATGTAAAAAATACAGTATTACACCACGTTTATTTTTAATTATACCATTTTGTACATCTAATTTCTATTTCTAAAATATTTCTGACAAACCGCTGTAAAAATAACCATTTAACCAGACGTTAGTTTAAGTTAGCTTGAAAAAGCCAACTTACTTTTCTGCTTATTATTTCTTCTTCTTGTTCTTATTCCACATCAATTTTCTGTACGCTACTCCTACAGATTTTCAACCAGACCTACCAAATTTGGCTAGTAGCTTCATATAATGTGGTACTGTATTGCTTGTGCTTTTTGTGTCAAATTCTCAAGTTCATTTTGAGATATTTATGATTTTATATAAACAAATCTCCATAGATTAACATCAATGGAATGTTCAGAATCACACTTAAAGTTGACGTCACAATCGGCCGCTGCAGCCGCCGCGGATACAGACCATCTAACGGACAAAATGTCTGGCAAGGTCAGTATTGTTGGCAACATAAATGTGAGTTCAGCCCAATCAAGTATTAGTTGGGTTTTCTGTTAGTTATCATTCTTGTGAGATAACATGTATTTCACCATTGGCTTTTCCAAGCCAACTTAAAGTTTGTCCGCAAACTTTTCTTTGTAGTTTGTACTACCTTTGACAGAAGGCGATGTGGTAGTTTATAACGCTGCACATTTAGGTCTGGCTCTCAGGTAATTTATGCGAGTCAATGTTTTCAGGAGCGCTATAGTTTACCAATTGAGAATGGAGGGATTCTTAAGTCAAATCAAACAAAAGAAAAGATGGACACAAAAGCAGACCGTTGCAAGGCAACCTTAGGGGTTGTTAGTGTAGTCAAACCTGGATTACACTAGGCTCCATTTGGAAACCGCTTTTCTTGTTTAACAAATGGCATTTTGTTAATGGACATTTACTGGAAGCCGCTGCATTACTTGTTGAAAAGCATGTGATTCAGAGCATTTCCCCCAATTTTTACATACTCTCACATTTCATTCTTTGTCATATTGGTAACAGAAAAGCTAACCGACACACATTCGTAAAATAAATTATTTTTTGAATGAAAGCACGGACTGTGTGCCTTGTAGTCTACTGGAAGGTTGGCTACTCTTAATTCTTTTAAGAGTAATGGGCTTCTTAGTGTGGATAGTGTGAAGTGATGTATTGACTGAGTAAGCAGAGAATGAAACGTGCAAAAATGTACATAACAGCATATGGTCATAATTTGATAGAAATTCCCAGGGGGCTACATTGTGGATTTTTGTGGTTTTCTTTCAAGCTGCCAAGTAAGGCCTTGAGTACTGGGGCCGTGACAGAGTATGATCCATTCACCCCTTTGAGGGTGCATATTAGAGTCAACGTAAGGCCTTGAGTACTGGGGCCGTGACAGAGTATGATCCATTCACCCCTTTGAGGGTGCATATTAGAGTCAACTTCATCAAAAAGCCTTTGGAGTGGGCGACTTTCTCTCACAAATGGGGGCACTTAAAATCTCCGGCTGAAACCCTTATTTCCGGGGTTTTGTCGAGGGGATTCAGCAGCGCACTCCAACAATTTCAGGAAGCAAACCGGAAGTAAAAACTGGGCGGGACATATTATGAACTATTTTTGTTAATTCTATCTTCATAATCTATAATTCATAATCTACATTTTGTAACCATTGTCATATGTAAGATGATTGATATTTTTCAATATTACAAACCAGTTCCTTACTAGTTTGGAAAGAGTTTTGCGGGATTTCTTTCGCACAATGCTTGCAAAGTGAGAGGAGAGGGCAGGTGGACAGGGGACAGGGATCATATTCGGTCACAGTGTGGATTCTTTAACCAATCAGTGACATCAGTTAAATGAACCAATGGTGCCGAGAACACCCCGAAAACCAGCAGACACTGCGGCCCCCAGGACTGGAGTTTGACACCTGTGCTACAGACACACTCTTCACGTGCAAAATGTCTTTGGCAGCACAAGCTGACTGGGTCTCCATATTTAAATGAAGGAATTCTCCATGCCTAGTCTCAGAATGGATCTGACAGACCCAGAGGAGGCCCTGGTGAGACCTGCTTTCCTCAGTAAAGATCACCACTACGGTACTCTTCTGATCCCGTTAGTGTTAGGATGCAGGGCAGGTAAAGGTATAAGAGCTTACGGGTTTCCTCAGTAAAGATCACCACTACGGTACTCTTCTGATCCAGTTAGTGTTAGGATGCAGGGCAGGTAAAGGTATATAAGAGCTTACGGGGAAGACCAGGAAGAGCCTGGATTTGTAAGGGATTTGCAGAAATGTTGAATCCGTGGGTGAGGCAGAGTCAGTGCTGGTACTGTGCTCCCATTGTGGATTATGATTTAAACACTAATAGAGTCTCCACAGTCAGAGAGAGGTCTGGTATGTTTTGGACAGGTGGGGAAATGAGAAAGTAACACAGCAGCATGCTGTGATGTCACATTTAATTCATGATTATGCACAGAGATTCAACGTAAAGCATAATAATAATTATACAGCAGAATTATATACAGACTATGCATCAGGCCCTGCCAATTTCACTGAAATGGTTTTCAGTAACTTTTATTCAGGCAATAATATAGCTACTAATAGGCAATAATATAAGGCTACATGTTGAGTAATGATTAACAATCGCCCTCTGCTATACCTGAAACATTGTCAATACACGTACAACAATTTCTGACTATACATAATTATACATTAATTCAGAGTACTGCATTTGGTGGCTATTGATGACATATCTTTTTTTTCAGCACTATGCACAATAAAGTGTCTTGTATGTTCTTTATAAGTTCTTGTTGTGGGAGATATATACATAAAAAAATTATAAAATGGTATTTAAAATTAAGTGAAGCACTGTATTTTTATAACTACCAGATGACTGGCGATTAATTGCTGATCAGAGGCCTAATGCAGGATCATGAAGTGATGTGATAACTGATAAGTACTGTGGAAATTAGAAACACTTATCATGGCAGTGCAGAAATAGAAGTGGTGGGGCATAGATATATTTTTGGAGGCTGAGGAAAAACCTAATTTGTCTTGAAAAGATGGTCTTTGACCTGATGGATTTGACATTTAAACTACTGTGAGTCTTGTTTGCTTTGCAAGTTAGCTCTGGATAATAACATCTGGTTAATGGCGGTATAGCAAAGAGCCAGAGAGCATAGAGAGAATGCGGTTGTCAACCTATGGGCAGAAATTAAAGGGTTAACTCACATTTACCCCCTGGTTAGAAAGAGAAGAAAGATATGTGAAGCAAGCAATGACTGATTATATAATCACTGGTATTTTCAGACCAATGCAATTGATAAGTGGTTAGGTGATTGGATAGAATGTTCTGAACACATTGGTCATTCTACAAGACCTGGGCAAACTTTGCATTAATCAGAATTTATTTTAGTCCAAAGACTTGATCTGTTTACTGTGTAACCATTTGTAATTATGACTATCTGACACTTGTACTGAAACTGGAGAATTATACTGTGAAATAGATTTTAAATATTGTATTATATGTACAAAATTTGGCATATTTTAGCATAACACTTCTCACATAAAATTCAGAACTTAGTCTCATACTTGTCTTTAGTCCTCCATATGAGACGATGACATAGTATGTATTTCTTCAGTATTATACACACATATGGCAAGGATTTGTCAATACAGAAAGCTGACACTGGTTATTATATTCCAATTGTGGCTCAGTGACAGTAGTTAAAGGGTGTCAACCTTTTAAAATGTAATGCACTATTAAGATCTAATATCCAGCATATCAGGAAACTGGAGTAATAATGGAAACTTCAATCTCATAGCTCATTATTAAATCTGAAAAGATAATGACTAGTCATTCTCCGAGCACCAGAAATGCTTGTCCATCCTTCATCATATTAAGAAATTCTCCAGACGGAAAGACAGTCGGAATATGGAATATGAGCTCTCCATTTATTTCCTTCATAAGTATAATATTATTTAATCTTTAGTTAAATCCACATTTCATGAGTTCCCTCTAATGAAGCTTTTTGTAAGCCCTGAGTATGGTTGGACTGGCCGTCTAGCAATTCTGGCCCATGCCAGATAGGCTGGTCTCCATTTCCAAGCCATCGTATGCACAAAGTTGCTCTTAGAATAGCTGTCGCGTGAGCTCTTCAGACTATCCATGAGTAGCAAATGTGTTGCGCACGCACGCACACTCGCACACACACACACACGCACACACACGCCATCTGTCTTTCCTTATCTCTACTGACTTGTTAATTGATTTATTTCCACGTCATCTTCGGGAGGGATGAGTAACTCCATGGCACGGTCTCTCCTGGGTTTTGCACTGTAAGTGGCATGCAAGCCATTGTCCTTTGTTTGATCCTTGCTTTAGTAAGGAATCAGGACTGGAAAAACTCTTAAAGCCACCCCACTAAGACAGGAATGGTATTCACAAAGGAAAATGTGAAAATGTGTTTTTAAAAGGTGTACTGGAATTTTTTTTTTTTTGAAAAATGGGAAGGGCCCATGCTGGGAGATTGTAGTGTTGCAGGTTATGGTATTCATATGCTGGAGCTTTACTTTATGGAAGTAGTGAATTATGGATACATTCTGGCTTTGCACAGTAATAAAGTCTGTTAGATGACGGACAGGCACTGTACTGGTTACTGCTGAACATAAGTTCTGTATAATTCCATGGGTGGGTGGGACACCATCCCATCAAATATGCAAGATGCCTCCTCAGATTGATGGCTGAAGGACAAGAGACTTCAAATTTACCCACAGAAACACTGACAGGCTTAGCATTTCACACACTTCTGAGAGAATTTCAAAGATAAGCAGATTAATCAATGTGAAGCACAGGGATATGGATGCAATATGTTTTGAATGTTTTCTCTGAGATGATATCGCTTTTTGATGTCGGTGCCAATCTAGGTGAATTTCAGTATTGCATTTTTTTATCTGGTAAGGGCTGGGCGGCTGACTGGCCTGTGTAGTCTGTGGTTGTGCAGACGTCTGTATATCTTCTCTGAGACACCCTGTTATCCTGGAAAACTGAGCTTTGTGGATTATTTAACATAAAAAATAAAAAAATTAAGATGGAAACTTCCCTCATCTACCAAAATAAATCTCCACACAATAGAGTACAAAAACTATATATTTTAAAGCATAAAGCTTAAAACGGAGCACAAAGAAAGTTATAACAATGGTGGAATGGCAGGAGGTGCCGACATCAATGAGTGTTTATTTAATACTAAATATTTATTAAACTTTATTAAATACTAAATACTGTAACTAGTGCTCATTCACCTGCAATACATCGCTTATGGGTGGGGGGAGGAGAAAGTGTTTATTTAATACCAGTCACAAACGGCCGTCATAGGAGCTTTCACAGGAGCTTTCACAGGTGCTTTCACAGTTGCTACCACAGTTGCTACCACACGTCTTTGCTCTTCAGGTCATCTCCGACACGTCCTTGTCTCTTTCGTTTTACATTTCGTGGTTGACAACATTCTATCCCCAGTCACTGTTTTTTTTTTTTTTACATATAAATACTGCACACATGAAGGCTGATTATTAAAACAAAAGTGTTCATATACATTATTTAATTATTAATAATGATTAAAAATATATATATAGAAACGGCGTACTGACACGCGAAATTGCTCAACGGACAACCTGCTGGTTTCCTGGTCGATTTAGAAATCGTAAAACCATCGTTGTAATATAAATGTAGTTGAAAGCATGAGACAATGTACAAATAGTTTTATATTGCGCACAATGTTTATAAACAATGGATTTTATTATTTATTTAGGCTTTTTATATTTTTTAATTGTTTCCTTTAAACAAACACCTGTAAACAATCAAACTAAATAAAGGAAACAGTCAGTGTTTCACCTTTAGTGCCATTAGCCTCCATAACATGATTTCTCACTCATTTTCTAATCTGCTCTTATTCTGTTGGGTGAGCTCACAATTCCCGAGCCCTTCCTTCCCGAGCCCCTACAAAAGACTTCAGTTTGTCTGGACAGAAATGACTAAATATGTGCCTGCAGACGTGCACTCAACTGTAACTCACAGAAGCCAAATTCTGTACATTTTAATCCCTTTGAGAGGAGGCACTCGTGTTGTGTATTGACATGGAAACGCATCCCCGGAATAAAACACAAAATAGTTATGTGTGGGATTTGTATGTGACCTCAGTCTTAAGTAAACACGTTTTAACGTGGTTAAATTAAATTTCAGATGATTTAAATTTAAAGAAAGCACACAGCTGGCAGTGTAGTATAATGGTTAGGGCGGCAGTGTAGTATAATGGTTAAGGAACTGGACTTCTAACCGAAAGGTTGCAGGTTCGATTCCCAGGTAGGACACTGCCGTTGTACCCTTGAGCAAGGTACTTAACCTGACTTGCTTCAGTATATATCCAGCTGTATGAATGGATAAATGTAATAAGTTGTGTAAGTCGCTCTGGATAAGAGCGTCTGCTAAAAAAAAAAAAAGCCTGCCTGCCAGCTGTCCTTTTTGCATGCATTTCTAAGTGGCTCTTGAGTTTTGCTTAAGATGGCTAGCCGGCTATGTGGAACAAGTGCTTAAGCCCTTAAGTGCCATTGTCAGCCTCTACATTTGTGGAGAACCATGTTAATCTTTTTAAAGATAACCAAAGCTCTTTTTAAGTAATTTGTTTGCATTCAACTCTCATTTTTGCTTTTGACTGACAGTATCCCGCGCTGTTAAAGCTCCCTATTTCCGAAGAACAGGATGTTTAATTAGGTTCAATTTGCATTCCAAATGCAGTACTCGGAGGTAAAAAGTATTATTATTAATCTAATACGTTTCAGTTGTTAGTGCCGCTCTATAAAGTTGCACACAAATATGTTAATATTACAGCCTAGGTATAAGGAATATTATGTTCAAATATGTATTGTATTAAATAGTTTTAGATACCAAAATTATTGGGGCTGAGGTGCATGTATTATATTTCTTTTTCCGAAATGTGATAGATTTTAGACTTTGTGTCTATGGAAAAGCAAGAGTTCACTTATTAAAAAAAATCTATTCTGCTGAGGTGGCGTGCTTTGTGTGAAACAACAAACTTGCCACAAACTTGCACTTCTTTACAGGCCTACCAGCCAGGCTTGTGTCTGTAGTGTGTCTGACGAATGCATTCCTTTATGGCACGACAAGAAAATACGCCGTAAAAGAGACTGAACTACTATCTGCGTTCCATAAACATAAGGAATCAGCAAAGTTGTATGATATAGATGCCGGGCACCTGGAAGAGTGCTTATCCCCATTTTATGTTTGTCAATTGAGTGTTTATCCCCACACTTACAATCAATCAAGCATACATTCATATGCACTTCAACAATACACCAAACACGCCCTTATGGAAATGAAATATACTGCAGTATATTTTAAATATATTGTGAAGATAATTTTGATATATTTACAATATACTGCAGCATATTCTTTTTCCATAGGGGCACAATGTATGATTTATTCATTTAAATAAATAAGGACATTTAGGAAATGTCCCATTTTCTCTACAATTACAAAATGGCCGACTGTCACTCGTACCGCGGGGCTTGATTGCTAATCTAATGGTATGGTGAGCACATTGCACTTTTACACATGACGACTGTATATTATTGACTGTTCATTGTGGTTATGGCAAGGAGTGCACAGTGCATGCCATACACTTGCTATTCCCCCTTCACGTTTGGCATTAAAAGTGCACCGTGGCTTCATAATAATAACGTGTGTTTTTTTTTTTTTAAACATAGCTTGACAATCTTGTTCCTCGATTCCCATCTGTGTCGTAGTTCCTCCTACCTTTATGACTCTATACCTGCTGGTGTCTGTCATTGGCTGTATCCTACCCCAGGCCAGCAAAGATATTCACATGTTCAAAGTGTGCGCTGAATCTGCGACTAGTCAGGACGCTGGAAATATTAGACTCATACATGCACGCTGTGCGGCTATCCGTGACCTGTAGTTCTATGAGGAATGAATTCATATTTAATACCTTTGTGATTGAAACATTGAAACACGATTCCTTGTGACTCACTTTCACGCAGTGGCGTCGGGTTGAGTGCATAACGGCACGCTTGCTTTGTCTGGATGAGGCCATTACACTTCAAAGATATTTATTTGCTTGAGTAAAGGCTTTGACGTTCAACACATTAATCTCAGTGCTAAAATAAGCGCCTTTGCCTCAGTGAACTCAAAACAAATTATTACAAAGTGTCTACAATACTGGATTATTGAAACCTATTAGCTGGGAATTGCAGTGGTATCAGTTCACAGGTATAAATCGTGCATCGCTCTCTATCTAGTGTCTTCTATTGAATGGATTGGGTGGGATTCATGAACATAACGTGGCAGCTTCTGAGCAGCCAGGGCCTACAGGCGTGATCTATCAATCTCCTCAGAAACGTACATTATTTCATTTCAGATTCCCCTGTAGAGCATACATTTAAAACCTCGTCTGTCAATGCAGCAGGATATTTACAGACTAAATGTAGGCTAATTGCACATTCAGGATTTAAACGTGTAGCCGCCTTGTCACAATTCAATTCAGTTCAATTCAATTTTATTTGTATAGCGCTTTTTACAGAGAACTGTCACAAAGACGCTGCACAGGGAAACGGAAGGAAAATTGAGCAAAAAACCAGGCCTTAGCCCCCAACCAGCAAAATGAGGTAAAAAACTCCCCGGTAGGGGAGAAAAAACACTGAACAGTGGCGAGAAAAAACTCCCCAGTGGGAAGAAATCTCAGAAGGAACCTGGCTAGAGAGGGGGTGCCCATCCTTCGCTGGCCGGCCCGGTTTAAACTAAAGGTGGACTGAATGGTAATAGTCAATTCAATAATCAATTCAAGCCCACTTATTGTTGGTTCCCAAAACACTATTCAAGTCTGAGGCTTCCATAAATGGAGGACCATACGTCCTCATACTTATACTTGTTTAAGCAAGGCTAAAATTGTTTGAAATGACACACAGCCTGGTGTTTTGTTAGCACATGTCAATGTTAGCATGTAACCAAAATCAATGTCATTACCGTAATTAATTTCAGTAGACCTTTTTTTTTTTTTCTTAGGGTGGCTTAGTGAGCTTATCCCAGGCAATATTACACACTGCGTATTAAATTGTGTATTTTAATTTTAACTTGTGAACTAAGTAGCATTTGTACTCTTAGCTCAAGAAAAGGCCCATTGTGGATTTAATGTCATTATTCTCATGTCATCGCATGTTTTTTCTTTCAGTTTATTTGACTGTATTACACTTGATAGATTTTTGCAAGGATACATTTGAAGACTTAAGGACATCCCAGAGTTATTTAAATTGATTTCATTGATTTATTATGGCCTTGTTTACAATTTTTTTTTATTTTTTTTTATTTGACACATCTGATATGTGTAGAATTTGATTACTGTAGTTCAAATGCAAGATAGCAAGTACATATTGGATTTGTGCAAATATGGTTTGAGTCTGGAACCGCTTCCTTTCGTATTGTATTTGGATGTAAATGCTCCAGCGTGCGCCAGGCTCGCCTACACTCTAACGGTAAAGAACATCCTGTTATTTGTTTTAGAGCTGGCCATCTGGACAAATGAAAAATAAAATGCCTTTCTTAATCTTAGTCTAAATACACATCATTTGACATGCAACACATTAACAATTAAATCTAAACACTACTGACTACCTTATATATTGGATATGGATATTTATATATTGGATATTGGATACAAAACTCTGTTTTGTCAACATAAAACACTAACATTTCACCAACTGAAATTGGCTGTCTGTGCCATAACTTCACGTGTTACTGGCACAAGCCGTTCATTGTGCTAGTCTTCCTAATCCTTCATAACTTAATAGTTTTTGTTTGACAGTTATTGATATTCGTAGCTAGAGAACATTTTATCCTGTTACGTCTAATGTATTTGACCCTGAAAACCACAAACGAGACATGACCTGTAACAACAGCCATAAGTAATGTGGACAGAATGACAGTGTACAAAAATTATAGTTTTGAGGAAATATACATCAATGTCAGACTGCTCCCATAAGCCAATGCAAATTGTCTGACCCTTGCATAGACATTAATTTGCTAGACTCATGTCTACTAATGTCTGTGACATTTACAGACAGCAATGGATTTGAACAAGACACAAGACTGACAATCCGTAGAAGAAGTAAAGTCCTTATCATTGTTTTAAAAGGAAAATGAAGTAGTATGTATCATTATTTTGCATACCATGAACTTCAGATTACCAAAACCAAATGTCAGTGCGTATTCATTGATTAATACTTAATGGCAAGTGGAATAGTCTGTAAAAGACTCTGAACAAGGCAGCGGGTTGTGCCTAATAGCTCCAGGTTCCATCTTTGGCTTTGTCAAGAGTAAATTGTCTTAAGCTGGTTCCCCCGGTATGGCTTCCCCACTTCATTAGCCCTTATTTTACATTAGTTCCACTGAATGGCCAGGAGCCCGACTGCCTGTCAGTGAGCGAGGTCCCTCTGATATGCACTAGCACTTCCTGTCCATTCTGCAGTTTTTAAAATAGCCACTGGCTGTCTTGCAGGTGAGTGCCACAGAGGGTACTGATTATTACTTAAAGGGATAGTTCGGAATTTTGGACATAATGTCTCAATTACGACTTACCCATGATGTAGTTGAT
This sequence comes from Synaphobranchus kaupii, assembly GCA_029718625.1. Taxonomy (NCBI): domain Eukaryota; kingdom Metazoa; phylum Chordata; class Actinopteri; order Anguilliformes; family Synaphobranchidae; genus Synaphobranchus; species Synaphobranchus kaupii. The sequence continues at coordinate 67,462,037 of CM056383.1, forward strand.
TGATGGAAACCATTTTCAGCTAATTCCATGCTGTCCCTTCTTTTGGACATACACACGTTGCTAATGCTAGCTCAACTCTATGGCAACCGGTAGCATCCACTACCAAACGCACTTAAACACTCCACAGTGCACCCAAAGCAAATAAAATACGACGACAGTCTATCGGGATTATTTTGTGTTTATATCATCAATTTTTAAGTCAAACTATCGCTGAATCCTTTACTTTGTGTTGACCTATATTCTTTGTGGAAGTACAGCGGCGGAGCGATACTTTACGTTACCTACGAATGTAGTGCCGGCACTGGTCGACTACAACAACAAAGAAGAGCGACAAGTTGCAATGGCCACGTTCGCTCCGCCGCCATACTTCCACAGAGAATATAGGTCGTATATACGTACATACATACAGTGGGGACGAAAAGTATTTGGGCAGTGACACAATTTTGTTGTTTTGGCTCTGTACTCCAGAACATTGGACTGAAATGGAACAGTGACTATGAGGTTAAAGTGCAGACTCTCGGATTTAATTTGAGGGTTTTTACATCCATATTGGGTGAACCGTGTAGCAATTGTAGCCCTTTCTATACATAGTCCCCCACATTTTAGGGGATGAAAAGTAATTGGGCAAATTAACACTTAAATAAAGTCATCATATTTAATATTTGGTTGCAAATCTCTATGGGAATTCTTAGAGTGGGGGGGGTGGGGGGGGGGGGCGGCTGTAAATTACACTGGAACAGTATGAATCACATGATTGGCTAAATGGCTGTTAGTCATCAAGGGTCTGAGGTATCAAACAAGCCTCAAGCCATCACTCTGCTGCCAGATATGCAGTAGATATGGATGGATCACTTTAAGAGTTGTTTCTCCTGACTCATTTTCAAGAGTCTTTTGATGTTGTTTGGTCACAGACATCAGGAAGTCGTGGCATGCAAAATATGCGACCGAATATTAAATATATTACCTCAGGGGAGGTAGTTTGCTTATTGATCTTTTTTAATCTTTTTAATTATTTGGGGTAAAATAATTAATTGTTTTTAAAGCAGTTCTAGCATAACCTGTTGGACCAGCAAGCAAGTCATGTAGTGTACATGCGTTTGATCATAGCACCTGTTACGGCTGCCTGTCTTACCCCTGCTGTGCGGTCTTGTTTTTCCCTCCTCCAGAGGTAATTGGCTGATTGGAGTCACCTGGCCCACACCTTTAAAAGACTGGCTTGCCCAGCCTTCAGGAGTTGCTGTTCTTTTTGTTCCTGTGCTTCCGAGTGAGACGGTTTTTCTCTCCTTCACGGTCTACGACCGAGTTTGTTGGACTGTGGGTTTTCTTTATTTTCTTCATCTACTGACTTATTTCCTTTGCTACACATATTTACATTCACAGACGCATATACATACCTGCATTCACGCACCCATACGCTCCCTATCCCTTTTCCCCCTGGTAAATAAACATATTTTCTTTATTCGCAACTCAACGTCTCTGTGTCTTTTATGTTGCGGTCATTCAGGGAGTGGCTGTAACATAAAATTGGGGGCTCGCGTCCGGGATCTGGACGTTTTTTCGAGTCATTTTGATGGACCATTTGATCCATTGTTTTGATAGCCAGTATTATCGTGTTCTAATTGGTTGCAGTGCGCTGCTACTTTCGGAAGCGCTGTTTTTTGAAATTACTTCCTGGTTGCGTTCGCTGTTTTGCTTAGTGTAACGCCGTATTCAGGTAAGAATTTCTATTTTTGTTTTGACGACAATACTTTATGGTTATCTTTCATTGCTGTGTTTTGCGCTGTTTGGTAGTTTTCAGTGCGTGTGAAACAGCTGATCAGAAGCGCTTGTTAGTGCTCTGTTAAGAAGCGTTGTTTTTGATTGGACTTCGCTTTATTTTCTCTAACTACTGTTTATCCACTATCATTAAAATAGTATTTTTATCCCTGTCTTTGGGGGATGTTTACAGGGGTTGCTTTATTAAGCGATTTACTGTTTGGCTTCTTGGCTTGAAGCTGTATTTTCACGTGTTTAGTACTGTTTTGCCAGTCTTAATTGGCGTTATGGTCGTGAATCGACTGTGTTTTGGTACGTTTTTTGCGTGGTAAACTGCTTTTGCTACTTTAAGGGTTTTGGTAGGTAGTGAGAATATTTGCTGTGGCCTGAGCAGTGTTTGAGACATTTTCCCTGGTCGTCTGTGATAATTAAAATTGCAGCGATACAATTTAGTTGTCTTGTTGAGCTGTTTGGGACACTAGCTATTTTTGTTATTATTGTGAGCCTTGCGCTCCTATTTTTGAGACTTGTTTCTTTTAAGTCTCAGTTTTGCCTGTCTTAGAACCTGTTTCTGGTCTTCCTGGTGCATTCATTCACCTTTCGAAGGAGCTGAAGACGCAGCGTCGAACAGGGTTTGATTGTCCCTTGAGGTCCTAGACAGGAATCTACCCTGTGTTCCCTGGGGAGAGTCTCTTTCCTTGACCGGAGGAGCTAAACACGTAGCGCTGGTTAGGGCTGGATTACTCTTTCTGTGGGCCTAGGTGGATTGTCTAGGGACGGCAGTACTTTTCCTGGCTGTCAGTAGCCTTATTTTTATTTATTTTTCCTCTAAAAACTAAGTGGGATTGCTCAAATTGATATTTGACTGGTTAAAATGGCATCTAAAACTGAGGACTTTATTTTAGATCCGTCTGAAACCATACTTGATACTTTTACTAAAGATCAATTGTTGAATATTTCTGAACATTATGGTATTGAGATTCCCAGTAAAAGACTTAAGGAGAATGTTAAAATCATTCTCAAAGCTGCCTTAAGTGATCTTGGCATTTTGATCATTAAACCTGACCTGTCGCCTCCCGGCACTCCTACCTCCAGTCCTCCGCAAATGAGCGAATCTGAAATCGAACTGAGGCTAAAAGAATTAGCTTTTAAAGACAAACAACATGATCGGGAAGTTCAGTTGAATTTGCGGAGGTTAGAAATGGAATCGGAGGAACGAAAAGCTCTTCAAGAGATTGAATTAAAAAAATTGGAGCTTGAAAGCCGAAGTACCTCAGGTCGCTTTGTAGACCCATCTCGTGCCGAGTTTGAGGTGAGTAGGCATATCCGAATGGTCCCACCGTTTTCTGAAAAGGAGGTAGAGAAATATTTTGCCCATTTCGAGCGTGTTGCCACGTCATTGAAATGGCCCGCCAATGTTTGGACTATTTTGTTGCAGTGCGTTTTAACTGGTAAAGCCAGAGAGGCCTATTCCTCGCTCACTTTGGATGAGAGCTCTGATTATGAGATTGTGAAAACGGCAATTCTCCGTGCCTATGAACTTGTGCCTGAAGCCTACCGTCAAAGGTTCAGGGGCTATAAAAAAACTGACAAACAAACTTATGTGGAATTTGCAAAGGAAAAAGAAACTTTGTTTGACCGGTGGTGTACGTCACAGTTGGTGACAACCAAGGATCAGCTGCGAGATCTAGTGGTCTTGGAGGAATTTAAAAACTGTCTTCCAGACCCTATTGTCACCTACGTGAATGAGCAGAAGGTTACACAAGTTTTAAAGGCTGCAGTTCTGGCGGACGAATTTGTTTTAACCCATAAGACTCTTTTCTTATCAAACCCCTCATCCCGTTTTGAGCGACAAGCACGCTTTGAAAGAAACGGTGAGTATAATACTTTTAATAAAATTGGTACTTTTAGCTCAGAAAAGAAACCATTTTTCACTTGTGATAAAAATAAAGAAAATCATCGTACCACTACTCTGAGTAAATCTGGTAATGAGCGACCTTGTGCTTATTGTAAATCTTTAGGTCACCATATCAAGGAATGTCCTAAACTCGCAAGGAAAAATTCTAAACCTCACTTGTTAGTTAACACGCAATCAAAAACTTTGCCTTGCTCTGTAACTGGTTCATTTCCTGAGGGAAAGGAAAGCTCTAGTTATTCACCTTTTCTCCTAAGTGGAGTTGTGTCTTTGCCAGGTACACCTGGTGTTAAAATTAAAATGCTCCGTGATACGGGAGCTGCTCAATCGTTCATTTTAGCAGATGTATTGCCCTTGTCTAAAAATTCTTTTGTTGGTGCCAGTGTGTTTGTACAAGGCCTGGAAATGAAGTACATTAATGTTCCTTTGCACAAAGTTACACTGGAATCGGAAATAGTCACGGGTGATGTTGTGGTCGGGATACGTCCTAGTCTTCCAGTTGAAGGCGTGTCTTTCATTCTGGGGAACGATTTAGCTGGTGGTAAGGTTTTCCCTAACCCAGAGGTTACCTCCAACCCTGTCAAATCCATGAGTGATTTGAATTGTGTTGACGCATTATCACCAGAACAATTGATTGCAGAGCAAAGTAAAGATCTCTGTATTTTTGACAAACTTAAAAATCCCCTTGATTTCCCTATGAAACGTCTGTATGGCCAAGAGTTGGCGTTTCTCCCCGTTCCTGGTTCTGCTTTGCAGCCTCGCTGTGGCGGCCCCTACGCAATTGGGACAGAAGTAGGGGAGTTGGATTGTTTGCCCGTTGCTCCGGAGCACAAAGGAGGCTTGTATCACGTTGACCGGTTGAACGCTAATGACCAAGGTGCTCAATGTCCTGAGAAGCCCGTACTGACCTGCTCTCTCTCTCCATCGGAGGAGCTGCCTGTTGCCTCTCCTATTTTCCCGGAGGGGGATATGGATGAGGTGACTGGGCGCTCTAGATGTGTGGTTGAGGGGTGTTGTGAAAGTTCAGAGATGTTGTGTGGTCTCATCTCTACTGCTGAAAGGGTGGATATTTTTGGTCAAATTGATTCGCATAAAGCCTTGTTTCCGGAAGTGATGCGACCAAGATCAAAATGTAAATACTTTCTTTTTCTCTTTGTGACGTATGAGGGAAGGACCGATAACTATTTGTGTTGGCCGTTTCAAATGGAGTACCCGGCCATCATTTGCATGTTCCCGTGTATTGCATTACAATACTGGAATGGTATTGTAATGCTGTATATTGTATAGTTGGGTACTTAAAATTCTGTGGTAGGTGTTTCTGACTACTGCAGAAATAAACTTGTTTTTTTTAAAAATTGTTTTTCTACATTTTACAGGATGCCTGTATACAGCGTAAGTTATTCTCTGTAGCCTATGGCCACAGTTTGGTCAAGGGGGTGTTACGGCTGCCTGTCTTACCCCTGCTGTGCGGTCTTGTTTTTCCCTCCTCCAGAGGTAATTGGCTGATTGGAGTCACCTGGCCCACACCTTTAAAAGACTGGCTTGCCCAGCCTTCAGGAGTTGCTGTTCTTTTTGTTCCTGTGCTTCCGAGTGAGACGGTTTTTCTCTCCTTCACGGTCTACGACCGAGTTTGTTGGACTGTGGGTTTTCTTTATTTTCTTCATCTACTGACTTATTTCCTTTGCTACACATATTTACATTCACAGACGCATATACATACCTGCATTCACGCACCCATACGCTCCCTATCCCTTTTCCCCCTGGTAAATAAACATATTTTCTTTATTCGCAACTCAACGTCTCTGTGTCTTTTATGTTGCGGTCATTCAGGGAGTGGCTGTAACAGCACCAAATCAGACACACACTTCAAGTGTCTGATTAGTCTGGTTAAGTTATTTCCAGTCCATGACATTAAAATGCAATATGTGTAACAAAGGAAGTGGGGATTACTGGCACAAATTAATTTGCAAATTAAAGATAAGTTTCTAACTATGACCCAGTCAACATTGTTAAAATAAGACTTAGATATGGATGTGTTCTTATCGCCTAAATTGACTTAATAATATGCTTGAAAATGCAAAATTACTGAAATTATGAACTCATGCCATTTGATTTTTTTAAATAACTTTTGTATAATATATTTTGTATATGTCTGAAATGGTAGAATGAAAAATGTATATAATGAGTTTAACTCAGTGTTATACTCTATTTCTATGCAACGGTATTATATGAATGCATTTAAAATGATATAATGAATTATGCAAAAGTAATTATGTAATGAACAATATTTTACATGATCAATTATGAGATTATGAAACTTAATATATAATTACATGTCTCCATACATACTGCATTCATCATAAAACTTTCACAGGTGGAAGGAAATTTATGTATATTTCTACATTTTATAATATGTGACATTATACACACACATTCCATGATAAACTATGCACATAATCAAATGTATGTACGTAGTAGCAACTGTTATATATTTTACTGTGTATGTAGGGTCTGTGTCCAAATTAGTATGATTTACTGCCAGCATTAAAAAGCCTACTCTCCACACTCATTAATTTAATGATATCTCACACTAGGTAAAAACAAAAATCTTTTGTTTACCTCTATTAGGGTAATTTCAGGGCCTATCTGGTGTGTCACACTGTGGACTCATTTCTGAGGTCATTAACAGAGTGCTATTAGTTTCTGCAATGTCAGCTATTCAAATGAGGAAGATACAATGGGGAGCTTCGGTGGAGTTGTTTGGTGTCAGCAGTGGAATCTTCTAGATTCTTCTGTTCTCTGAAGGAGAGTGGCTCAGGTGTTTGTCAGTCCCCTGGCATTCAGCAGTTTATTTTATTTTTTCTAACCGTGTTCTAGCCTTGTGTCAGAACTCGCGGATTCAATGCCATGAAGAGTTCATGTTAAATTGGTGTATTTTTTTAATTTTATTCTCATATTTAGCACAGCTGCAGTATTTCTGCAGTTAGTTTGAAATTACTTTTAATTTAATAATAATAATAATAATAATAATAGTGCAGTGAAACATTTGTACAAAACTTGACAACTGAGCCTTTCGTTTCTTGCATTATTCCAGACTTAATGGTCTTATCTCACAATTGTTATTGTTATAAAACAAAATAAACAAGTTCCGGTTTATGTGGCCTATGATACCATCTGTAGAATCATTCATGTCTAGTGAGGCTTGCTTCTGGTTTCACACACAAATAATGGATCAGTCTGTGAGTCCGCTGGTCCGTCTGTGTCTTAGACACATGAGTTTATTAAAAAAAAAGATTGTTGCAATGTATAAAAACGAAAGAGTTCTTCACTTCAAGATGAAATGAATCATCACTTGAATGGTTTTGGGTGGGGGGTCATCCATACTGTAATTGATAGTCATTCACAAAAGCCTATAGAGATTCTGATGAATAGTCATCGGACACTATTCTTCCATTTATATGCACAGCATTTAACAACGTTCCGACTATTCCGAGTGCATTTGGGAATCGCCGCATTCGGTCTCTGTCAAAAAAAATGGACACTGGCCCCCCGAGATGCGCTGACATTTTCACAGATGAGGAACCTCGGGCCGTTCTCATTTCCGTCGGCTGTTTATTTTTTTCCTCAAGGTCAGACGAGGGAAAGATAAACACACACACACCGAGAGCGGATCTTCAGCCACCGCCTGAAGCGCTAACCGGACACCCTCGCTGTTTGCACACGCCTTTTTACTTTGTGAAGGAAAAGTGAAGGGTGAATTTTACCAGCTAAACAGCGCCTTTGAAGCTGCTTACACGTAGACCCATAGACGACGACAAGGCTTCGCCAATCTGCATGACATTCACATTCATATTCATATCACGGATGGTGTTATTTATATGAAAATATGATTGTTTTCTTAGAGATCAATCTAAGCATTTGTCCAAATTGTTTACACTTTTGTGATGATACGCAATCGTGTATAATTCTGATTTTCTAATGCACAAATAAATCTATATTTGCACTCTACATTGGTAATCATATTTAAAAAGGCATAAGGTGATGATTGGGTATGTATTACTCTTTTTTTTTTTTTGGTTACGATTATGCCTTATTCATATAATTCATATCAGGTACATAGTTACAGTATTTATGTGAGCCATATCAATATTTCCTTATCATTGTGCTATAATGTCTGCATTAAATGCAAATGTTATTTCCAGCATTATACATTTGACCTATGTAATACAGGGTACATTAACCCTGGACAGTCTATAAAATTATATTTATAGACATCCATCTAATGGACACTGCACAGACTGTAGCATCAACAGTAATGATCTAATATAATAATTTTAATCTGCCTAATGATGAGTACTGGATAAATACAGAGTATAATTATTAAATTATTCAAATCCTTTTGCTCTGAGATGCATAATTGGATCGTAATAATGTACCAGTCAGATTTGTAGGTGCCTAAAACAAGTGATACTCATAAATTATCTTTGTATTCCTTCCAGTCTCGAGCTGTTTAACACTGATGTATATCTATTAGGATAAATAGTACTATATCACATAATCTTAGCTAGCGAAGAATTCGTGCATTGAGTGCAGTTATCAGGTTTCATATAGTAATAATCATATCGTAATCATTTAATTCAGATCATAATCATCATTGGATGACGCACACACACACACACACACACACACACACACACATAAATGGCATCCAATGATGATCATGATGTAAAACGTGATGACTGTATACTTGATGCGTGCATCTTTCAGTAGCTAAGATTACCTGAGATTCTGATCAAGTCTGTCTGTATCTCAGGATGTTAAAGTAGGATGTAAATGAGATTTTACACCGTGCGGCGACCGCAGTTCCTGCTTTTGTGTTTTGCTTAATTGTGAGACTAGCGACTGGAACCCTTGAGGCACACTTTACCGCCACTGGCGTAACGTATCTGACAACACGATCCGTTAAAAATGAGGATGCCCTACTTGAGGCTGTCTGGAATTAATAGCAGGTCCCTGCAGTTCAGTTTATATGTGTGCTAATCCTGAAATAGTAACACTTTGAATATGACATCAATGAAGGCTTATTTAGAAAACAAACTGCTGCTCATCTAAGTCTGGAGATCAGGAGATGGTTTATGTGTCTGATCCAAAGCCGAGGTAAAACCTGTTGCAATGTATATACATGTTATCAGATGAATTAGTTTTCTCTTGTGTGTTATTGGAGTGTCTAGGGACAATGATGTCTTAAAACAGATGGCCATTCTCCGGGCTTAAAAATAGAAGCAGAGGCCCTGTGTACACAGGTTGCTTATCCTTGTTATATGAAACACAAAAACAGTACTGTAGATTTATTTCCTTCGCCAAATGTAAGAAATACACAAAGGCGATATATAGCACATGGAACACAGGAATATTATTTAGAAAATTAGTATGCAGTAAGCCAAATAAATGTAGTTTCACAAAAAAAAATCACAAATATGAAATTCATTGGTATGTATAGAGTATGCAATATGGGTTCTCTGAAACGTCAGATTCCACCTTTCATATAAAAGCTGGACATGCATATTGAATTCATATCACTGACAAAAGTGTTAAAACAATTATCTACACTTTCTTTCAGCAGTTTCATGAAAGGGCTAAGGCATGCTATTTGGAGCTTGTGATGATGTTTTTCCAGAAGCAAATCCTTTGATAAACAGAAATTATACCACACATTTCCCTTTTGAATGTCCAAAATAGTTTCAGCGGGCATTTCAAATAAAAAATATATAAGGTTATGTTTTTGAGATACTGAAATAAATGAATAGTGCTTTGTTTGGTCATTACATGGTTTGATTTAAGAGAGACATTTTATGTTAGGATGTACTATTTTGTACAGTTTAATGACACAAATCATCACTTTTTTTTTCTTTTTTTTCCAATTTTTTCCATTTTTATTTTATTATTATTTTTTTTTTAAAAAGAGCTCCTCTTAGGTTGAATGTCGACCCCCCCCCCCCTTCCCACCCCCCTGCCCTAGATGCCATATTAAAATTGTTACTTTCATTAACATCTGTTCTGTGAGTCCACATGGTCCGCTGAATCTGTATGCATAATGCAAATTAAGTAACACTGAAATGCTTAAAGCTGCAGTAGGCAAGTTTGAAAAGACTTCCCCCTTTTGCACTCCTCCCTCCTATCTCTCTCCTAAGCCCCTCCCACCAAATTATGCTCCATGGAGACAGGCAGACAGGGAGGGGTTTATTCTACCAGGAGGATCTTTTGCTTGTAGATAATTGCCCTGATTGGTAGCTACATAGCTAACCTTGATTGGTTGATTTTTGGAAGACTGGCTTGAGGTTTTTTGACAGCCTAATACAGAGCCCAGGACACTCACAGAAACCGGATTTGTTTCTCAGAACACTTGATTTATTGATAGCTGCCAGAATGTAATGAGAAAATTTAGTAATTTCGCCAAAATTATATCGATAAAATCTTGCCTACTGCACCTTTAATATACTTTGCACAATAATAATACTTTCATTGAATTTAGAACTTACTAGACATGGGTAAAGTCTCAAGTGGAAATAGGTGCATGAATTGCTTACAGCTAAGGATGTGCAAACTTCAAAACTAAGTTATTTACCCCAAGCACAATACCACACCTCTCCCAAACCAACTTTAAGATCATTTTCTCTCTCAAAATATACAAATCACTCACTCACTCACTCACTCACTCACTCACTCACTCACTCACTCACTCACTCACTCACTCACTCACTCACTCACTCACTTCACTCACTCACTCACTCACTCACTCACTCACTCACTCACTCACTCACTCACTCACTCACTCACTCACTCACACGCACACACACACAGCATGGGCCAATCATCTGATGTCAGAATTGTGACTATTGTAACTGTCTGGATGATTTCTCTATACATTAATTATCGCTACTTAAAGGTTGTATCAGCGATTTTGGGTGACGTCACTTCTGAAGCGAAATCCCAAACAAACAGAGCCAGCTCCAGCTCAGAGCCAATTATGTTATGTTTTAAAAAATAATGTTCACGCATCCAGAATTATAACCACGTTAATAACGTTTGTAAGAAACCAAACCGTTTGTAAATCCGTCAAGATTTCAGCGAGATAAGAGTATTAGCGTATTAGTATCACCCACCCCTTGTCGGTGATTGGTTGGAATACTGTTTATTTTGGTTTTGAGTGGTTGGTAGTACCATTTGTTTTTGTGTACGATCTCGGAGCATAGGCTGCCTACAGAGACGCGGTTTTTTTGACGGCCTGCTTATGGGGCGGGCAGCTAGCGGATCGTGAGGAAAAATCAGATGAATGTGATCATTTATGTTTCGACCCAAAATCGCTGATACAACCTTTAAGGGGTGTGGAGATGATTGTTATGTGTGACCCCCAGGCACCTCGACTGTATGCCTGTGTTTGGCAAGGCTTTACAGTAGTTAGTGTCTCACCCTTGTAATAAATTGTTAGCTTATTTATTATTCATGACCTGCATTCATAGACTATTGATGGAGTTCCACACTTCCCTGATACCATAGCCGAAATCCATACGTACACATGCGTTGCCAAATATTGATAATTGTACTGTGATGCACTGAATAATAGATTTGAATGCATGGAAGCAATCCAAATATATTTTAAGTACATGCCAACATATTGCCGTTTTTCTTAATGCATTCTGATGGTTTTGTTCAGAATGCAGCCCAATGAGGGTAAGCCAATAATTGATATTTGCAGTATATTTCTATATATTAATACATTTTTCAATACAAATTAGTGTACTGTGAATTTAAAGTTTCTTATTTCAAAAAATGTCTAGCTTATATAGCTATAGATTGATGCCATTTTTGTTTGCATTTAAAACCTGTAAATATTGAAAAAACAGCCTTCTGTTGTCACAGACAATGAGAAATCAAGAATGCTTATATATTGTGTTTCCATATATTGGGGGAAAATGTGCATTTTTATTCTGTAAGCGTTCATGTGCAGCTCAGTTAGAAACATGAGAGCTTTGTTTATTCTTTTGGCCATTAGTTCTAAAACAGTTATAACTGAATTCAGCTGCAGGAAAAAGTGAAATTGTGTTGGGATATGCCAGCAGTGTTCGTATATCTCTACTGGGACATGAAGGTCTCTGCTCTATATTGGATATGGCATAGTAACAGATGGATGAAGAATGCATTACCCTTGGTCTGTAGATGAAGTACCCTATCTATGTCAGGCAGTTGGACATGATGGACAAGATGATTTCTACTTAATCCACCATGTGCACACTTGCCTGTTATTGGCTCAGTCGTCCCATGTTTTGATATTTATATACAGTACTTTTTTAAATTTTTTTATTTAACTTTTATTTATTCAGGAGATGCCTCCTGACCAAAATTGACAGCAGCAGTCACAACAAAGTTACAGACAGACAAGATTTAACAAGTTAAAGCATAAGAAAAGAAAGATAATTAACTAATAGTCAAATGCACCTAAATCACAGATAATAGACATCATCAAAAACATAAGCAGGTCAAGGAAGCTGCCTCCATGTCTCTGGCAAACCTTTTAAAAACATTTAGTGAGACACGTGTTTCCATTAAAAACATTTTTTGCATGGAGTTCCAGGTTGAAGGAGCAAAGTAACTGAAAGCTTTTTTGCCTGCTTCTGTCTGTACTAAGGGGACAGATAAAAGCATGAGATCCTGAGACCTCAAAGAATATCCACCTGCATTAGTCCTACTAAGATATGAACACAAGTAGGGGGCAAAAGGCCAAGGATCGCCTTATAAATAAAAATATGCCAGTGGCTGAGTCTGCGTGTGGCTAGAGCAGGCCAACGAACCCTGGCATATAAGGTGCAGTGATGTGTAAGAGCCTTGGGGTTAGTTGTGAATCGTAATGCACCATGGTAGATCGTGTCAATCGAGCTGAGACACCTTCCAGAAGCATGCGAATATAAAATGTCCCCATAACCAATGACTGGAAGAAAAGTGGCAGCAACAAGCCTCTTTTTTGCTTCAAAGGAGAAGCAAGCCTTATTTCTAAAATAAAAACCAAGCTTTAGCTTTAGCTTGCTTGTGAGTTGCTATACTGTACCCACCACAACTATTGGCCGATGGGAATAATGAGCAAAAAAGGCTATGAAAAATGTCTTTCTCGTTTATCAACATTTATTGTATATTGTGCATCACCTTGTATTAGAGTTTCTGCCAAATTAAGGTAATATAATCTAATCTAATTTAATTTAAGTATAATTATTCAAAGAAAAAGAAATCTTCATAAAAAAGTTATATTTTCTAAAAAAAAATAAATTAAATAAAAAAGTCACAATTACTGGCCATGCTAGAAATGGGTGCAAACAAGGCCTAATTGAAGTATATTCCCATTCAACTATATGTGGTTATTCTCAACTTCCTGTTTCACTGGGGAATAAATATGAGGTGACAGAGAAGCCAAAACCCCATAGTCATCCATCAACATGAGAAAGATCAGAGAACAGTGAAATGATGTTGTTGACCTTCATAAATCAGGCAATGGCTATAGAAAAATAGATGGTTCGAGAGGCAAACATTTCTCCAAGGATCACACTGTTTCAGAATTGCAGCAGGTGATTGCATCCTGAGGTCGTCAAGACCCCGAAAGTACAGCCTCTCCTGTCGTCATACCACAAACGTGAACGCCTGGTGTTTACTAAATGTTACCGGAATTTAGATTAGAACCGGGTGCTATGGTCAGACGAGGCAGAAATTGAGCTTTTTGGCAATAAATACCAAAGGTGGGTTTGGTGTAATAAGAGGCATAGTTATGCAGAAATTAACTTAATCCCTACTGTGAAGTATGGTGATGGGTCTGTGATGTTCTGGGGGTGTTTTTCCTCCAAAGGCCCTGGGAACCTTAGGTTAGGGGACATTTTATACCAAAATCTGGCTGCTTCTGCCAGAAGGCTAAAAGTGGGTCGTATTTGGAATCTTTCCAGCAGGACTATACTATACTATACTATACTATACTATACTATACTATACTATACTATACTATACTCCAAAACATACCACAACATCTATACAAATGGTTCACTAACCACAGAATCAAGCTTTTGCAATGGCCATCCCCATCCCACGACAGCCATTGGAAACCTGTGGGGTGAGCTGAAGAGGAGAGTCCACAGGAGCGGACCATGCTGAAGGATCTGGAGAGATTCTGTATGGAGGAAAGGTCTCAAGTCTCTTGCCATGCATTCTCCAACCTCATCAAACATTACAGTGCTGTTATCTTGGCAAAGGGAGGGTGCCTCCCTATTGACATCCCTGTATTTTAGGGTGCATCAATAAATACAGGGATGCCAATAATTGTGACATGTCTTCAAGATATACTATTTTGCATTAAAGATTTGTTTTTTCTCTGATCAAAGGTATCACAATTAAACTATACAGTTTTTTTCTGATCCTAGAAGATAAGCAATAAACTCAATTTAATCCTGCACTTTTTGCTCATATTGAAGTTGCCAATAATTCTGGTGGGTGCTGTATATATACAACATTCAGAACTGCCAATATAATCATTGTCCATTGTACAAGTCCATGTGACTGGTCCATGCACCGTAAATTAAGGCCTAACACAGTTCATGCCACAACAGGCATTATGCTTTCATCTTACTCAATTTTTCCCACCAATTAAAGTTGAAAATACCAAACAAACCAGTCTTATTTCATGTGAATTACAGGAACTATATTTCACTTTACCACGTTCACCTTACCTGGCCCAGTTTTTACTTCATTTTGTGTATTTCTAAAACCCCCACAGGTTACCAGAGTAATAACCTTCTGTGCGATTGATCACAGGCAGCCTCTGGCTCTAACTTTGATCTGAAAGCTGTAATTCCATTTGTAATTTTCTTTTCCGTAAATTTTACATCACAGGGCATGGCATGATGGACGTTGGCATGCTTTCTGCAGTTTGTCCTTTGAAGTGAATCACTGAAATGTTTCAGCCTCTTCGAGTACATTTGCCGAATGGGTGTTTTCAATTGCCGTGGCTAATGCAATATATGTGCAATGACCGCAATTTCCGGTGCAAAATTGGCTTCAATGTAAATTGTTTCTTATTAAAAAAATAATAATAATTCAGATAAAATATGAACAAAAGAAAATCTAACTTTTGAACCGCCGATTAATCAATGCTGACAGAAGCACTTACAGTTTGGAGTAGAACGAAAGTGACATTTTTGATTTGCATATTTTTCATACTCTCGTCATTCCGGTAAATTATTTCTCACGTAAACTCCATCAAGTTCCAACAGCTTGTCCAGAACAATTAAACGGTGCCTTTTGTGTGAGATTAAGAAGTGAACATTGTCACACAGTGAAGTGGAATCTGCTTGCAGCCGTGTAGAAAACAACACATGGTGGCTGGTCTGTGAATATCATTTGGATTAGATACTGTTGTCCCATCTGCAATGTGATTAACATTTTTTATAGTTCTTATTTGCCTAGACCAGTCCCAAGAAAGCTATTGCACGGCCCACAACTGCAGGTTAAGTAGGATTTATATGAATGCTTGTATTCATAACAACGCAATGAGCACACAATTCACAGCAACTGTTCCCTGACCCTATGCTGTCCATTGTCCATGCTGAGAAAATTCTGCACTTCACTTAGGTTGTATTAACATCTTATGTACAAGGAGGACTGCTGTATTGCAACTTATTTTCAGTTTTGTTTGTGTTGACGGACAGTATTCTGTCAATTATTGACTGGAACATAATGTATTTATTTATTTGTTTATTGTTAATGTGATTGTTCAACATGTTTTTTATTTTAGGTTTTAAGCTTTTGGGGTGAGAGGTTTGGACCCAATTCATTTATCTGCAACCAGTCCTCTGTAGACTACTAGACATTAGACGGCATTATTGCAAGGTTTTTGATTTGGGTCTGTATGCTATTATGTCCTTTTCGCGTCACAAAAATAATTCTGCAGGTAGTGAAAGCGTTCTCGTTTGCTTAAGAACTGTCAAACAGCTTTGTTTTTCGTGGGCCGAAGTTGCAATTGTTTATTTTGCCGATATTTTTGGTTCCAGCCTCCAGGACTTTGGATTGAATAGATATAGCCATTTGTGTACTCAGTGGCTGCTGTTAAGTATGGTTTGCGTCAATCCACTTAGCAACGAGCCGTCCCGTAACGTCAATTAGGCTACAATAAGATCTCCTATATGACGATGACGGTAGTGGTGGTGGTGAAGACGATTCAAATGAGTTTAATGTCCTCATTTGTCATTATTTTCCCATATAATCTATCTTAAACGCGCGACTATGAGAAGTTATACCTAGCAATGCATGACACAATTTAAGTCTTCATTAAAACTCTTCTGTTAGCAGCGCAGTTACAACCTCTCTCCCGCCCCCTTTGCTGGAAGAACACACGTTCTTTTTTTCTCTCCCTCAGAGGAAAAAGAATGTGACCGTTTTATGTTGCCCAGATGTGCAGATCACAAGGACATACAAGAGACGAATAAGGACCGTTTGCTTCTCCTTGCCTCAGACAGACCAATATCGAACGAAAAACGGATAAATTTGAATGTTGTCCTTTGGATAACACAGTCATGCGAGGGCTTTACGGCTCTGTATGTTACGTTTTTTGCGGAAGGTGAGCAATAACCTTCAGAAATCTCGGCAGACTCGTGGACCGCGCGAAAACGTGAGAGATCCATTATTGTATATGCCTTCACTTGATATTTAGAAATTGGCTGTCCAGTGCTTTGCGCAGCACTGTTCAAAATTCCTCCCCTCCGCGTGTATTCGGCAAGTCCCAGACTGAGTGGCGTTTGAAGGCATCATACACTGAGTTGGGAGCCGTCAGGAGAAGTTCTAATTTCAAGATCTCATCATGACAGTCACGAAGGACCAACATAATCAAAGATCCAGCCAACAGCAAAAAGAAGAGGTAATGGTCTCTCAACTGCAAGACTCCATTTAAAGTTGTATTGTTGAATCTGATTACTTGTTTCGCTGGTCATTTTGAAAATATAGGTACAATCTGAGCAAGATAGGCTGTAGCCTATTATGTCAGTTTTACTGAATAGCCTATTTTTTAAAAGTATCAGGTATATGGTTGTATTTTTCCAGCGATGTAAATTGACTTTCATATTGGTGGCGATATTTGGAATATAACAACATACCGTATCCGACATTGGCTAACCTTATTGGTAGATACTGGGTGTGAAACGCAAATATTTTCACCAGCCCCGAAGGGATGAGTGCTCTTACATCAATGGCGTAAGTTAAATATCAAAGCTTGAACGAACACGGGAACCGATGACAATTAAACGTGTTAGCTTGCACATTAGGCTACGCATGGTGAGAATTAGGCTCATGTTGTGAAACATTCAAGGAATGATTCAGCACTTGGGATGCATATGTCACTATCGCATCAGTTAGCAGCTCAGAGCTCTGGTTGTCAGCTGTCATGGTCCTAATGAATAATTAGTGAACTCTGGAGGGATCAAGGCTATACGGATTGCAGGAGATGGTGCTGTGTGCTCTCGTAATAATTCTGATTCAGTTTATTAACTACTTTTGATTTCAGAGTTCATGTCCACGGGAATTGTTAAAATCTGCTATTGTTAATACCTATTGTATTTCTGCTTTAAAAAGTAGGCTACCCTCATCAACACTTAGTGTAATCTGTAGTTTAAAGGCAGAGACGCATTCCTGTCTCGTAGGCTCGCGGTGTCCACAAAATGACAGCACGACTTTCTCATTTGTAATTCGAGCACATAGGCTACCCCATGTAATTAGCAAGCCTTTTAACTACGTGCAGACTACGCTCCCCCTTGCTGATGGTGTCACAGTCTGCGCTAGCCCCGTAGACTATTCGGTAAATATTTGAGAGAAGTGAAATTCGAATGCCTAGTTTGCGAGGTCTTGCAAAAGAAGACAGAGACGGCACATATAGGCTACAGTAGGCTATCTGAAGGACAGTGTGCGGAAAATGGACCCACCCTTCTCGTGCTACCGTTTTATTTTCGCCACATGTTGCTTAACACATTGCGTGGTTTCACGTAATATTCTACGTGTCCTACAATGTAACTGCAGCGTACATTGCCTGCCTATTGTAATTGTTTAGTTTGGAAATTAATGAATGACGAAGTGTTCTTCTTCTGGAGCCGTGCAGGCTTCGAGGGACACCACAAGGCGAATTATCAAGTAGCCTAGGGTAAAATACATTTATTTCAATACTGTACCACACGAGTCAATAAAACTCTAAAACGCTAAATATAAATGGTATACGTGCTGTGGTCGTCAAATGTCATGCATACCTGCAATTCGCATTATGTTCCGAAGTTACTCCAAATTCCAAAATTTGTATTCGCTTCAATGTTGTATAATTTAAGTTAATGCAAAAGTTGTGGTTAAGAGACCGATGATAATTGGACATGCCATTTCTTAGGGTTTACTTTAAAATAATATTATATAAACCTTTTATAAGTTTACTGGAAACACAATGTAAGCCTATGCCAAGTTCCAGTCATAAGGTAACATATAGCTTTGGTGATAGCAATGGATGCTCTTGTAGTTTTATTCACCTATAAGATGTGTTGTATTTGAGTATAAAGTTGAAATGGTGTGTGTGTTTGGGGGGGGCTACACGCATACACGCATTTATTCCACTTCAGAATGAAATTTGTAACATTCTATAGCAATGTAAAATGCTGAGTTCAATTCATTTTAAGAGGATTTTTCACCAAAATAATGTTTCCACTGAAGAGGTCATTTTAGTGATGGCTGAATAAACTAAAACAATTGGCACATATTTGCATTGTATCCTCTGAATGAAAAAGAAAAAAAGAAACATATTGGCCTGTCAGTGAAAGTCAAAGTTTGTCTTTCCCAGTCTTATCATTATCAACCAAGATATTGGTACCATTGACCATGCACTGTATAATTATATATTTTGAAAATCATACCAGTTTTAAATTAGGTTATGATGTTGCTTGATTTAAAGTCATATGTACTCTGGTAGAGTTGAATTAACACTGGACATTTTGCTGTGTAAGAGACAGCATTGCAAGAGTTTTTAGAAGTACTCTGAATCAGCTGCAAAATGCTGATTGATTACCACAGTTAAATGTATACCCATGATGCATAGTCCACTGAATCTCTTAATTTCTTAACATCACCACTACACAGTAAAATGTCCAGTGTTGATTGAACTCGTAGAGTACTTATGAGTCAAATAGGGACCATTTGTACTCTGCAAGAGGTGATTTAACACTGGACATTTTATTGTCTACAATGCATATGTTCAATATGCATTTGTCATGGGAAAACTAGCAATGGTAATTGTTACTGGTATTATGTGAGATCAGATCCAAGTGTTTATGAAGGTGTTCAATCTCTTAGAAATATTTGGTCTGCATTTTCACCAGAACCAAATTGAAATGCTTGTGCAGTTTTTATTTTTAGTAATGGTTGTTCTTTGTTCTTCTGGGGTACATTTTGAAATTTGCAATAATGATAACTGCCACCATGATAAGGGTTCCACCGCAGATTAATTTAACGGCAAAGTTGGAATAGATGGAACATGGACACACATAATATATGGGGAAAAATCATTATACTGTGGAATGTCTCCAGTGCTGTTAAGTGTGCATTACTTGAATGGGTGGGTAGAATGGAGTCTCTCCATTCAATTCAGCTTAATGAACACTACTATTGCAGTAGCCACAATAATACATGAGATGTTTGTTCCTTCCTCCTATTGGCTATTTTGTTCCAAACACATAGAAACCATGATAACAGCAGTGTGTTAAAACAGTATATTTATAGTATAAGTACACTTCACTCTCAATGGGCTGTTATCCTCTTTTCGACAGTAGATGTACTATTGATATTTCTTTTGATAGAAAGTTGGCCTCACCTGTTATTTGTTGTATTGAAGAAAAGTTAGGCAAGCTACACAAGGACATCTTGAATTAAGGACTTATAGGATAGGTTTGGTCATTTTGAACCCAGGCCTGATTTTCAGACAGCCTTGGATGATAGTGATTAGTAGTGGCCTGAATTTTGCAGAGAAAACAAGCCTTATTTGCATTGCAAAACCAATACAACACATAAATCCTCTGCTTTCTTATACTTTAGATGCAGCGTATTGAGCACCGTTCAAGTGGAGTGTGGAAAGATTGCCACGGTTGCCAGAACACAATGAACGTGGCATCGGTGCCTCACAGAACACTAACACATATCGGCTCAGATCGTGTTTTACTGGTCTGTTGTCCTTTCGTGGTGAGGTTTGGAGAGTTATATCATAGATATAGAACCATAGATATGACATATCATGTAATGTAATAGTAGTTTGTAATTCTGAAATGGAAAAATTTGGCAGCCATCTTTCCTGGGTACAGCTATAATAGGAACCTATGGCAAAGTGTCATGTACTTTCTAACCCACTGTGATGTCATAATCGGGTCTCAGAAGCCAGATAGCTGATGATTGGCTCATAGATATAAAACCATGGTTACTGGCCACCATCTTACCTGGGTATGGTCTCAAAAATCGTGCCACTAACTATGACATATGTCACATCTATGGTTCTATATGAGTTATATTTCTCCGCTGCTCATTTTAAAAGATGTGAAACTCTTCACTTGGTATTGTTGTATTGTGCAGATGTCCTGTTTTGTGTTTATGGCTCTTGCCTCAGCTATTGTACTAAAAAATATTAGTGTCCTCTTTTTTTATTTTTTTTATTTAAAAAAAATAATAATAATAATTTAACCCCAGAACTCATTTGTAAGAAGAATGATCCCCCATCAACCCCTGAGCATGCTGGGAAATAGGGAGATAGCAGTCAGAACTCTTTGGACGCTCAGATGCATTGTGTGAGCACGAGGTGATGTCAGATGTTGACTAGTCAGATCACTGGGGACCACAGAGCCTTTCAAACGCGGATCAGTACATCTAAGGCCGCTCCGAATATAATTCTGTTCCGTCAGTAATCCCGCAGAGTGACTGGAATGAGTAAAGCTACAGGTGGAAATCCCCCTGTCCTGCATCGGACCCTTCCCACCATGCACCACTGGCATGTCGTGGAGCTCCCGAGAGAACAACCCGTAATGCAAATCTGCCGTGGTATAAATTTACCTAAGTAATGCGACTGTGGATGAAAAGACACTTTGATGTGAGTGATAAGACCCCAGCTCCACGATCTCATCAGAGGAAGGGTATCCTGCCGAATAATTTTATATATGATGTGGAGTTTTTGCAGCTTAATCTTCCTTCTGTTCCTTCTTGGCACCCTTGCGCAGTGACACCGTGTTTATGATCGCTTGTAATCTGCCTTGTGCATCTGTGTGCCTGTCCCTTTCAAAAAGTAAAAAAGAAAATTAGTAACCCTGCGGTATTCTCTCACGGTTCTACCAGGCATTTAACAATTAACTAATTATTCAAAGTAATGCTAAAATTCAGCTGCTACACAAGCCTCAGTGTTAGTAATGGCCTGCAAGTTTTGCAAGAATTTGAAAGTTTCCCCCCAAAATTAATTGTTATCCTATCCTTAGAGAGACTGTGTCCGTTTTGAAGCATTGTTATGCTATTGTTAAAGGTATTGTTTTCCCCATACAGTATTTAGCATATATTTTCTTCTTGATAGTTTACATTACTCAGGATGACAGCCTCTTTATTCAGTTATAATTAGCCGAAAATAGACTGCGCCACATCTAATTTCCTTCAGTCAAAATGCATTTACCATATATTAGAGCTGCAGCAATTAACGTATTACTCAGCTGTTGCATTTATTGCAATAAAAAAAAAATGATATCCATGATTTTTCATACATAGTAAAATTAATAGCACTCTGTTTTTAGGATGTAAAAATCCCCCTGTTAGTGAAAATGCAGCTGTTGCTAGGGCGGATTCATGTGTTGAAGCAGTGCAGAGCTGCGTAGGGTTGTTTGTGCCAAGGTTGGCATTTCCACCCTCTTTAGGGTTTATACTGTATGACTGGAAAGAGAGACTTCAGCCAAATGCATGCCTCAAAAAAAAGAAAAAAAGAAAGCCCACCACATCTTTACAAGAGAGAAAATTAAAAAAAAAAGCAATACTTGTTCAGTATCATGCTAGAATGCAATGGAAGAACGGGGCGGAATATCTCCATGGACCTGCATAATAAAGATTACTGTGCATGTATCTACCTTTATCCCTCAGTGTGTGATATAAAGGCCTCTCAGATGTTCTAGGTCTTTAAATCTTTTATTTTTGTGGGAAATTAATTTTACTTTACGGTTGAGTTGAAAGTAAAAATGATAGACTCTTTGCAGCTGGACACATTTCTCTGTGCATGAATGTATCCCAAGGTCAAAATACATTTGGGACACCAGCACCCCAGTGAGCAGAAGCCTGAATCTTTACGTCTGGAGGGGTGGAAATCTAGGTTGCGAGACGTTTTGACATAACGGGCTAGGTTAACCCCAATATAGCTCAGGTTTCACCCGGATATTGCCTGGCTATGTCCTATAGTCAGCTAGAAAACACTCTTCACTTTTCAATCAGATATAGCCGGGTTTTCACCTGAACGTCTGGATGGCGTTTCGCCGACTTTGAACCGACTTTTCATCACAAAAACGTTCACTGGGACTGTCGGAGATCGGCGTTGTTTCTGAAAGGCCTTCTGCACTTCATGAGAGGTTATAGCCCAACAGGTCGTCATATTGCGAAACGGTGTTTTATCGACTGTTTTGTCTCAGTTTCGTTGGGTCCCTAGTGAGATAAGGAACAACACGTGCAGGTATTTCCATGAACAAATTTACATGTTCATTTATTTCCCCAGTTGTAAAGGCAGATACTGAATCTCATGCAAAAAAAAAGAGGTAATATTGGAGGCGTGCTTTTCAAATGTTCAAAGTCACTTTCATTATGGACTACGACCCTGGAAATATGTTGGATAATGATGAGAGTCACTTGAATTAATTTGCAGGAATCTTCATCATATGTGCTACTTATCAATGGGCGAATGCTTAACATGAGTCATGTATCGTCTGTGGCACAATTTAGTCTCTGTGAAGGGTCATTAATGGGAACCAATGCTTTCTGCATGACAGATTTGCCCAGATATTTTGATGATTTATTAATGTTATATATATATATATATATATATATATATATATATATTTATATATTGTGTTGATTTTATAAACCACAAGTAGAAAGTAACAGGAAGTAGGGGAAGACTAAATGCATACTTGTGTGAAACCCATAGAACTCGTGTGTGTGCTATGTGTTTGACATTTTCTTGAGGCCAGCAGCAAGCCATTGTAAAAAAAAAAGTGTTGCAAGTGTTTTCTTGCTGCAGGAAAAACGTTTCTCCTTTTTTGGTTGTTATAAAACATTGCTGTAAACATCACTTACTGAACCTTCTCAGTGGATTCAATTTATTTATTTATTGATTTAGAAATGGCATCTGCCAGGGTACAGTATTGTAGTGTAAATTATTATCGTCACTGACGGAGAAGCATACACGACAAGACATTTTCTCCACCTGTTATGTGGCTCATCAGGAAGACCTCTTACCTGACGAGGCGTTGCACATGCTTGCAGTATTAAACAACAGTTGGATGTAGGCAATATTGGAGCACGCAACTTCCTCAACGGTCGCATTTGTTGTCAAAACATTTCAAAGTCTTAACATCGCTTGGCCCCGCCCACAGAGATAAAGAGACACACCCCCACCCCACTGCTTCCACAGGCCTCATCGTGAACGTGCAACCGGCCTGTCTCTTCGATTGGTTTGCGTCGTGAGCCACTTTGTCGCTTTGAAAACAAAAATTCAGGACGAATCGCTGGTTTTAGAATCTGAGGGTATAAACAGTCTATGGTGCTGGATTTCTCTCACAACAGCTCTTTCTATGATTGCTACCAACTGAGCATGACCGTTCCCTGATATTCTTCTAAAAAAAAGTTTTGTACTCCAGCTTTAATGCTATTGCAGTGAAACTAGTAGTATAGGTAAGTGTGTATACTATGACAGGTAATAAAGCGGGCCTTAAGTGCTCAAAATGTATAATGAAAGTACAGCTTCTAACCAAGAATAATAATCGGAATATTGCATATAAATATGTAACACCGTGTAATGAACATTATTACATGTAAATGCACATTTAGGCTACACAATATTTCCAATGAAATTTACGTCCAATTATTTGTTCTTAGAAGGGCCTATATTTGTTGATTAAATGCAACTCTTGTTCTGAAAGATCTTTGCTGTTACAGATAAGAGTAAAACCTGGTGATTGCAGCGTCAATGTTTTTTTACTACAATGTTATTGTTTTCACTTTAGTCACGCCGAGTAGTTAACTGACTACGTCTATTAAACCGCCTTTCCGTTTTTATTTTCCAACAAGCCGGGGATTTGTTTTTATGTGCACAATTTGAGTCCACTTTGTTCACCTACTGTGTAATCAAGGCACTTAATGGAGCTTCAAGGATATGTGTATTATCAATTCTTTTTTTATTCTTTTTTTTAAACTCTCAATACGTTTATAACCTTGGATTGCATGGTGGCTGTCTTTGCTACATAGCATTGGTGTTTTTTCTCCCCTCTGCCACAGATTGATTGGGAAGCTTAATCCAGTCGCTTATCGGAAACAACAGACCTATGCCTATGGCAAAAGCTTTTGAGGGCAGGGCCAAGTATAGGTTTATCAATATGGGCGATGCTAGCGAATGCTACATCTGTAATCTCTAATCCGTGAGATAGCACGGTGAATTACCCCCAGGGAATTTACGTACCTGCTGTCTGTCACTGTAGCCTCTGTCTGCTCAAATGGGCTAGCAAATGCTATGTTGACCACAGCATAAACCTATAACTGGAAAATCAAATGTGAATATCTGGGGCCCCATGTATAAACAGTGCTGAGCAGAAAAATTCCCTTAGAACACTGCTCAAGCGAGGCTACATGCAGAAATCCAGATGTATAAAATAAGAGAACCTGCGTACCTCTGCACACGCTGGACACCGTGTGTACACAATGTTTGGAGTCAGTGTGATATGGCAACACCGTGATAGAAAGGCAGAGGGAGAAAATGTTAAACTTTGCGTAAGCAGATTTCCAACTTTCTCCCTGAGCATTCTTTTACGCATTCTTTTACTCAGAGTTTTATACATGTGGCCCCTGGAGTGTTTTTTCCCTCCTTTCCAATACCAGTAGTCATAGGGTTGGAACATCAATACAATGTGAAAAGACTGTCATTGTGAAGCCAGCGTTCCTCTTAACTGGCAGTTTTTTTTTTCTTGGTGTTCTTTTAACGTTTTTTGGGAAGGGTCAAAATGTATATAACTATACCCTATGAAATATGAGTGCATATAAAGTCTTGCTTTCTTCTCAGGTTATTTTCCACTGAAATTATTTTTGTGCCTATTTTTTTTTTATAAAAAAAAAAAAAAGTGCAATTTTGTTGTCTGTCCTTTACCAAGATTATAAATTACATTTCAAAGAGTGTTATTCTTCTATAAGAGGGCAATCTCTTTAAATGGATGTCTTGGAAGGAATTTCTTCAAATTGAAAATGCCTTGATTATCAGACCCTGAAATCAGGTATCAAAGCATAGCATTTAAATTCATCTGCACAGAACACATACAGTATATACAGCAGCATTGTATTTTCACCTTTAAGTAGGATAATTGCAATGGTAATATGCTAATATTTTTACCAGGGTAATGATGGTGCCTTGTGAGAAGACGTGATGGAAGACGTCCCTATTTGACAAACGGAAGTCCTCAAAGAGGAACGGATAACTGAGGAACATAAGCAGGGCTGAAATCAATTTGCTTGTGGAAGCACAGAACACTGCTTGGTTAGCCCATAATAGAATTGGAGGGTCCATTTTCAATCTATCTGTCCACCTGCACACCACCATCTTTCCAACATAAATTATACGTTCATCAGTCTAAACTCAGTTGGCCGTCTCGCATCAACCACAAATTGTTCATGTTGCTATTGGGTTCATAACACTGTTTTTTCTCCATTGTTACTTTTCCATTGTTATATTTGATGTTCTCTATGCATTCTTATATTGTTTCTCTTGTGACAATTGAGGTTCATATCGATGTCCTTTCAGTTTAAGTATTCCTTAGGATTTATGCATTTGATTTTCTATATAATTCTTATTTGCTCTTGTTTTTGTTATTTAATGGCCTTTATTGTATTTTTCGAGTTGTATTGATCTTGGTGCAGTAGAGGCCCAGCAGTACCTCACAGTAATCAACTAATTCCCCATGTGAGAATGTAGTTAAGGGAACTTGGCGTATATATACCCAGGCTTGTGGAGCTACACTTTTTGGGTGTCCCTGAAGTAGACCAGGTGGTCGATACGTGTCGGTCGTTGTTAATTGTGTAGCCAAAAAAGGTTTTGTTTATAGGAATGATCTCCACCGGCTTCCAAAGAGAACTTGTTGCTGTTGTCCTTTAAATATTACAGAGCCAAGCATATATGTACTACGTCATATTTAAAGGAAGAAACACGATAACGACCCATGTTTTAGCTGTCTAACTACTCAAACTAAAAGCAAATGTAATAATAATAATAATAATATTATTGACACTGCAATGCTTCATACTGAATTTACTATCTTGTATGACTATTTTATAGACTAAATCTTCACCTTGCTAATAAGTTCAAATAAATGATTTGGGAAACTGGAGCAGGACGTTCTTCCTTCATATTAAGTGTTGTTGGGGAGGCGTGTGCTTGTGAGGTTTTGGTATTTTTACACAAATACGACGTTAAATTTCTTCCGGGAAATGGTATTGGACAAATATGTATTACAGTACTGGCAGGAAGCAAAGAGTAGTGTACCGGCTATTTACGGTTGTGACTGAGAATGAAATAGATCACAGTGAGTAAGTACTACTGGGGGTGAAAGCTGGGGAGAAAGACAGGAAAACTAAGGAAAAGACGGAACATGTGTTGAGCTTGTAAAATGTGACGGCTCTCGAAAACAAGGATAGGGTACACTTGCTGAATATGTACGTACGTATAGTCTCTTTATTTATTTTCTGTTCAGGGGCTGCTTTATCTGACATTCACACTGGGAATTATGTGTTGTTTTTTGTGTGCAGAGATAGAAGTGGCCGCCCCTCTTGAAATGCCAGATTGCATTCACTTTACCGATTGCGTCTGTCTGCAAGGTCATCATCGGTGGAAGGTCTTATTGAAAGATGAAGAGATTCTGGCTTTCACCAGATATCAACTGTGAGGATGGCTCTAGGGCACTGCAGGCTAGATAATAGTTATTGGGACAGACTTCGAGGCTGGATTCTATCATAACTAAGTTATTAAATGCACGCCCGATGTTTCAAAAAACTTTTGAGAAGGAATATTGAAAAAAGAATACATAAAATCTCTGCATGCAACCCAGGCTCAACTACCTGGGCCATTTTGTTTGTCTCAGGTGGTTGAGAAGAGTGATTTTCCTTCTTCACAGGTGTCTGTCTGCGGGTAATTTAGGCCAGGACAGACTCAGAGGACATTGGGGAGAGTCGTTCATCTTATCTGGAAGGACACTTGAACAGGGCAGTTCCACACTCCACTGCTAATAAGCAGTCAAAAGATCATGGCCTTTCCATCAGATATTGGACAGACATCTTTATCTCTGCTCAGTCGTTATAATTGCCAACACTTTTAATTGCCCCTCGTGGGATAAATAAAGTATTTTGAGTCGAATCCAATTGTAGTAATGGTTGGAGTGATGAGGCAAAAATAGGATAAAATAAAAATGATCTGAGTTGAAGAAACCTCCAAATTATTTAAATTTTTAAAAAGTTTCAAAATTTCATTGACAATGTATGACATCTGCCAAATTAAGACTGTGACAGTGATGAAATAAATAGCTCCTTTTTGTTGTGGATAGATTAAAATACATGTGAGTTAAATAACTTCTCGACAAGGAAAATTGCTAGGTACGTGCATTATATAGTTTACTGCTATGCACAAGATATGAGAGAGTAAATGATTGATTTACGCACAGTGAACAGCTTGGTGGAAGTGTAACCCCAGGGAAGCTCAGATGTATGGGTGAGGGTGTACATTTTTGGTTCTTTACGGAAGATAACACTCCTGTGGGTGAGAGGAAGAGGAAGAGGAAGATGAAGCTCAGGGATGGACTCAGCGAGGGTGATGAGGGTCATTCAGAGCAGGCTGAAGATCGCACTCTGGGCCCCTGAATCTGAATACAGAAGCTGGCGATGTGATGAGCCCTTTTTAATGTCTGGTGATGCTATTGCAATCCTTCTGAAATAGTCACCAATGAGAAAGGTGATTCTGCCATTAGAGTTCATTCTATAGTATTTATGTGTAAAGTAGTGTGAAAAAACACAGTAGAAATAGCGCTTATGAGTTATTTTTACTGTTCCAGCAGCCATAGTGCCCTGTACCCTTGCCATGCATGGTTAACTGCTGAAGTCAAGCAGGTGTGGGCTTGGTTAATACTTGGATGGGAGACCTCCTGGGAAAACTAGGTTTTTTACTGGAAGATGTGTTGGTAGGGAAGTAGGAGGCACCCTCTGCTCTGGACCAAACAGAAACCCAGTGCCCCAGCACAGTGATGGGGACACTGTGCTGTCCTTTGGATGGGACCTTAAACCAAGGTCCTGACTGCCTGTGGTCACCAAGGATCCCATGGCACCCTTCAAAAAAGTAGGGGTGTTTATAACCAAATTCCCACAAAAACTGGCTCTACGCCTGGCCAACTTAACATCCCCTCTGGGTTATGCATTCCTGCCCAGTTTGATACCCCAGGGGGTACAGTGCAAAAGAGAACCCAGCTCTCAGTTGACCTACCTAGTAAAATAAAGGATATAAAAAGTAGCATAACATTGTGAGCTGTAGAACATGTTCTATTATCACAAGCATTTTCTATTCTATATTTTTTTAGAAAGCACCCATCTAAATTATTAATTTAACAGGGCTAGGGGTGCAATTCATGCCCTTTCTGTTGTATGAGTGTACGTTTATCGCTCATACCGTCATTGGATTTAGCTTTGCTGAAAAATATTCCATTAGTTAATACCATCGACAGCACAAGAAAGAATATTCATAATGATATGAAGTCATATGGTTGATTGCATTGGAGGGGGGAGGTGGTGGCTATCTGCAGCAGAGGTTTGATATGTATCCGTCTCACTGCGCTGCCAGGGCTAATAATAAAGTCCTCAGCGGGAGGGTCCAGCTGCCATGTGGCGCTCAGTCATGGGTCCGTGCTGGGAATAGCCAATACACAGCGCCATCTACTTTACACCATCCCTACAGAACCCTGTATGTACACTTCCACTTTGCACCATCCCTGCAGAACCCTGCGTGTGTGTACACTTCCACTTTACACCATCCTTACAGAACCCTGTGTGTACATTTCCACTTTACACCGTCCCTGCAGAACCCTGTGTGTACACTTCCACTTTACACCGTCCCTACAGAACCCTGTATGTACACTTCCACTTTACACCATCCCTACAGAACCCTGTGTGTACACTTCCACTTTACACCATCCCTACAGAACCCTGTATGTACACTTCCACTTTACACCATCCCTGCAGAACCCTGTGTGTACACTTCCACTTTACACCATCCCTACAGAACCCTGTGTGTACACTTCCACTTTACACCGTCCCTGCAGAACCCTGTATGTACACTTCCACTTTACACCATCCCTGCAGAACCCTGCGTGTGTGTACACTTCCACTTTACACCGTCCCTGCAGAACCCTGTGTGTACACTTCCACTTTACACCATCCCTGCAGAACCCTGTGTGTACACTTCCACTTTACACCATCCCTGCAGAACCCTGTGTGTACACTTCCACTTTACACCATCCCTACAGAACCCTGTATGTACACTTCCACTTTACACCATCCCTGCAGAACCCTGTGTGTACACTTCCACTTTACACCATCCCTACAGAACCCTGTATGTACACTTCCACTTTACACCATCCCTACAGAACCCTGTGTGTACACTTCCACTTTACACCATCCCTACAGAACCCTGTGTGTACACTTCCACTTTACACCATCCCTACAGAACCCTGTATGTACACTTCCACTTTACACCATCCCTGCAGAACCCTGTGTGTACACTTCCACTTTACACCATCCCTACAGAACCCTGTATGTACACTTCCACTTTACACCATCCCTGCAGAACCCTGCGTGTGTGTACACTTCCACTTTACACCATCCCTACAGAACCCTGTGTGTACACTTCCACTTTACACCATCCCTACAGAACCCTGTATGTACACTTCCACTTTACACCATCCCTGCAGAACCCTGTGTGTACACTTCCACTTTACACCATCCCTACAGAACCCTGTATGTACACTTCCACTTTACACCATCCCTGCAGAACCCTGCGTGTGTGTACACTTCCACTTTACACCATCCCTACAGAACCCTGTGTGTACACTTCCACTTTACACCGTCCCTGCAGAACCCTGTGTGTACACTTCCACTTTACACCATCCCTGCAGAACCCTGCGTGTGTGTACACTTCCACTTTACGCCATCCCTGCAGAACCCTGTGTGTACACTTCCACTTTACACCATCCCTACAGAACCCTGTATGTACACTTCCACTTTACACCATCCCTGCAGAACCCTGTGTGTACACTTCCACTTTACACCATCCCTACAGAACCCTGTTATGTACACTTCCACTTTACACCATCCCTACAGAACCCTGTTATGTACACTTCCACTTTACACCATCCCTACAGAACCCTGTTATGTACACTTCCACTTTACACCATCCCTGCAGAACCCTGCGTGTGTGTACACTTCCACTTTACGCCATCCCTGCAGAACCCTGTGTGTACACTTCCACTTTACACCATCCCTACAGAACCCTGTATGTACACTTCCACTTTACACCATCCCTGCAGAACCCTGTGTGTACACTTCCACTTTACACCATCCCTACAGAACCCTGTATGTACACTTCCACTTTACACCATCCCTGCAGAACCCTGCGTGTGTGTACACTTCCACTTTACACCATCCCTACAGAACCCTGTGTGTACACTTCCACTTTACACCGTCCCTGCAGAACCCTGTGTGTACACTTCCACTTTACACCATCCCTACAGAACCCTGTATGTACACTTCCACTTTACACCATCCCTGCAGAACCCTGTGTGTACACTTCCACTTTACACCATCCCTACAGAACCCTGTATGTACACTTCCACTTTACACCATCCCTGCAGAACCCTGCGTGTGTGTACACTTCCACTTTACACCATCCCTACAGAACCCTGTGTGTACACTTCCACTTTACACCGTCCCTGCAGAACCCTGTGTGTACACTTCCACTTTACACCATCCCTGCAGAACCCTGTGTGTACACTTCCACTTTACACCATCCCTGCAGAACCCTGTGTGTACACTTCCACTTTACACCATCCCTACAGAACCCTGTATGTACACTTCCACTTTACACCATCCCTGCAGAACCCTGCGTGTGTGTACACTTCCACTTTACACCATCCCTGCAGAACCCTGTGTGTACACTTCCACTTTACACCATCCCTACAGAACCCTGTATGTACACTTCCACTTTACACCATCCCTGCAGAACCCTGCATGTGTGTACACTTCCACTTTACACCATCCCTGCAGAACCCTGTGTGTACATTTCCACTTTACACCATCCCTACAGAACCCTGTTATGTACACTTCCACTTTACACCATCCCTGCAGAACCCTGCGTGTGTGTACACTTCCACTTTACGCCATCCCTACAGAACCCTGTATGTACACTTCCACTTTACACCATCCCTGCAGAACCCTGCGTGTGTGTACACTTCCACTTTACGCCATCCCTACAGAACCCTGTATGTACACTTCCACTTTACACCATCCCTACAGAACCCTGTATGTACACTTCCACTTTACACCATCCCTGCAGAACCCTGCGTGTGTGTACACTTCCACTTTACACCATCCCTACAGAACCCTGTATGTACACTTCCACTTTACGCCATCCCTGTAGAACCCTGTATGTACACTTCCACTTTACACCATCCCTGTAGAACCCTGTATGTACACTTCCACTTTACACCATCCCTGTAGAACCCTGTATGTACACTTCCACTTTACACCATCCCTGTAGAACCCTGTATGTACACTTCCACTTTACACCATCCCTGTAGAACCCTGTATGTACACTTCCACTTTACACCATCCCTGCAGAACCCTGTGTGTACACTTCCACTTTACACCATCCCTGCAGAACCCTGTGTATGTGTACACTTCCACTTTACACCATCCCTGTAGAACCCTGTATGTACGCTTCCACTTTACACCATCCCTGCAGAACCCTGTGTATGTGTACACTTCCACTTTACACCATCCCTGCAGAACCCTGTGTACACTTCCACTTTACACCATCCCTACAGAACCCTGTGTACATTTCCACTTTACACCATCCCTACAGAACCCTGTGTGTACACTTCCACTTTACACTGTCCCTGCAGAACCCTATGTGTACACTTCCACTTTACACCGTCCCTGCAGAACCCTGTGTGTGCACTTCCACTTTACACCATCCCTACAGAACCCTGTGTGTGCACTTCCACTTTACACCATCCCTGCAGAACCCTGTGTGTGCACTTCCACTTTACACCGTCCCTGCAGAACCCTGTGTACACTTCCACTTTACACCATCCCTGCAGAACCCTGTATGTACACTTCCACTTTACACCATCCCTACAGAACCCCGTGTCTACACTTCCACATTACACCGTCCCTGCAGAACCATGTGTGTGTGTACACTTCCACTTTACGCCATCCCTGCAGAACCCCGTGTGTACACTTCCACAGATTTGACTGGACAGTGTGAAAGAGGAGGATAGAGGACACTGGCATGTGGGTTAATTATTCTGTAAAGGACAGCATGTGTGGGGGAGGGGTTCTGCCTGCACTTTTTGTCTGACTAATTAACCTTCCTATTATGTTAGGGTCTATAGCCCGAAAATACTTTTTGTGTTTGTATAACTTTGGTGATTTTCTTTAGCAAACACTTTTAAGACATTCTAGAGAATTAGGAAATGCATGTAAAACACATTTTTACATATTTCCTCATAACAACACCTTAATACAAATGGCAGTAAAATACTAACATAATAGGAATGTTAAGTTGCATATATTTTCAATTATACTTTTGCACTATGTGTGGTAAGTGATTTAGTGGTACGCTATACAAACAAAATAAATAGTTTCTGCATGTGCATATGTCAGCGCTAAGCAACATATTTTTCAGGTGTCACCCATTCATTTATGTCTGAGGACTTTGGTTTGGTCTGTTTGTATTGTACAATTGAGTGCACAGAGGAATGGTATTGAGTCGCTCAAAAAGGTATTGAGTCGCTCGACATTCAAACTGTCTCCCCTAACTGTCAATATTCTTGTCTTATTTTGCACAAAAATGTATTGAGTTTAATTCTAAACATAAGTCTAAAATACTTGTTAAAATTGACTTATGTCTTGGTTTCTGCAGTGAGTTTACAGCAATTACAGCCAGTTTCTCTTCCTCTGTGTCTCTGTGTCACGCACGCATGCACGCACGCACGCACGCACGCACGCACGCACGCACGCACGCACGCACGCACGCACGCACGCACGCACGCACGCACACACACACACACAGTGTGCTGTGACGGATGGTGTATTTTCCTTCATGTCCGGATGATTGACACGGCATGTTTTCGGGTAATGTCACGAGACAATGTCAAGGAAGTCCCTGCTAAAGGTACATTTAGGAGAAACATAAGGATGGCTGACAGTACGTCAATCACGGTGATCTCTGCTCGGCAGCCTGCGGTCTCTGCCCTTCATCTTCCTCATCAGACATGTAGTCACGGCGCCAGCGACAGGACCGGCCCTCACGTGTGCCGGGACCATAACTCCTTTGCATTCTGGGTACTTCGTTTCTCACCTGTCAAACTGAGGGAATAGAGAGTTCAGGGAAAATCTTAGAACAGATGGCAAAGTGCAAACAAACGGGAAAATTAGCTTGGTTTCACGCTGCGATTCTGACATTAATAAGGAGGGGTATTAGATTTTGTTGGCCGAGGAGTTTGGGAAAGAGTCCCAGCTTTATTCATTACGCTTGTTTACTGGGCCTTGGAAGACAATTTGGATTGCAACAGCAAACTGTTTACAGAATCCTGTCTCTTTTATACATTGATTTAAGAGGGTGTTGCTTTCTCATCTTATGTGGAGAATTGCTATGCTTTCCTTAGGCATTGGACATGCCTTAAAATAATCAATTTGTCGAGTATGGTAGCAAGAAAACGCAAAAAATTACTTATTATCCACAATTTTGCCTCATTGATTTTTATTTTTTTTGTTGTATTTCTGAAAGAGTGAACAATTTGAGACCAAAACAATCCATCAATAACCCTCAATGAACTGCATGGATAAATAAGACAACTCTCCCTTTTTTCAAAGTGTTGAGAACAGCAAAGGGCTATCCTTTTTAATTGGATAATCATTTTTAACCAACATACATTAATCTATGGATATAACAGACTGCAGCTTGTAATAGCAATCGATCAGGCCAGCAATGCATATAGCCTACTCCATATACCTTTAATATATAGGTATATACAGTATATTACAAATATAATCTCACTACAAATACACTCTCCCTGCAAGAAATGTTGCTAAAATTAGCTACAAATGACAGCAGTTTTACAATATTTGAGATTTTTTTCTGATTTAGTTTAACTAGGTGTTAGTATACATAAATGGAGTTGGTGACCGTTTACTGTATATGCCATACAAACTAGGTTTAGCTGCAAATTTACTAAAAAATAAACACTGTGATTTGACTTTGGAGATTTGATTGCCTATAACAACCTGATGTTTAGTTATCATATTTTGAGAATTTACCCATTTCCTTTTTGTAAAATGAACAGAGGGAGGTGTAGATGGCTGCTCTTCCTCATTGGCCATTGTTAGCTTATCTCTCAGGCCTCAATTACAGAAACACACACCTGCGGATAATTGGAAATATGCCCAAGTGCGTCTCTGTCTCTCTCAGTCCATGGGTGAAGGCGTAGAGGCTTCTGTGTTTTGTTTTTTTTAGCAAAAGATAGCTCGGATTCTGTGGATTGGTTGCCTTTCTTTCTTTTCCCTCCCACTCCAGCTTTGACTGCAGCCATGTGAGTTATACCCAGGCCATATTTTTGTGTTTTGCCATCCTTTAGTTTTGCCCAAAACCCCACATGGGGAAATGGCCGCCGGCTATCGTTCCATTTCTGTTTTGGCATTTTTGTTCAGTCACCATCCCTGCATGGGGGCTGCACTTGACAGCATGCCACAATATCACTGAACCCCCTTTTGAGTCATTTCAAATTTTTTTATTTATAATTTTCCTCAGCCAAATATTCTGTGATTACTTGTACATGTTTGTGTCTAAACCAACTCTATAAATACACTTTTTCTAGATTTTTTTTCAGTGTATAAATTATTATTGTATTTGATTTTTAAAGAAATGTGGTGCCGTGATCCTCTTCTCATACACCGGACAACAAGCTAACCGCTATAGCACAGGCACGCTAAAAATTACAGTTGTGATGCTCCAACCTCATTTTTGGCTTTACTTTTTTACTCTTGTTTTAAAAAAAAAAAAAATAGATTTAGGGCATATTCAGATTTTAAAGTTAAAATGAAATTCCTTGCCTAATGTACTCAGTCTCATTTCTCTGAAATATCCTCTAGCAATGAAGCTAAATTAGTTTTCACTGAGCTTCCTTGGCTTAAGTCATAGTAATATGGCACAAGTAAGGAGGGTAGTTGCAAAATGAGTTGATATTAGAGGAAACAACATGTTTTTACACAGCATATGTTTTTCCTTCTTTTCCAATATAATAACTCCACCTTTTTTTCATTTAGGATAGATTTTAAAGACAATGTAGCCTATAAAACAATAATTACACTGTTAAAAATCCATATTGTCCACGATGAGTCTAACACTGTGCAAATTAATCTGAAACTACACTCTTGTATTTAAACCACACAGTCACTGACGGCATCTTAGAGTGCATGTATTTATACTTCTTATGAAATCATTAAAATGGGATAAGGGTTCCTTTTCAGAGAGCTCCCCACACCTGAATAAAATATGGCTTGACCCGTTGTGATAAAAAAAAAAAACTTTTAATATTCTCTTTTGTTCGCTCCGACTGTTCTGTTGTGTGTAATTCTCCCCTGACCAGCAGAGAAACCACAGGAATATATTACATCTGCATTAAACATGAGCACCGAGGAAGGCCGCTTCCTGGCAGCTCGATATGAAATATGTGCAAGAAGAAATTTTGTCAGGTGTATTCTATAAGGCAGTCTCTTTCTGCGGCTAACTGATTTGGATGACAAGACCCGACAAAGCCCCAGATTGCTATCTTTGTTTACTGAAGAATTAGACAAACAAACAAAATCAGTTTAAAGCTGTGGGCCTCTCACGTGCATCCGTCTGGCATAATTATATTCAAAATATTCAACGTTCACAACATGAATGTGATTTTTTAAAAATGTTTTACCTTTGTGCAATAGTTTATTTACTCTGGTGATACGTGCCGTACGAAGATTTAAAAATAAATGTGACACTTCCTAAAATTTGCAATTCAAAGTAGCAGCTGGTGACTTCAAAGGATGTGAAACAGATTGACTCGAAGGCAATAATATGAAATATTATTTCAGAGAGTGGAAAATATGTACGTTTTCGTCCAGGTAAAATGAAAATAAACACACGCAAAGAGTGTGGCTCAGTTGTATGACTTAAATCAGACATATCAAAGCATGGCTCATGGCTGCATACCAATATGATCTATATCACCTCTAATGTCATACTGGTTACCATTAAAAGCCATACAGGACTAGCCCTAGGACAAGGGCTGCTGGTTCAAAGGCCTACTATATATGTTTCAAATTACATGCAGTATTTTGTTATAAGCATGTAGTCAGCGTCTCTAACCCAAAGATTGGCTTGGACATTTAGATCCACATTATATGACGCATTATATGGACGTGCACACCCAAACAGTGATCTAGCCGACATTTACATTGCAAGCCTCTTTGGAATCTACTGCAGCGATATTATAGCGTTCATCGAAATTGAAGCATCTGAAAAATTAATAATACTAGTCATAGCAGTCCTGCTGCTGCTCATGTTTGTCATCAAAATAATAACCGTAATCATCAGTATCATCATCATCATCGTCATTATCGCCCTCGCCATCGTCCAAATAAAACTGTTCACTCAAACAATGGATCATTTTTTTATGGATAATTATGGAATATATGCATATACATACAGTACATCTTATAAACTAAATGGGGCCAAAATGGGGATGCAATATATAAACCACACAACTGAATAATGAACAACAATGTAATTGATCTATAAAAAGAAAGTGCCTTGTTGTGGCGAATCTCAATGTAAATGGGAGTAACTCGAGTGCCTTATTAGTCGCACTGTGAGACTGCTCTCCCTGGAGTGTGCCGGTGGAGGGAAAGAGATCGATACGGTGCGTCTGCATTGTGTCCTCTGCACTCTGCCAGCAGGTCTCCTCTTTAAGCAGGGAGCACACGGCGACTGTTTCACAGCTGTCAATCATTATCGATGACCTTAGCTGACTCTCGTTTCATAACTCGACTTGGGGACGTGCAAAGAAAACATGGCGGCAAGCGCGGGGCCCCACCAGAGGCTTTGGGCCTCATGAAGACATCTCACATTGGGCCCCATGAAGACATCTCACATTGGGCCTCATGAAGACATCTCACATTGGGCCCCATGAAGACATCTCACATTGGGCCCCATGAAGACATCTCACATTGGGACCCATGAAGACATCTCACATTGGGCCTCATGAAGACGTCTCACATTGGGCCCCATGAAGACGTCTCACATTGGGCCCCATGAAGACATCTCACATTGGGCCCCATGAAGACGTCTCACATTGGGCCCCATGAAGACATCTCACATTGGGCCCCATGAAGACATCTCACATTGGGCCCCATGAAGACATCTCACATTGGGCCTCATGAAGACATCTCACATTGGGCCCCATGAAGACATCTCACATTGGGCCCCATGAAGACATCTCACATTGGGCCCCATGAAGACATCTCACATTGGGCCCCATGAAGACATCTCACATTGGGCCCCATGAAGACATCTCACATTGGGCCCCATGAAGACATCTCACATTGGGCCCCATGAAGACATCTCACATTGGGCCTCATGAAGACATCTCACATTGGGCCCCATGAAGACATCTCACATTGGGCCCCATGAAGACATCTCACATTGGGCCCCATGAAGACATCTCACATTGGGCCCCATGAAGACATCTCACATTGGGCCTCATGAAGACGTCTCACATTGGGCCTCATGAAGACGTCTCACATTGGGCCCCATGAAGACGTCTCACATTGGGCCCCATGAAGACGTCTCACATTGGGCCCCATGAAGACGTCTCACATTGGGCCCCATGAAGACATCTCACATTGGACCCCATGAAGACATCTCACATTGGGCCCCATGAAGACATCTCACATTGGGCCTCATGAAGACATCTCACATTGGGCCCCATGAAGACATCTCACATTGGGCCCCATGAAGACATCTCACATTGGGCCCCATGAAGACATCTCACATTGGGCCTCATGAAGACATCTCACATTGGGCCCCATGAAGACATCTCACATTGGGCCCCATGAAGACATCGCACATTGGGCCTCATGAAGACATCTCACATTGGGCCTCATGAAGACATCTCACATTGGGCCTCATGAAGACATCTCACATTGGGCCTCATGAAGACATCTCACATTGAGCCTCATGAAGACATCTCACATTGGGCCTGATCACCCCAGAACATCCTATGTCCTCTGTTCTAATATGTTGTCGAGGGTCCTCAATGTTAGATGTCATTGCCCACCCACGGCGCCTCTGTTGACAAGGCCCCAGCAAGACTGATGCTGTAGAAGAAAGCGTGTGCATTACCATAAGAACATTTTTAATTGGTTCTCAGCATGGTGGTGTGTTTTCCTGTAAAATTCTGTTATTCCGTTATCCTGCAGGGTCGAGTCATGTCTGTTGTGACTTCGTGGGCAAGTTGGGAGTGCCTCACTGCAAATAATAGCTCGCTCTTCAGTTTGATGCCTGCTTACTGTCATTTTCACGGTTTCTTACCTCTTAATTTTCTTGGTTCATTCTCTGTAATGCAGTTAATGTGTCACACTATATTAGCCCCGTTAGTCACTGTAGATTAGCCTGATGAATAAATAACAACACTCTTTGCATAGCTTAAGCACATCACGTTATCCTGTAATACACACACTGGCAAACCAGGTCTAAATGTATAAGATTTCAGCACATTCACAATGTTTGCATACACAAATCATTATCTTGACTAGTGAAATCGGTACACATTTTGGTTTTGCTGTTGCTAACACCTTGCTCATAGTTTGCTGGCTTACCTTTAATACATGCAGTCTACGTGTATGTGGCATCTGACAGTTCAATAATAATAATAGCTACAATGTAAAATTGTTAATTGTGTTTGGCAGTGGTCCCCAACCCTGTTCCTGGAGATCTACCATCCTGTAGGTTTTCACTCCGAGCCTAACAAATCACACCTCGTTCAACAGCAAGAGATCCTCATTGAGCTTGCTAATTATTATAATCAGGTGTGCCAAAATAGGTTTGGAGTGAAAACCTTGTGGACGGTAGATCTCCAGGAACGGAACAGGGTTGGGGGTCACAGGTGTCGGGACTAGAGATTATGTGCGGACTCTTCCAGTAAGTGAGCCCCCTTATTTACCTTTAGTAAATGCAGTCTTCAGTATGTGACTTCTGGCAGTTGAATAATAATATTGATAGTGTAAAATTGCTAATTGTGTCGGATAAATGAGTATGTGGTGGACTCTTCCAGTAAGCGAGCCCCTTGCATGTTGACAGGTCGGTGTCTCTGTGGGTCTCTTGTAGGACCTTGGAGGTATGAGCCCCCAGCAGAGGAACTGGAAAGGAATCGCCATCGCCCTGCTGGTAATCCTCGTGGTCTGTTCCCTCATCACTCTGTCCGTTATCCTCCTCACACCAGGTAAATTCCCGGGAATACGGAAGCGCGGAATATGGAATTGCTCAGTAGGAATTTTCAATGTGTGGGGAAAATATGCGGCACAATGCAGGATTAAAAAAGTGATTGGTTGTATCGGTATCGCAAAGTCAAGGACAGTTTCTCAGAGTATGGGACTGTATTCTAACCAATACAGAATATCACAGTGAAAACCTTAAGAAATACAAGAATATTGTTTACACCCTGGAAATCCTTCAGTATAAATGCAGCTTTATGAATATAATTTATGTAAAATGCTAGCTGGATTCCTAGTGGCATTCAGTGAGATAATTCTGATAATTTGGAGATGTTCCAATCATTACTTTCTACCCACTAACTGTCTAAAACATGGACCAGCAGTAATTTGTAAATGCATCCTGCAACCCACTTAATTTGGGTGACCAAATCTTAGGGGTCCAAGCATATGAAACTGCAGCTTTTCCTTTCAGAGATTTTATCACAAATGTATTATTTATTGCCCTCCAAAGTTAACTTTACATGAACTATAGAGGAAAACACGTTAAACGTGCCACCAGCATGCATGTTCTATAGACAACCTACAGTATATTAGCGGACATTGTACAATTGTACTGACGGAAGAGGAGACGCGGGTGATGTGCATTTCAGAGGGCCAATAGAGATTAAGATAAACCTTGGTGTCTGTCAGACAGCATAGAATTGGCATACCCCCTGTATTTTACACTGATGTCTTTGAAGAAAATAATTTACTTCCCCTTGGAAGAAATATCCTACTACATAATGCATGGCAAAAAGGTTTTCAGCCCCCTTAGACTTTTTCTTATTTTCTTGTGTACAGACACAGATTTGACAATAATGTATTTAATCAGGCTTTTTTTGCTGGTATTCAACACAAACAACTGTTCAACTGCAGTGTGAAAAGTACCATCTACAACAATGAGTTTACCAAATTATTTGTAAATATTGAACAGAAGAAAATCAATTCCTTAAGTATTCAGCCCCCTTACTTCATTGTACTTAAACAGCCATACAGGCAAAACTTCACAATTTCACATCATAAGTTGCCCAGGCATTTTGTTTAGATTGAACAATATTGCCTTCTAAAATGTGTGTCAACACTGTATTGCTTGGTAACAAAGCCAAAAACCAGGTCCCTTTGATACATTTGAATGGCTCTTAATGGGATTTTAGGAAGTAAAATACTAACTTTACATACTAAAACACCATAGACATCATACTGTTCACTCGTGGGTGGAATTTGAGATCAGTGCCTGCCTGGGGGTTCAAATAAAATATAAATCACATCACGTCTTCATCACTATATGCGGAAATGTAGAAGGTGCAAATTCAGTAACATGACTACGTATGTGACTGAATGGTAATTGCATATTGTATGTAAACATGGAATAACTAGGGGGAAAACAAATCTACCTATATGAATTGTCAATATGTCAAGTATAAATATGTCAGCCACTTAAACATATCCCTGCTTCTTCCCCAAACAGTAAGCCCAAACTTAACAATAATACTTTAGAGCATAAACATTCGGGTGGTAAATATACATCGACACATCGGTGCATTGCGATGCAAACGTCACGATACAACTGCATCAATGTGACATGGCTGAATCGTTAATGCACATGGCAAACTTGTATTTATTTTTTACATTTAATTTAATTATAGTTATTCACATGGAAATAGGGGTTTTAAAGATGAAGAAATACATTTTATACTTTGAAAGTCATATTGCTTGTTATTTGATTGTCCTCTGAGTGTCTGGGAAGGGGGGATCTGTCAAATCTAATGGTCGCATTAGTCACACGGTCACACCGCATAAAGAGAAATCACATTGCTGTTCAGAGTATCGTTATTGTATCGTATCGTCATCAACTCAAAGGTTTACACCCCTAATAAACATATAGCACATTTTCACCTTAATGGTTTACATGATCCGTCATCACGATCTTAATCATGTACGCACCATGTCATTGCACAATGGAGTACTCTTCTTGTTTTAAACAAAATATGCGTGGTTGCACATTGCTGAGCGTAAAACACACAATCAACGAGGGAATCTTTTGCGGATACTGGCAAGTTTTTTGAACAATGCACAACAAGGCTTATGAATAGATCCAGAGAGCTTCACCTACAGTTTTGGCCGTATCCCCATATCCCTCATGGCCGCTCTCGTGAGTGTATTGATCATGTCTGACAGATGCCTCAGCATTAGATGCCCCGCTTGAGTCTACACTGGGGAGATGCACTTGCACGTGTATTTTTTGTGGAATCCGTGTTGACATCTTCCATCTGCCCTCGCTAACATTTGATGTGGTCTTAGTGTTTTATCCTCTCCGTATCTCAAGCGGGGGTCATTAGGCTATCCTGTCTTACTCTGTCTCGCTGTGAGGCATTTTATTTCAACATCCGTCCGTCCGAATCCAAGTTTACATTTATTACGTCTCGTCTGTTGTGTTGTTAGCACTCGAGTGCCATTGCTATTGCTGTGAGTTTTTCCCGATGCACTGCGTAGAGTATTCTGGGGGCAATTGTAACGGGTTTGTTACAATTGCCCCCAACCCTGAACACATGAAACTAGCTAGCTTGTTGGATAGAATCTCAGCTCTAGCTTGTTTCAGAT
Source organism: Synaphobranchus kaupii (assembly GCA_029718625.1). Lineage (NCBI taxonomy): Eukaryota > Metazoa > Chordata > Actinopteri > Anguilliformes > Synaphobranchidae > Synaphobranchus > Synaphobranchus kaupii. The sequence continues at coordinate 67,504,497 of CM056383.1, forward strand.
TGGTGCAATTTTATGGTGTTGCAATTGCCCCCTGTTACAATTGCCCCCAGAAAACTCTACTGTTTATGCGATGCAAGCTCTGAGAGGCCCTCCGATAGCTCCTTTGCGACGAGTGCCATATCAAATACAATGTGATTTTATGACTCGTGACCGGCAGACCTGTCAACCTAAATTCACGAGAACAATACAAGTGATGTGTTTTAATTTTATTCTATTTAACAAGTGTGCGGATTAAAATACAATAACTGTTTATATAATAACAGTGTACATCCCTGATGCCAGCCGTATTTTGTACTGAATGCAGTGCGTACAGTCCGGGCTTATCCGAAAACGGCCTGTGGGATGTAACATTTTATTCCAGCCCAACACTGAATCGCACAATTCAAGCAATCAAAGAACTCCTGCGCCCGTACCGGCCCTGTTTTGGATAAGATTGAACATTGCTGGCTCACAGCTGCACGTATGCGCGTTCGCGCTGCTATACGGCCGCGCGTTTCTGATGCCTTCCGCCGCCTCCTTCAAGCAAAAGTACGATGGAAATACGATTACGTATTAATGCCGTTTGTTTTTGTTTTTTTCAGCGGACACTTCTGGGGGTAATGATACGAGGCTGACCGTGGAGGATCTGTTTAAGCCCGACTTTTCTCTGCACGACCCAGAGGCCAGATGGATCAATGGTAAGTGCCTTATCCTTGCGGCATAAATTTCCCCCGCCCTGCTCAAAGAAGTTGTTCTCCCCCGACCGAGGACCGCAAATTAGATTTAGCGTCGAGCTAAAAGAGCACGGCGCACGTTCCGCACAGGACATTTCTGACTTAATCAAACGGATCGCTTTTTTCCGTCATCCGTGACCCTATGCTGACGTGGAAGGACCATTGCTCTACGAGTGCATTTTCAGTGGAAAATTCTGCCATGAAGGTTCAGTTGTTGGATTGACGTTTTTACCTCAAATTTTGTCCGTTGATTGTTTTCTCATTTTAGGCGTACATCACTAATGAATTGAATAAATTGCCGGTCACCCGTGAAGCATTCATATTGTTTGGAAAGAGGCTGCTATACACTGATAAGTTCAAATTCTAAATGAAGCCCCTGCTCCAAGGGCAGCTCTAGTAATCATCTTATTTAGCTTCTAATAAAAAATAACTCGGTCAGCGTTTTTCTCATTTAAAATGTGGTGTCCTGATGCAGAATGGCTTTTTTAATGAAGGATTAGTTCACATTAGGTGTACCAATGCAACAAATGACAACGCCAATGCATGAACATCCAGCACCGATATTTTCAATTTCACAAAAAAATGTAGGCTGTGATTTTGTTGATCTTGTTTTGTGGCATACATTTTGTATCCCTTTATCATAATCCAAAGAAAAATTACTGGATGAAGAGATGAACCGTGTATTTTTACATTTGTGAGGGTGTTTTGTCCTTATTCGTACACTGTTTTCTTGCTAAAAAATGACAAGTTAATCCCTGGTGAGTCTGTCTTTGTTCTTGGTGATGTCTTTGTTCTAGATGAGATGGTGGTAATGTATTCCCGTGGTATTTAGGTGGTATTATTTATACTGAACTTGCAGACTTTGGCAGAAAACCATTTTAAAGACTGAATCCTTGAAATATGATGTAGGTGGAAGATCGAATTTGCTAAATTGAGAGGCTTGTGGATCCCTTTATCACCATTTAAGGAATTTAATGGACATAATAATTATGCTAATATTCTCAGCCATGCTTTCCTGATGTTACTCGAGCTGCTGTTATAGTTCGGTCGGTCTTAATTTCGGTCTTGTGGACTGGTTTATTGGCTGAGGGTCCAGGGAAACACAAGGTTTTTTTTTGTCCATCAATAAGTCAGTGCTCTGTGACATTATCCATGGTCTACGATGTATAAATGTTTCAGAAATGAAGCTACCCTCATTTTTAGATTTGAAAAGCAATTATTAAGTGTAGCCTGGCAATAACTTTAGTTGTAGTTCTGCCACTAGGGACAGGCTTCTGCAAAATTACTTTTTAGGTCAGGAGAGGTAATATAAAATAATGAAACACATAGAAAGAGACATATTTGGGCAGGGATGCAGAAAGAAACATTGATTGGTAGAGACATGGATGGATGAGTAGACGTTTACTGTTTATATCCAGAAGAAATAAATTCAGTAGGCAGATAAATGTCATGGACAGAAAGATCAATGTTTTTTTTCTAATGGATGTCCTTCAACTGTCAAAACACAGAATAGAATCATTAGTAAGCAGTTATTTTGTTCAGACACAA
>CM056383.1:67511757-67546757 GCA_029718625.1 Synaphobranchus kaupii
TAGTACCCAATACAGCATGGCAGCACCTCCCTCAGTGTGTGTTATTACCCAAAACAGCATGGCAGCACCTCCCTCAGTGTGTGCTATCCAATACAGCACGGCAGCACCTCCCTCAGTGTGTGTTATTACCCAATACAGCACAGCAGCACCTCCTTCAGTGTGTGTTATTACCCAATACAGCACAGCAAAAACCTGTGACGACTCGCACGCCCAGGTCACATGCGTCTCGTTAACTATCATCACATCAGCTCACAGTATCCCCTTAAAGCTGTTATCCTACCAAAAATAAAGAAACTAAAGGAAAAAATTAAGAATAAAGCAAAACTAGGAAGTACTGTATGTTTACTCATTTTGTTCACCAGACCAGCTGTCGTAACAAAAGGGATTTTTGTGTACGTCTGTACATAACGTAAGCTCTCTGAAGTCGGCATCGCTTGCATGAAACGTTTCAAGTTTTCAGTGGTTCAGTGGCTCACTCAAACAGGTTAGAGTGGAGGAATAGCGCCATGACCTGAGGCGTTGTCACTGGCCGCTCTGGCGGTGAGATTTGAGGTAGGATACCCCACCCCGTTCCAAACAAGCTCACCACTTTTAACTTCTTAAAAAAAAGTTGTCTGGTTGGTGCCGTGTTATGCATGATGCAGATCTAACCATGGAGGACAATAGCAGTTCCCATATACTCACTGAGGTTCCCCTGGCAAAGGGGAATTCTAAACATGTAGCTTGTGTTTTTGGCCACTATTGATCACCTTCTTAATAAGGACTATTGGAAACTATTCCTTTAGTCGTTCAAGATAAATCCATTTATAGTCCGTGAGCCAGACCCTCAAATTTTGGCTATCGTGTCCACTTGGAGGGACGATGTCTCATGGTTGTTTGAGATAAATCCCTTTAGTTGTTCAAGATTACAGATCCTATAGAGTATCCTGGGGGGCAATTGTAACGGGGCAATTGCAACGCCATAAAATTGCACCAATCTCAGCTAGAGCTGAGATTCCATCCAGCAAGCTGGCTAGTTTCATGTGTTCGGCGTTGGGGGGCAATTGTAAGAAAAAAAAAGTGTTACAATTGCCCCCAGAATACTCTACTGCTGCCGTGAGCACGTGCCGTCATACACTGGACTACAGGAAGGAAAGTAAAAACAGAAGAGGACATGTTTTTAGCGTTATCCTCCTCCTATGTTATTCTACACCTCTTTATGTCTCTCTCTTTTGTTCCCTGGGCTAATTAGATATGACACGCTTCACTTCCTTTCTGTAATTAACGTTAGGGACTTCAGTCCCCCGTCTCCTGTAGGACCAGCTAAAAGGAAGTCAAGAGCAGGCAAACGTTGCAGACTTAATGGGGTTGTTTCTCGCGGTCGTCTCCAGAGCAACAGCCGGCTGGCCGGCCGGCGGCGGAGGCAAGAGGAGAAGTAATCTGTTTATGCTTTATCCCTCAATGACAAATAGGAGGCCTGGATATGCTGCATGGCGTAGCATGGTCTCTCTGTCGTGGGAATAAATGCAGAGCCATTTCTGTCCCCGATCAGTCATGCTGCCCTAAAAAAAACATTTAAAAAATAATGTCACGATGACCTTTCACTGTAAATCTATAATGGAAGGTACCTGAAGCCACTTGAAGTATGGGATAGCCTTGTTTTCTCACAAACTACATTATTACATTATTATTACATATATGGGGGTGGGTGGGGTGATTAATTATTTGGGCCAAATATCAGGACGGATCTGAGATTCATTTTGGTGCCTAGAGATTCCTCCAAGGCAATTTTATATAAAACAAAATAAAAAATCTTCAAAATGCTTACTACCCTACCAGGTGTGTTCTCCACCTGCCTCAGTTCAGACATTCTCCTTTATTCAATCATAGGCTGTAATTACACCTCCCGGGTAAACCGCCGGCGCAGATTCAATCAGCACAATGGCGGATGAGTAGCGTTGATTTGTTTCCACCGTCCTAATTGCTTTGTGAAAGAATCACAGGTTAAATATCATAATCAAGATCCCTTATGATAGCTACCCCACCCCCCTTAAATTAAATTCTGAAACGATTCTGATGTGAGCAGAATATAACTGGTGCAGATTTTTCCATTATTTTTTTTTCTTTATCTCCATGGTTTTATTTTCGAGAGAGAGAGAGAGAGAGAGAGAGAGAGAGAGAGAGAGAGAGAGAGAGAGAGAGAGAGAGAGAGAGAGAGAGAGAGAGAGAGAGAGAGAGAGAGAGAGAGAGCCTGTGGAGATGCTGTCATCCACGTATATCAAGCGGAAATGACTTTTTCGGTGGCCTGTTGATTTTTATTATAAGCTTTTGGAACGATAAGGCATCTCACGCCGAGCTGACCCAACGGAAGGCCACGGCTACAGCCGACGAGCCATTGATTTCCTTATCCTCCGACAGCAGGTCTCGCAAAAACGCCTCCCTTCCGTACGTGGGCTCTTCCTCCCAGATTTAAAACGTTTGCATCCCGCTGCTCAAACCCCTTCAGAGAACACAGCTGGCAGGGTCGCTCATCACCGTGGCGATATATTACGACAGTGGTAATTGTCGTTATTTTAATGGCTGATCTCAGCCGATCGTTAGGTTTCGTTTTCACAGTGGCGGCGGCGGCGGCCAAGTGACTGCGATCGCGATGTGCCTTCAGTTCGCCCACGCGCGAGACGTGTTTGTTCAGTGTTTATCGCCATGCAGCTGTAAGCACAGACTAATTAAATAGAGCCCTAATGACGCTGGCCGGTCGTTCGGTCTCCACCTGGTTGCGTGTCTCTGTAGAATGGAGCGGGGCAGTGATGTATTACACAGGGACGCGAGGCTGACGGGATTCAGCTGGCCTGCTCGGCGGCAGTAATAGCCACTAGTCAGGGCTCATCTTGTACAAGAGTCATGATGAGACCCTGATAATTCCCAATGTGTGATGTCATGTAGGTCAACTCCTGCACAAACATTGCAAGGTCTTTCATAAATTTCAACAGCTTAATCTGTTAATAATCAGTCGGCAATATATGCAAGTATTTTGCTTAAATAACACAGTTAAAATTTTGTATAGAATAACTATATTTATTTTCCTGATAGGGAACTTCAGTTGTAGCCGCACCAGCAACAACAAAAAAGACATAGACAGTTATATTATATATTATTATATTATATATTAACCCCATATCATAACAGTGTTGCATTAGAATCTTCTTAAATTCTTAACATATCAATTTTTAGGTGTTCAACCAGCTGTGTAGGAAAATCATATACAAATGATTTGATTGAACTTGAAAGGAAGGGATTTGAAGGAAAAAAATATTTTAGCCGGAGCCATATAATGCCATATACTTGTTGAACTTTCTGATGAGGAACTGAGCATCCATCAATATTTATTCTACCAGCATCTTACCTTTAAATTGTTAGTGTTGTTAAACAAGCTCAGGCATCTCCAGTGTCTTTTTATAAGTGAAACCTCAAAAGGCTTCATGTTCATTTTCTTTCATAAATCAAGAAGAGTATGCTTATGTTTTTCAGGCTTCCAAAGTGATCCGAAGAAGCAGCTTGCTTAAAAAAACCTGACCATTGTTACATATTGTATTTTAAATTTAAATTTATCCTAACGCACTGCTCCTCAAGGGTACACTCTCATACTTTCGCAGAAAATTGGCACGTTATTGCAAAAAAAATATATGGACAAAATTAGACACATCAGTACAGGGATTGCCGTTGAATTGCAAAGAAGAAAAAATGCTGTTCAACTCACTTGAGTTGTTGCACACCATTGCATTGTGGGAAGTGGGGGGGAAAGACATACAGTTGAAGTCGGAAGTTTACATACACTTTGGTTGAAGTCATTAAAACTCATTTTTAACCACTCCACAGATTTCATGTTAGCAAACTATAGTGTTGGCAAGTCAGTTAGGACATCTGCTTTGTGCATGACACAAGTAATTTTTCCAACAATTGTTTACAGACAGATTATTTCACTTTTATTTCACTATATCACAATTCCAGTGGGTCAGAAGTTTACATACACTAAGTTGACTGTGTCTTTAAATTTTTAAAACTCAGCCTAAGTGTGTGTAAACTTCTGACTCCAACTGTATACAACTCTCCTCTACGTACTCTGCTGCCATGGAAACGTAGGCGCTAACCAACCAGAAAGAGAGAGAGGTTACATTTGAATCTCCGTCTAAAGTGAACCCCCCCCACCCTGTAAATATGCTGATTTGTTAATATTTTTTTGAAGTAGTGACGAGAAACTTCCCATCTGCTCATTAGGGTTCCGTAACGGCAGGGGGATGCTCCCCTAAAGTGCGGACTGTACTGCATGTACGTGCGTGCTGTTTTCTCTTCATTGTCAAAATAGGATCTAGTGGAAATGCAGTATGCAGTATATAAAAAGTATGCAGTAAACATTACATAGTATGCTCATACAGAGGAAAGTCGTGGAGGCGGAGTTTGTGTGTGTTGGACTGCTTGATGACACTGGACATCTCGGGACAGCGGGGGCTATTTTTAATCATGACGTTTGTCTGTATTATTTTATATGTTTGTTTGTCTGTTGTGGGACAGCCCCATGTCTTTTTTGTTGTTGTGGTGCTTTGCATCGTGGGCTTGACTGCTCTCGGGTATTGATAGTGGAGGTCCCTGCAATGAGCCCTGATCTATACAGCTGGGCACTCAAATTTGGGGAGAAAGGTGGGGAATGAGCATTAAAAACGTCCTTAGAATTCACTCAATTAAAGATTTGCTTTTTTTTTTCCACACAAACTCCACTTGTGTTTTGGTCAGATCAACAGTCACAAAAATCAATATGTGGACATTGCCTTGTGTATGTGTGTAGCACCTGCGATATTTCAGAGTCGGTTGCTGATTGAATCCAGGAGCACATGAAATGAGGCCTTGGCTTTGTAGTCAATACTAAAAAAAGAGCTGAATCATTTTGAGGCGCTCGTGTTTTTCGATGTTCTCACGCTTGAACGCTGCGATTGTTCTCCAGAATCGGACGGGCGTGACGTCTTCGCGTCTTGGCGCGTTTGGAACGGCTCGAGGACCTAATTAAAGTGGTTCTGCGAAGCATGTAAACGCCACCTGTCCCTCTCGCTCCTCAGGATCGATGTCCCAGTGGAACAATTAAAACCAGAGATCTTTACGTCGGGAGGAGATGCAGTCCTGCCAGGATCCACCAATCAGGCGCAGTGTCGGGTGGAACAGGAACGGGCACACCTGCCCCTTTGTCTCGTAATTTAGAGTATCCAAACCATCCGGACTGTAAAAAAAAATATGGACAAAGTCAATGTTACATCACCCATTGCCTTCCCACAAGGCTCATAAAAACCGTCTTGATGCTCCGGAAGTCAGGAGAGAGCCTCTCTCTGCTGCACAGATTCCACAGGGCCCTTGGTCCAAAACACAAATGAAAGTCCAAATCCACTCCATTGCTGTGACGTACTCTGTCAGTTTAGGAGCGCACAGACTAGCACAGACTAGCACTGGCTTCCTACACTGCGCATACAGCCAGCCGCCACCTCTTCTCACTGTGAACTCCACCTGCTCAGCTGTGGACTCCTTTCACTGGAGGGCTGCACCACAGGAGTTGCTAATGCATGATGGGGTCGGGAATGCTAAGGACATTACCGCTCCTCCCTCCCTTCGGCTATAGCCAATCATGTGCTGTTCATATCATGGCCATGGTTGGCATTGACACTGTCAGGATCTGATGCCAGACCATGGGTCCTGTCTCTGGACCAATCACGAGCATTTTAGCTCAGCTCATCAACCAGGAGGTCACCAAAATGTAGAGATTTACATTTGTCCTGGAAAAGGACCTGAAAATGAATTGCGGTAATAATCTTTTGAGGGAAGTTCGTTTGCGGTGGGGATCTGGTAAAGTCGAAACGGATAAGTCATCAGATTAGCATTCGACACCATTCCTAATTAAATAATTTGCTTTCACTTTGTCCTCCCGCCTATTAATATGTGAATCTTAATTACTCTATCATTGATTGACTTTACGGCCGGCACACATCATCAGTGAAGTTTAGTTTTTTTTTTGTTTTGTTTTGTTTTTTTGTTTTAAGATTTCTATGTGTATTATGTCACCATAACATCCTCTGGGGACCTTTTCAGAAACCTTATAAAGCTGGAAGCGCCAGCCAAACTTAACAGGTACAGTCGCTGTGACCTTGAGCATATATCCTGGAGAGAACCGCACTGTGCCACATTTTGAAAAGCAGTTGTGAAAACGCACGCAGAGGAGGGACTGTTTCCTGCCCTTCCTTTTCTTCTCTGCAAGAGTAGCAAAGGTTTCTTTAAAAGTGTCCCTGTGGCGAATGTCTCCTCTACGTTTCAGAGGCTCCTCCCCCGTGCCTGTTTTGCTAGCATACAACAATAGCGCTATTCGCTATTGAATGCGTTCGATGGAATTCACTGAACCCCATCGTGATTTACAGCGAGGTTGGCAAGAGTTTCCAGCACATCGGGCTCCTGTTTGTCTGATGATTATAATCAGATAGACTGGAAAGCGTGTACAATGTCCATAAATTGAGTGCGGTAATTACCCGATAGCTGTAGAAATGCGGCGATGCTGCGAGGTGGCTGTGCACAGGGATTGGTCGGTCGTTATTGACATGTGATGACGCTTCTCGTATATTATACATGGATGCTCTTGTGTTGTTTGGCCTTACTGCTTGGATGTTGTGCTCATACGCTCTGTTTTTCACTTCTGTTTTGACCAGGTCTCGCTTGTAAACAAAAGGATAACTCTCCGTGTAACAGCCTTATAAAATAATTGTCGGCAGATATTGTCAGCGGAAAAGGTGCAAAGATTACATCTTACGCGTGAAAGATGCAACATCATTGACAACTTTTTTTTTTGTTTCCTTCTTCAAGCAGAGGTTTGTCAGCATACCGGGTTATTTCAGGTACTGTTCTCTTCTGTGCATGGAAGATCTGTAATCCTGTGAACTTAAGAAGCACGTCCAGGAGGTTGTGCATGCATTAGAGATCAGTGCGTTACATGCGTTGATGAATACTAGATGACAGCTGCAGAGAATAAGGTAATGTCTGGGGGGAAAAAAGAGTCCATCTCAAAACGCACAGACATTATTCTCTAGTCAACCCCCGCATCTCACTAACGTGGCACCAATCACAGTGACTCAGCACCCCGATGAGATAATCCACTGGAGATAATCCAATTTATTCAATAGAGATATTTCTGTGGGAAAATATAGTGCATCCATTGCTTTGAGCGTCCACCGAGCTTATTTTGGGTGCTAAATGACTCCACTTTCTGCTCCTCCAATTAGAAATGTATGCACGAGGCCTAATTTAGAGCTAGTAACTTGCTCTTAATTTTGTCGAACCGAAATGGGGGAAAAAAAAGGCTTTCGGTTTGCGTCCAGTCTTCCAGGATGTGATCCCACTGATGGTGTCAGTTGAGCACGTTGCAAGGCTCTTACTTGTCAAAGTCAAACTCGCAGCAATAACTTCAACTATTTTCACCATCAAAACTACTTCATTCTATTACCATCATATTCTCTGAACAGGGAATGACCTGCTGGTTTCAATTTGAGGATCTGCAGTAATGTAAAAGTTCCTCTCTGACTCTAACAAGCTTTGAGACAGCAGTGTACCTCAGAAATAATGAAATTTCCTTCTCATCAAGTAATGTATTAATACTAATTTATTCGTCTGATCGGTAAATCTAACACTGGTTTAAAGAGGCAAATTTAATACATTGGGAAAAAAAGACATACAATTTCAAAATGCAAAGTAAGTAATGAGGTCTTAATCTCAAAACCATGACCAGGGAGACCAGACTTGCAAGTTTCTATTAAAAATTCAAAGCCTGATTTAATAATTTAATTTTTGAAAGGTATTCACACCATATTCAATAACACAGAAGCACCCAAAAGGTCATGGAAGAAGCAATTTCTTCCCCGCAAAGTTCCTTTCACAGTCTATTTATGATAAATCATATCACAGTCCATGTTATGGCAGATCTAATAATCACATCATCTGATATCCAATAGATACTGTATATGTGAGCTTGTGGTAAATATTATTAAATGATACACACAGGGCCCAGGAATTTCACCCGGCAGCCCTAGTTGGTCGATTGGGTACCAGCAAGCCAGTCTGTAGGACTGCACCTGAGGTATCTTCCTCTGACTCATGTCTGTGCGAGCCCACCTTGCTGCAAACTGCCGTGTGATGATAAGTGGTGAGCACGTGATTATCTGGATAGCAGAGCTTGCGGTAACGCACATCGCTAAAATATAATTGGGCATTCCAAATTGGGGAGAAAGAGTGAAACGGTTTAATTTGCCAGGGTGATAACCCCATTTATAATGCTGGATATCTGCAAAAGCATTTCGGGCTGCTCAAAGGCGCAGAATACTGCGGGGCCCGGACGTGAAATCTGGTTACTGTTCCAGAACTTTAATAAAGTTTTATTATATGAATCTACATGCCTAGATAACAAGGTGCGAAAGCAATTATAAGATGGGGGACTTCAGGGATAGATGTCAGAGTTATAAGATGGAAGTTGAAGTTGGATCTAAAATCTAACTGTTCTAAAATTTCCTAAAGTTGTCCTAAATATTTTATATAGCCATATGGTGCTGTCCTGTGCATATTCGTGTTGAAATTCCCAGCATGATGGCTGTTGCTATTACGTAAATAATTTGATTGTCAGGCCATTCTTGTGCTGCATTTTTGGGTTCAAGACAGCATCAGTAAGCATCTTAGTTCTGAATAACTGGCCTCCGTGGAGATAGTCAGACATTGAGATTTTAAACATGCCAAAGCTTTAACCTGTGATTAGATATTAGATTTATTTGTCTATACTGAACAGTCAGAGTTAATTTAATTAGCTTCCCATGGCTAACAAAACCTAGCACATCACAGGCACATGTCTTTATTCCTTAGCTATGAAATTATCATTTAGCACACATTTGATAAAATTTCCCTAAACAGTCCCTGATTCTATCTTCACCTAACACACCGCCCAACGTCCATAGATAATGGGTAATGAATATTAAATACATGTCTCAGGGCCAGATTTACTAAGACCTTTAGCGAGTGCAAAAGCATTCAGCACATGCAAAACTAATAACACAACCAATGATTGGTGCAAAACAAATACCGTGACCAATCATTTGTGATGTTGTTGGTTTTGGGTGTGCTAAAGGCCTTAGTAAATCAGGCCCTCTAGTGTCTTATGTGGGCCCATTACATAATATAATTCAGTACTACATATTCGTACAGCATGACGGTGGTAAATCTACTGGAGTCGAGTGCAGGACAGGGAAGTATAATGTGGAGAGGGGGATGTAATGCAGTCAGACGTGGAAATATATTACAGACGCATCACATCCAGGACATGGACACTATGTTGCGGTTGAGCGCTAACCCGGTAATATATTAGATGTAGTGGTAGACAGAGAATGGTCAGACATTTTGCGAGTTTTGGTAAAACTAAGAGAACTTGGGTCCTTTGTTTTGGGCTGTGGCTTGTGTATTTTCAGTGAAACGTAAGTTTAGTTTCAACTTGGCATCATTCTGATATCAATGCATTGGTATGCAGACAGATTCTTCAGGATTGTGTTTTTTTTTGTATAGTTATGCAACAAGTGTGTATGTGACTTGTCTTTTAAGTTTATGTTTTGTTGTGATTCTATAATGGCGTAGCCCAGATTAGATGCAGGTGTTTTGTTGTGATTCTATAATGGCGTAGCCCAGATTAGATGCAGGTGTTTTGTTGTGATTCTATAATGGCGTAGCCCAGATTAGATGCAGGTGTTTTGTTGTGATTATATAATGGCGTAGCCCAGATTAGATGCAGGTGTTTTGTTGTGATTCTATAATGCCGTAGTCCAGATTAGATGCAGGTGTTTTGTTGTGATTCTATAATGGGGTAGCCCAGATTAGATGCAGGTGTTTTGTTGTGATTCTATAATGGCGTAGCCCAGATTAGATGCAGGTGTTTTGTTGTGATTCTATAATGGCGTAGCCCAGATTAGATGCAGGTGTTTTGTTGTGATTCTATAATGGCGTAGCCCAGATTAGATGCAGGTGTTTTGTTGTGATTCTATAATGGCGTAGTCCAGATTAGATGCAGGTGTTTTGTTGTGATTCTATAATGGCGTAGCCCAGATTAGATGCAGGTGTTTTATTGTGATTCTATAATGGCGTAGCTCAGATTAGATGCAGGTGTTTTGTTGTGATTCTATAATGGCTTAGCCCAGATTAGATGCAGGTGTTTTATTGTGATTCTATAATGGCGTAGCTCAGATTAGATTCAGGTGTTTTGTTGTGTTTCTATAATGGCGTAGCCCAGATTATGAAATATGTGGATTGTGTGTATGATGTTTTGCGCATTGGAGGGAATTAAACTCAATGAATTTCATATTTATTTTTATTTGAAATGGCGCAGCAGTTCAGTTAAATAAAGCAACAGGGATATAATATCTCTTAGATAGGCTACCTAATAACCTGAGCTTTATTTGCGCTTTCAAGCTCTGCATATGAACTGTCAAAGGTCTGTTAATGTCATTGTCGCACGATGGCAAACTGCCATTGTATTGGCTGCATTGTATTGGCTGCATTGTATTGGCTGCATTGTACTCAGTCTTCTGACAGATCAAATGTCAATATACTGTGATTTACTCTGTATCCCAGATACTGGCTGCATTCCATATTGGAAGGGTGGAGATGTAATTGTCTCCAATTGCATCCACTTCTTTGAGGAGCCAATCAGGACCTCTCCTTTGGAAATCGACTCGTCCCGGCTCTTTTTTCACCTCCCGAGGCCTTTCTGACACACATTAATTTAAGCTGTTTAATGGAAGTCATAAGCTACCACTCCGTGTCATTCTACTCTCTTGCCGATTACTCTGCTCCAGGTTTCTGTATTGGTTGACGCTTCCCATAGAATGGATGCCTACGATACGTGTGCCTGAGGGAAGCGCTGCTGCCCCTGTGCATTCTGCAGGTTTCAGCCGGGATTCAATTGAAATGCTGGGAGCATTGCCCTTATTTCATATTCATTCCATGTGCTCTAAATCTGACCGATAGGAATATAAAGAAAGAGCTTATTTTTATCTTTATCTTTCTTTCATTATTCTCATTGCCTGCCAATCTTTTCACAGTGTGTACAAAAAAAAGCTTAATTTCTACATTTTAGTTATTTTACTTCTTTAAAGTTAAGGTCGTGCACAGTGTAGGTTGGGCCTCCATTTCATTAACATTCTTGGCACAGTTCGGCTGAAATTCATCATTTTAAACGCCGAAAGATCTTATCTTTGTATACCTCTGACCTTTTCATCATTTTCTATTAGTGTCTTCAGTCTAGTCAGAACCCAGGTGAGAACATGCCCTGCACCATGGCCTTTATAATTCACAGTAAATTGGCTGACTAAATCAAATCAGCTTAATTCCATCTAATACTAATTAACTTAAGGCCATAAGACTGCATTTGAATGAAGTCGAGCAGGCTATCTTATTTCTTATGAAACGGGCTTATTATTAGCCGATTAAAAAAATTTGTCATTTTGCAGAAAGTAAATTACAAAAAGTTGATACATTTATTTTGTAATCCAGTGTTAAAAGGGAAAAAGGGTTAAACTGGACCGGAGTGTCAATCTGCTGCAAAAGGCCCCACAGGGCTGTCAGGGCAGTGACTCTAATGGACTCCATTTTGGAGATTAATTATTTGCCAAACCAGTGTAAAATGAATTAATACTTTTTCCCTGATGTAAATTGGAAGTGATGTACTGATACAAGGATTCAACAGTTGTGGAGAGTACTTTAGTTAAGGTACCACAAGAGAGAGTGATACATTTATTTTCCCCTCTGGATTACACCTGAACACTATTTTTAGCATGCGGTATGATTAGCAAAAGTGTCTGTATGTTTTAATAATAAAGCCTCGACATTGGGTGCTTTTCAAAAATCCCACTTTGTGAAAGTTTGTGGAAAAGTGAATTGCATTAGATTAAGCATTAAACCTCGCCCCGACATCGATTACGTCTCGTGCTGCATAGTAACAGCCATAGTAATTATCTATGGATAGCTGTCACGTTATGAGTGAACTGTCCTTTATTGGACCTGTTTGTAGTTGTTTCAAGGAGTGTAACGAGTGTATACTTTAGGACAGTGACCAAAATAAATAGCAATATTAAAAAAGGGAAACATACACATTAATGCATTGTTAATTATTGCCCACAAAGTGTTCCCAAAGTTACAGTAATGCATCGCACTAGGATGTGATCGTACCATATTAAATTTATATAGGCACAATAAATTCAGGTGACAGGTCTGTTAATGGTGCTTGCTTTGATAGTCAAGTCAATAACAAACAATTCTGTAGCCTAGCTTTTCAACTGGAAGGTTTCATAGCGGGTCTGATCGGTCTCTCAACCCCAGCCGAACCCCAACCCCCCCCCCTCCCCCCCCTCCCCAATTGGAGCACCACCAACGCGAGATGGTGATCCTGTGAAGTAGTAGTTAACCATTAGTTTATTAGCGAAGCACATTGACAGACGTTAAGCAGACTCATTTCAGTGTCAACAAGGTCAGGCTCGTAGTACCGTAAGCTACTCAAGTGAGGAATCATCAGAGTGGATCAACAGTGTATAGGATTGGAGCAGTTAAAAATTTGAATGGCTCTCACTGATTTCATTGACCTTACAAGTAGTCTGCTCTGAGTACTGTTCCTCACTCTCCAAGTAATTAATTTGTTTAAATGTCTAGCACTAGTGCTTGTTTAAATGTGTATGTGAAGCTCAAATCAGCACAGCTGTTGGCTTGAATGACTCCCTCTGAGTGTGTACTGCTCCACTCTCACCATCCTTGTGAATTAATTTGTTTTAAAATTATTTTTTCTGTGTGCAATTCAACCCAAAATTGAGAGGTTGAAGTGCAGACTGTCAGTCTTCATTTGAGGGTATTTTCATCCATATTGGATGAACCGTTTAGAAATTATAGAACCTTTTGTACATAGTCCCCCCCCCATTTTCGGGCATCAAAAAATATTGGACAGTTTAACATAATGTAGAATAAAGTAATCATTTTTAATACTTGGTCACATCCTTTGCATGCCATGACTTCCTCATGTCTGTGACCCAACAATATCAAAAGACTTTTCTGGTACTCTTACAAGCAATACTATAACTTCTCTGCATTTGAATGGATCTCTATGGGAATTGGGCAATGGGATTAGAATTAGCTGTAAATTATGCTCGAACAGTATGGAATACATGGTTGGCAAAATGACTGTAAGTCATCAAGGGTCTGAGGTATCTAATGAGCCTCAAACCATCACTCTGCTGCCAGATATGCAGTAGATATGGATGGATCACTTTAAGGGTTGTTTCTCCTGACAAATTGCAACCTATTGAACTCCATGGAAAAATAAGTCAGGAGAAGAAACCCTTTCTTTCTCTTCTTTCACCTAAAATTCCTGTGAGCTGGTTTGGCCTAGAATCACCAAACGTGGCAGCCTTGTTGGGATGGCCAAACTCTTGGATCCTTTGAACTATGATGCAGATTAAACACCTGGTGGCGCTGTAGTGCACGTGACAAAATTTTGACATTGACACGCCCACTGCTGACGCCCCGTTTGATCTAGAGCAGGGGTGTCAAACTCCAGTCCTGGAGGGCCGCAGTGTCTACAGGTATTTGTGGTTTCCTTTCAATCAGTACCCAGGTAAAGCATTGAGAACAAGGTGTGTGGACTTCTTAGCCAATCATTGACTTAAATTAATCACTTGTGCTGAAACGCACCAAAAACCAGCAGACACTGCGGCCCTCCAGGACCACAGTTTGACACCCCTGATCTAGAGTCACAAAATGTGGTGGACAGGGCCCCTCTGCTCAACAAATTTGCCTCAAGGACCCATAAAGTCTTGGATTGGATCTTGGATTTTTCGCTAATTAGCATTTTTTGTAAAACCCATAAATGCTACTCCTCTTAGAGAATTTGACCTATTTGCACAAAACTTGTTTGAGGGACTCAGCCCACATGCCTTCATACGTGCATTATTCTAAGGCCTATGTCAGAAAAAGGCCGAATGACAAACCAATGAATTTTGCATTGGGCGTGCCTTATCACAAAAATGCTAATAATTCTAAAACCGTTTAACATAATGTGTAGGCTGCTTTCTGTTTGTCTTGCATGACAGTGAGTAATTTTTCTGTAATTGTGGAAAGCGTTTAACATTTTACACGTTCTGCATTTTATTTTAATAGCCAAAGAGGAGACGGCTTGTCAGGTCTTTTTTTCAGTTTGAAAACATTTAATTATGTCCATACTAGCAAAATGGCAGAAGTCTGACAGCGTTCTTATTTAGCCTACATTATCTCCATAGTACCACATATCAAGAGTCAAGAGTCTACTTTTTTTATTATGGGCCCAGCTCTCTCATTACTCAAAAATGTAAGTGTTTTACTTTCATTCCCAGAGAAAACGCTCTTCTGATGTGGTGTTTTGTATTCTCACATTTTTAGCGGCATACCATAAAAAAGGGAGCTGACGTCCACAGCAGATTAATCGATTTTAAATAAACTTAAAGATAAATAACTGCATTATTGTAACAGTGCTCTTCCTCTTCTGTTTCCCCAGAATCTGAGGTTGTGTACAGGAATCGCGATGGCCACGTCATCAGGCTCAACGTTCTCACCAACGAGACGGATATCGTGTTGGAAAACAGCACCTTTGTGAGTGGGACTTCCTCGATGCAGTCTGTACGACAGTGTGGTCATGACCCCTGTAAGCCGACTGCGGCTAATCCTCTGTTTCACATAGATACGTACAGATAACTGCACTAAAATCCGGAAGTAAAATCCGGAACAGCTCTTTTTATTTTATAAGTAGTTTGTATATGCCAATAGGGAAGTTCCTTGTCATTTCACAGAAAACATATATTTTTTAATTGTTCTTATCTCTGTTGGAGAAAGTATCCATATAAGAACATACATACTCTGACATCTTAGCATTGTTAACAATGTATATCTATACCCCACATGATAATTTTGTTGTCCATTTCTTTCACTTTTAGGTTGATTACAAAGTTGCAAAATACTCTGTTTCTCCCGACCTAAAGTATGTTCTCTTCGCCTATCACGTGAAACAGGTAAGTACTAAAACTTGTATAACATAATTATTGACAGAGCATAATGATTGAGAGAGGCACATGATATGGTTTTCATCGTAGCTGAAACATTCTATGTAGGCTATATGATATCATGTTCCCTTATTTGGGTCAGAATGCCAATACATATTTCCTTCCACTGTGGAAAACAATTGTAACTAGCAACTGCACTTGCTGTCAGGTGTGTGTGATGTCATAGTTAATCAGGTGATGGCAATGCAAATGTTTTGTGTTGATGAAATGAATAACTACAAGGGATAAGGGAGAATTGTCAGGAATGGCATTGTAATTGCATTCTATCAAGTACTATCAAGTAGCTCATAGTAATGGCATGTAGAATATGAACTTGTGCTTTTTGTAACTGCATTTATTATCTCCCTACATCCCCATCAAGTACTTTACCCCCAAAAACCCAACTCAAGCCTTTGTATTAATGGCTTAAGTAATAGCCTTAAGATCAGATTTGTATTGAACAATTATTCTAGATGTATGCTCTCTTGAGAGCAGCTGAAGACCTTTATATCTAAACATGCTTACAGAGATCTTAGTGTACAGATATTTGATCTCTAGGAAGGGCGCATCTTTTAAATAGAGTAAAGATTCTGAAGATTTCCTGAAACTACATAAAACTGTTCTCAAGTGAAGCGAAGTCAAAGTGAGATTTCAAAGTGCAAGTGAGGACACTACAGAATCAATGGGGAAAGTTCTGCAGTGCTCTTTTGAAGTGATAGCTTTCTTTAGTCATTTGAAATCATGGGATCAATTTTTTTTCAATTGCACCTCAGAACTTCTGTAATGACTTGAAAACACAAGCAGATAGTGTTCGGCCAGCCAGAACTGAACGCCTGACAGAGCAGTTTCGATTGTGCGAGATTGCTCTGGTTTGGCTTTTGTGTGTTAAGGTCTGCTTGCATATGAACACTTTCATCGGTGAGATCATGTTAGCCACTTGACAAATCCATCCCCTGCATTTTGGTGATGCTTGCTCGCATCCAAGAGGAAGGCTATGTCTGTGTCTTCCAAGTGCTTCTTGGATTTTGTAGTTTTGTTTTTTTTTGGAAGGAATTAAAAAAAATAACACAGAGAGAAGTCCTCCTTGAAGCCACCACATTCTTGTAGAATCGGATTGAAGCACTCTCGTTTGAGTATCATCCAAGAAATACCTCCGCCCTTGAAACGGCACCGTACCATGGATATTACCCGCAATGCTCACCACGGTTGTCTTGGCTGAAGACACTGCTGGTTGTTTCATCTTTGGCTCGAAGCACCTCAACGCCATGAGGACTGAGAAAACCAAGTAGCCTGTGGCATATTCACACAGCAAAGCCATCCAGTGCATCTCTCATTGAGGGATCTCCATCTGTAGTCAAAGGCTCAAGATTTTTTTTTTTTCTAAAGGAAGGAAGGTTTCTTTTCCTCAGTATTTTTGTGAAAACGTCGAAAACATCCCTGCCTGCTGTGTGACCATGTAAGTCTCAAGGAGCTGATAGACACTCAAATGTCGTCTGAGACCACGGTGCCTTTGTTACAGTTTGTATTCATAGACTGGGCAATACAGTTCATCGTAACCAAATCCAGTATGAGGAAATGGATGTTTTTTTTTTCCAGCTTTATTGGACGGCACAGTGTAGACAGACAGAAAGAAGGGGGGAGAGAGGGAGAGACACGCGATATGCTGGTGCCATTGCCAAGGTCGCGCAGATTCAAACCGCCAACATCGCGGCTCACAATGAGCGCGTGGCTTGTGCTCTACAGGCTACGCCACAGACACGCCCAGGAAATGGATGCTTGCTTCTTGCTCACAGCCGGTTTACAGTGTCATGCTTCAGTTTGAGGTCATGCTGTCTATAGCTTGGCTTGATGAGTGATGTGCAGCCCGTTGATGGGAGACACTGCCTTTGTCTCCCAGATAAGTGCCAGTTGCATTCTCGCAGCGGACAGATCCAAGTTTAACGTTTTTCTGTAATGCAGTTTTGCATAATGTGAACATACAGCCATCAATACATAGTGCCATACGGGGTGCCATGAGTTATGGATTTTTATCTTTTTTCTTTATTTTTCGGTACAGGCTAGTGGCTATTTTACAGCTGTATAAAAACATGAATATGTGTTGGTATCTATAGGAGCAAATAAGTGCTATAAAAACTTAAGAAAATGTATATTCAAACCATGCACATACATACACACACACATACACAAAGACGTGCACAAGCATACATCTGTGACACGCACAAATGCACAAACACTGACACCTCTGTGTATAAATGTTTTGCTGCTGTCAGCTCTATACTTTTGAGAACTACAGCTGTCTTTGTTTTACTTGGCAAACACACATATTTTAGTCGTTTCCCAATGGATTCTATACAATTAAAATTTCTCCTAGCTGGCTTTTTCTTTCTGTAACTTTCTTCTGATTACTGAAAGGTGATTGATTCGATGATTTCTTCATTAAGATTTATTTATTTATAAAAATATTTATTTTTATAGCATTTGCATACTTAAGTATTCACTTGTTAGATTTTGGAGGATATGCTGATTTGACACCGATTCCATTTTGTAATTTAATTCTGAAAGGCCTACTCTGAAATCACACATAATTGCTAATGTATGCGTGCTCAGTGAACATCTGTGATTAAAAACAAGTCAACACAGAGGCGTATTACACTTGACGGGTTGAGAAGACTGGTGTAAATCATGAATGTACATTGGAATGTACACAGAAGAACATCCTCAGCCCCATTCAGTTCCGTAGATTGTAATAGTTAGCGGTTAGGTGTTTTAAGTACTCAGTATTGACACCTACGTCTTTGTGCTCCCCCATGCTACTCTTTGAATTGTAGAATTTAACTCCCTCAGTTGAATTCCCTTCTGTACTCATAGATGAAAAGCGTGTGAATGTCATTGCAGGTATTTTGAACCATTTAATTGACGTAATTGAATTCCAGGCTGACAGACAATATTTCCTGTTTGCACATTGTTTCAGGTGGAAAAACTAAGAATCAGTCGTACCGTAGATTAAAAATTCAATTAGGGTTTTCCTCCAAAGCACTATGAATATTAGCTATGAATTAAAGTATGTAACTGAACAATTTTTTTAAGCAGGAGGGAGTTTTTTTTAACAGAAAGTTGGCTTTGACTCAGTTGCCAATCACTGGTCCTAATGGCAAAGAGGGGTGATATTGCATTCTGCTGTCCTTGGTCCTGATATCACTGCAGCATATCCAGGTCTGCTATCCCTGGTCCTGATATCACTGCAGCATATCCAGGTCTGCTATCCCTGGTCCTGATATCACTGCAGCATATCCAGGTCTACTATTCCTGGTCCTGATATCACTGCAGCATATCCAGGTCTACTATCCCTGGTCCTGATATCACTGCAGCATATCCAGGTCTGCTATCCCTGGTCCTGATATCACTGCAGCATATCCAGGTTTGCTGTCCTTTGTCCTGATATCACTGCAGCATATCCAGGTTTGCTGTCCTTTGTCCTGAAATCACTGCAGCATATGCCAGTCTGCTGTCCTTTGTCCTGATATCACTGCAGCCTATCCAGGTCTGCTGTCCTTGGTCCTGATATCACTGCAGCATATCCAGGTCTGCTGTCCTTGGTCCTGATATCACTGCAGCCTATCCAGGTCTGCTGTCCTTGTCCTGATATCACTGCAGCCTATCCAGGTCTGCTGTCCTTATTATTGATAGCACTGCAGTGTCTCCAGGTCTGCTGTCCTTATTATTGATAGCACTGCAGTGTCTCCAGGTCTGCTGTCGCTCACCAATGTTCTTACAAATATTTCCTCATGCATTTGGCTGCACACACATACACAGATACAAGTGCATGCACACACACACACACACACACACACACACACACACACACACACACATGCATGCAATTTCACACAGAAACACACACATGCATGCACACACACACACACACACACACACACACACACACATGCAAATTCACACAGAAACACACACATGCATGCACACACACACACACACACACACACACACACACACACACATACACACTGCCAGATCACTCCCACATTCTGTTTTTACTCAGTGTCTTTATTCTCCCACTAAACCAGGCATCCAAAGACACCTTTATATTTTATGAGATTTTGTTTGTACAGCTGCTCCATTCTAATAACTAGCCTTTCTACCGGAATTAAGAATGTATTTGTGCATACTGTATAAAAATAAATAAAGGCCTGCACAACTGTCAAACTCCTAGGACCAAAGAGATGGAATTCCTTAATCTTACATGAAATTTGATTAATGTTATTTTAAGGAGCAGTGATATTTCATTTAGAAATCATTTTCAAGTTTTTCATCAAATTGGCAGTTCATGTTCATTGATTCATGTGGAATTGTGCATTTTTCTTCGAAGATTAAGAGCTCTCCCTCACTTGAAATATGGAAATATGTAAATGTGACCTCTTGTGTTTAACAATCTGTCTTGCCAGTTTCAAGGGTATTAATCTTAAGTGATTTGCATATTCAATATACGGGCTGCTGTGTCGTTGTTATTCATGCTGATAACGTTGTTTTGCTTTTTTACTTACTGTTTGTTGTCTTTTTGTTATAGTTTCATATTCTAGTTATATCATTGTCACGCGGGGTAAATCAGAGATCTCTATAGACCTTTCTTCTAATTTCACTCAAACTGGGACAGAATAACAAATATGTTATTAAACCAGCCTTTTATTTTTCAGTTTCCTGTATACCACCCAATGGCCGTGTAAATACGTACAAGTGTTACTGATCACAAAGCAGGGACGTGTGACTTTTTATGTATTTTTATTAGTTATTTATAAGGGGTGATCTGATCAGATAATTTCCATTGGATTCAGTGAAGGGCCAAAGTGCCTCTCTTACTTCCAAGACTTTGTATTATTTCTACACAATACAGAACACTTTACAGCCCATATACGGGGTGTCCTATACAGGTGCCCATATCTGTACAGACCCAGTGAACACAGCTGCCCACATATTCAATTTCTTATCTCTCAGCTGGTAATACAGGTTTGATTTATGGCTAATAAGCACACGCGGTGCTTTAGAGCCCTTTTCTCCCTGGGCTAAGAATCTAGGCCACTCCGCTAAGAGATTAACATGGGAGCCCTTTTTACGGGAACCACAGATAAGACCGGCAGTGATTGAGAGTAATGGGACAGGTACCGCAGGCTAGATATTTTAACAGTAAGAGTGTGTGCACTGCTTATAGAATGGTCTTTTTATAACTTTTACTCTAGGTGATGGGGTATTGTATGACCTGATCGCAGACAATTTGCAGTTTGTTGGGTATTTGTTGTTTTCATTGCGTTCAGTTGCTTAGAGTGACTTCAGGCGTTGGTAAAACCACTAGTTGTAAAAGCTGCCACATTCTAGTTGGATTGCTTCAGGTAAAATTCTGAAAACAGTGAGAAAACAGCTCAGGGCTTGTATGTAGCCAAAAGCTTAGATTTTTATTTTTCATACTGCTATATTTATTTTTATTCATTTATATTTATATATTTTTTTCCATATTTATTTACCTAGGTCTCCTCCTAGGTGTCATTGAGACTTATGACCTTGGAAAAACTGCTTGCGCAGGTATATGCACTGTGGTGGTGATGCATTTATCTGTCTCGAGCGGCTAAGGTCAATGCAACTGTGGTCCAAAGCTTCTTTTTCTTTTGAAATCATTTTGAAAGCAACAGTGTGAATGACGCTTTTTTTTTTTTTAAATGTGGCACTTCTTAGAATAGTCTTTACAAAACGCTGAATTTTTATGGTCACAGCTCTGTTGTGCACATTTGATGTGTTCCCTCTGCAACAAATGCCACCAAAACAAGTACATATTAGCATTCCTCTTAATTAGCATATAAATGATATATCCACAGATGGGGCTGAATTGGGAAATGGTCTCACTTCTGTTCTTGGCCCTGTCTTTATTTACCTCTTCATCAGTGACTTTCCCAGGTGACTCGGTTCTTTTGTCTGTCAGAACTGGGTCAAATCATATTCAAACAACCTTCCTCTTTCATATGATTGGACATTTTTGGCGAGTAACCGGTGTTCATTGAACATTCTCAGCGTTATTTCATAGACAGCTAAAGAGTTACATTTGTAATAAGTATTCCTTTAATATAATTTAATCCAGGACTGAGATCAGCCGACGGGTGACACTGGAAAAGCAGTTCCACATTCACAGTGGAGCAGAAACATCCACACACAGTTTCCACATTTATAGTGTATTTTATATGACACATTGCCAGCAGCTAATTTAAAGCTGTTCTTCACATTTGGTATTACACGCTTGGTCCTGATATGGAGGACCAAGGACAGAATGAACTCCAAACTCCGAATACAGAAAAATGAAAACAATAATGGGCCATTTCTGTACACTTCATATGCTAGAATGTGCATTAGCCATCAAAAATATTTTGAAAATGACTGTATATTCCGGGGTAAAATACTATTCATGTGTTACTGGCTCTCTGCCAATTTGCAATCAATCACTTCAGATCAAATGTTAGCATGTTTGTATATTTTGCTAAAATTGTGCAATGGCTTGGATCCAAGTGAGAAAAGTGTATCTGAGAGAACAATATATGTATTATGCATTCCGACAATTTAAATGAAGAATGTCAGGCCTAGCATTGCCACACCTCTGCGGAAGACCTCGTTTTGACTTGTTTCAGTATGAAAGACCTGTTAACTGCGTGGTGCGGGATGCGTTTAATCTCATACTGTAATCACAGGTCTCCCATTACTATTCGTGTAGCAGAAGTATTTTTCTGTTTCTGGAATTTTTTATTCGGCCTTGATCCCGGAGCTCTCTTCCCGTGAACTGGGTGAAAACACGGCCCTTAATGCATTCTTAATCTAGAAAGCAGATTAAGCACAGGTCGCCTTGACTCAACTTGGTGATTTGTGAGGAGGGAAGGAGTCCCACAGCAGTGCAGATTTCTTTACAAAAAAAAAAGAAAAAGAAAGAAGAGGAATCACAGGACAGAGGAGAGGAATTCCAGTGCAGTTGTATTCATCACTGAAATCCACCATTTGCATTATGCTGAACTTGCAGATTAGTCTATGCTTAATTGAGTGTTTACTTCTAATAGTGCTTTCATGCAGCAGTGTTAACTAATCTGCGTCCGTACATTGATTCATCTAGCTCTTTCTGCCCTACGTTCACCGCAACGTGCACCATAATAAAAAATGTTTTAAACTCATTGGGTATAAATAGTGTTGAATGGACATGCAAATGTTCTGTTCAGGTTGTATAAAAAGCTAATGCTAGGACGCATGTAATAATGCCCTATGGATACTTTTATGTCATATCCAGGAATATGTTACACATGCATAATGAAGATATTTTTGATAATGTTTTATATAAAACATAGCCAAAACTTTAATATTGGTCACGCGACAATCTTCTCACAAAAAAAAGCCGCAGTGCTTTGGACGTGTTGAGCGCCAAGGTGCTTTGTAATATAGGCTAACCCCACTGTGCGCAACACACAACTCTGAACAGGGAAGCCAATAGACAATCCCACACATTCAACATGGCCGACATTGTCCTAACTGCTCTAAAAAAGAGCCCGCGCTGTCAGTGTCCGACGAACAGCATCCCGATACCCCGTAGCTTTTTCTTTACAGACTTGCTTTCCAAATGTATTATTGATGCAGGTTACCAATGGCATTCAGCTTTTAGCTTTTTTTCCCCCTATGTTGTAAGGATATACCCCGTGGCCATGAACAAGGAGCATTCTGGGGGGTAAACCCATAGAGAAAGGTTTGACTACATAGACGTTTCACAGTAAAGCCGTGACTGATTTCTAAAGGCTGTTCTTAAAGATCGTTCCTGTGTGTTTGAAGCACTTGTGCATTGCCTTTTAAGCTGGGCTTCATAAATATATGTAATTTGTACTTTGGTGAAGTGCTTCGCCCTCAGTAGCTTTTGAATTCTTTTCGTAAATTATTATCAGGGAGCAAAAGAACAGCTGGTTTCCTCCCTGCGAGAGAGAGCCCTGCCGAGAGACGACGCGGCAGCGTTGAGGCGATGCATCATCTCTCCAAGCTGGGCCTTAATCTGAATGCCAGGAAGATTTTCCCATCTTCCTCAAGACACGTTGCTGTCCAAAGCCTTGTTCTGACTTCAATGGCTATACGTGTCTGCCTGACACAGGAAATAGATGTGATATCACTGGAGAGTGTATCACTCCTCAACTCAAAATAGCAGGTCATGGTAGTATGGTAGTATTTTTGGACTTGTTTTCTGCTTCTTTGGGGGCCTCTACCTTGAAGTCACATTGCACGTCATGTCACAGGACTCGATAGGTCTTTTGTTAGGCATACACCAATGGAACTGCAAATGATGTTAGGGTACTGAACAGACCTGTCAAAGACCGTTTTCTGCTCACGTATGTAGCTTTAATAAAATTACCACTTGGGAGAATTATAGCAGTGTGCTGGAGTTTCTTTTTTATTCTGCAGGGTACTGAACAGAACAGCAATTAAACAGATAAATAAATGTTGTTTAGATGTATAAATACCCTGGCATTAGCTTGACTGAAGCGTTATGTCTGTTTGCCCAATGATGTTTGCTCTAGACCAGGCCATCCCAGAGGTGCCCTGTTTTGGGGACACAATTGTTTTCCTCTTAGAGTAGGGCAGATTTGTTTTCCTCTTAGAGTAGGGCAGATTTGTTTTCCTCTTAGAGTAGGGCAGATTTGTTTTCCTCTTAGAGTAGGGCAGATTTGTTTTCCTCTTAGAGTAGGGCAGATTTATGTCAGCCAGCACTGGTCTTTTTTTTCCCCCCCGTTTTCATCTTTCACAAGAATAGCCACAGTGAAATTCAAGTGCAGACTAGTATGGTGTTTCTGTTGTTTGTTCTGGCTCAAGGATTGGATCTGGCTCACAGACAACATTTTCATCTCAGATTTTATTTATTTTAGTTGATTTTCTTTAAAACATTACTTGCCATACTTATTTAATAATAAGTATTTATACATAAATATTACAAACAAGATTATTATTTCTAATGGCTGTATATATTTTTTCTTAGTAACCTGTTAATATCACTAGCTTCTAAGCAGTTAAACTATTTGATATTTGACCCGGGTCATCAGGCAGTGAAAGCCAGTTATTTTCTCTGAACGTGAAAGAGAACGGTTTTCATGCTGGGGTTGCAGCTGTGTAAGTTCAGGCCCCTATTATGTGAAATATGGGATATGCAAGTTGCCCGGCTTTCCAATAAATAAATAAACAAATTATCTGTGGAAGTACGGCGGCGATAGACTGTCGTTGTATTTTATTTGCTTTGGGTCCACTGTGGAGTGTTTAAGTGCGTTTGGTAGTGGATGCTACCGGTTACCTTAGAGTTGCGCTAGCATTAGCAACGTGTGTATGTCCAAAAGAAGGGACAGCATGGAATTAGCTGAAAATGATTTCCATCAATCACGTACATCATGGGTAAGTCGTAATTGAGACATTATGTCCAAAATTCCAAACTATCCCTTTAAGCTGTAACTTAAATGGGAATATTATGGAACACGTGGTTGGCTAAATGGCTGTAAATCATCAAGTGTCTGAGGTATCAAACGAGCCTCAAACCATCACTCTGCTGCCAGATATGCAGTAGATATGGATGGATCATTTAAGGGCCATTTCTCCTGACTTATTTTTCCATAGAGTTCAATAGGAAAATGAGTCAGGAGAAACAACCCTTAAAGTGATCCATCCATATCTACTGCATATCTGGGAGCAGAGTGATGGAGGGAAGGCTGGTTTGATACGTCAGACCCTTCAATGTCATCAACCCTTCAATATCAATGTCTTGACTGTATTTTTTGATCAATTTAATGCTACCTTGGTGAAAGAAAGTTCTTTCAAAATCAAGGAAAGTGACCCCAAACTTTTGAATGGTAGTGTGTATGCTGCCGTACTTGTTGGAATATAATTCTTATATTGCATGGTCCCATGAAGGTAACACTCCCAGGAGTATTATGAACAGATAATACCTCAGAAATGAGAAAATCTGCCTTTGTGTGATCCGTTTATACAAATTGAATTGAGTGCTCTTTCTGCTGCTGAAATTGGTTTAAATTGCCTTTATCGGCGTTTGCTACCTGAGAATGCAGCATTTACCTAAATCTCATTGTGATATAACAAGTTCTCCCTGTGTATTTTATAGCACAGTATTTGTTGACTTTAGATTGCCCGGGGAAAAAAATTAAATAAGCAAGAAAAGAAGACCGTTTTTTGTCACAGAACGATTTGAAGTTTGACTTGATGTTTAGAAAAAAAATGTTTTTGGCGGACAGTGAATTTCAAGACCTAGAACAGACGTCAAAGTATTATTTGAAACATGAGATGTAGTAGCTTTATATATATATATATATATATATATATATATATATATATATATATATATATATTATATATATATATATATATATATATATATATATATATATACACACACACACACATTATTATGCTATTTGATTCACATACTGTGAAATGTGTACTCGATATGGTAGTGTTACAGGCTGGGTATCTGAAATGGTGCAGGACATTGAAATAAATAAAAATGAATCAAAATCTATTTTTCTTCAGGTGGATATACTGTACCAATGAGTTGTACTGCTAAGGTTTATTCATTCCCTGCATTTTTATTTTATTCTTTTCTCTATTTTAGGTATACCGTCATTCATATACTGCATGGTACATGATTTACAACATTTATACAAGGTAAAAAGAAAATTTAATATTATTGTAAAATATTAGTCTGGATTTTTGTTTCAGTAGACTAGAGCTATTATGCCAGAATTTTAGTAATAGTTTCATAATTGTGAGTGTATTATAGTTGGTAATATGCTATAATTATTCTAACATGCTGGCACTACTTTAGTAGTTTCTTTGTGTATAGCCTAGTTGCTCTGAGCTTAAATACTGTAGGACTGCACACCCATTAGCAGAATCACTAGTCTTAGAAATGAACAGTCTTGTCTATTCTCTTCTTTTTGACCTGCAATTAGCCTCCCATTATGTAGATGGCGCTCCTCCATGTGTTTCTGTGTGTTTAAAGGGAGGTGTTGGAGCTGAACCCCCCGGAGGTACAGAACGCCGTGCTGCAGTACGCCGAATGGGGAGTGCAGAGACAGCAGCTGGTAAGATCTGAGTCTCGTAATGTCCCCCTCCCCTCAAATGTCCTGTAAGAGCAAACGGCACGCGTCTAAAAAAAAATGCTGTTAAGAGCCTTCTACCACTGGCAAACAATGGCAATCGACAAAGATAAACGATTATCAATTCAGCAGTTGTTTTCCGGAATGCTACCACTGTAGAGGGTACTTGAAGTGGCATGCCAGGGTTCTTATTGAACACGTTTAATTAGCTTAAAGGTGACGGTACGTATGTCTGTGAGGCTCCTGTTTCTGCTTCGTCTCAGCTATACATTCATATGTGCCAAGAAAGCCCTTTGCTAGCAATTAAAAGACTGCAATGTTTTTCGAACCATCTTGATGAAATCAGACATTTATTCAGGCATAGCTCAAACCCCTCCATTATCACTATGATGGAAGCGAGCAGGCCAGATGTGATTGTTAGTTAGAGAGCTTTGTTTGGCACCACATGGTATAGAACAAAAGAGAAAACTGAATTTTGCTCTGCTTGATGATGACACATGAAAACAATGATGATGATGATGACAAATATTTCCTATGGTCCATGGTGAATAGTTTCCAGACAACTGGAAAGAAGTCTCGGGTGCACAGAAAGAATTTGGACTGCTGTAGCAATTTCCTGAGAATAGTCAGAAGAACAATGCTCTCTAGTTATGAAGCTCGCTGGCTTTTCTTAAGTTGCTTGGCGCTACCCGATGCATTTTGTTTTTACTTCAAAGGTATATCAGAACAGCCCATGTGATCCACCTATCAGTTAATCTCCCGTTCTCTGCGGTCTCTTTATTTAGCTCTGGCTGTTATGGCAGATTAATTCGTTTTTCTAACGTGACATGACTTGTTAGTGTATTAATGTTAGCATATTAGCTCTTGTCATAACGTTAGCAGACGTTGCAGTGGTATACTGGTGTTAACATTGCATCCTTTTCCCCAGTTTTGTTCATAAGTGTCTAATAGAAACATAGATGCAAATACTGCTTAACTGCTGATCAATGGAAAAGGTTTGATTTTATTTATTTAATGGCAGGCGGGTCAGTGTTCCTTTTGAATACTCGGAAAGAGCTGCTATTGCGGGAGAAATACGCCCGTCCACCGTTCCCCTCCCTGTGTCTGCTCTACCACTGTCCTCAGAATCGCATCATTATTACTATTTACATCATCATCCACTCCATAGTCAAGCCCTTCATCGTCTGCACTGCTTTTGATCTTCAAAGAACATGTGCAAAGAACATTTGCACCTTTGTGATGCGATTACTCTCTAACCACGATGATATTGTTCAATTTTAATGTTTTAATATGAGGCACGCTCACCTGGGTATTTCACATCAGTTGTTAGTTCCTGTAATATTTCATATGAGATATATTTAGCCGTGTACAGCTGTACTTCTTTGATGATCATCAGTTCGGCTTATGAGAGGAAGCCAAGTGTTCTCAAAGGGGTCTGCGTGCAAATGCATAAGTGGAAGTAATCTTCATGGGTAGTAATGTGATCTAAGGTCTGTGATTTATTTGATAGTCAGAATTTAAATTAAGGCAGGTCGTTTCACAGGAGAAAGAACGAAACGCCGTTTGTGTAGTAGTGTAGCTCAGCCGTACTGCCAATCATAGCTGTGTGTGGAAAGCCAGTAAATGATAAATATGATAAAAAAAGAACTATGGGTTTTATATACTCATTGGCTGAAAACCCTTTTAATTTAGTCCATTTTTATTTATTTTTGGAAAGAGACCTTGTGAAATGATGCTTGTACCAACCAAGCTGAAATTGAGTCTGATATTGACTCTTCTATTGCCAGGCAGTGCACATTCACACTTTATTGTTTGTGTCTTTGTGAATATTTTTACTTTTCATATTCCAGATATACATATTTGAAAATAACATCTATTATCAATCAGACGTCAGAGGAAATTCTCTCAGACTGACATCTTCTGGAAAAGAAGGGCTCGTCTATAATGGAATCGCCGACTGGCTATATGAAGGTGGGTGGTTGTAGAGGATAGAGCGGACGGTCTGAAATCACCTTCATCATTTCAGGCTTTGGTTTCATCAAACTGTGGAATGCTGGATGTGTGTGAAATAAATCAAACTCTGGAATGCTGGACGTCTGAAATAAATCAAACTGTGGAAAGCTGGATGTCTGAAATAAATCAAAGTGTGGAATGCTGGATGTCTGAAATGAATCAAACTGTGGAAGGCTGGATGTCTGAAATAAATCAAAGTGTCGAATGCTGGATGTCTGAAATAAATCAGTGTGGAATGCTGAATTTCTGAAATGAATCAAACTGTGGAAGGCTGGATGTCTGAAATAAATCAAAGTGTGGAATGCTGGATGTCTGAAATAAATCAAACTGGAATGCTGGATGTCTGAAATAAATCAAGCTGTGGAATGCTGGACGTCTGAAATAAATCAAACTGGAATGCTGGATGTCTGAAATAAATCAAACTGGAATGCTGAATGCCTGAAATAAGTGTATCTATGATAGACGCCATGACACATTTGTGATGCATGCCATGTACTTTGATCTATGTTTACTGTATTACACCTGTTATGTATTACCATGCATAATCACATATTCGCTAAATACAAATTCCAGTATCCATTCTGTTGTGACACGAGTCCCCTGTCAGTGCGGCAAACTCCTAAATTCGTTCTAATTACCACATGTATTGTCCAATTCATGCCGTGTGCCGATTAAATTTGTGCACACAGACGGAGAGATTCAGAGCAGCAGAGTTAATTACATTTGGATGAAGGGAGCCCATTATTTCGACTAGATGCGCCCAGATGATGCTGAGATTATGGCTGTATTACGCTCAAGCGGAGGAGAGGAGAGGAGAGGAACGGCCTCTCACATTCCGCAATTATGTTTAAATCATAGATCTGGAGCTTTTCTTGCCTCATTTAGCTTCCATCGGATAACTGCGGCTTCTGTAGCCATCCGGAATGCACGGGAACGTTTGCCAGTTCAGTCAGAGCCTCCGATAGCGTCTGGCGTCGCGGAATCTCTCTGCCTCGCGCTTAGACGAGCTTGTGCGATACGGGCGTAATGAACCGGCATAAATACGCGGTTCTTTGGTGGGAGCTTCGAGCGGAGCAGGTCCACGAATCCTGTTTTCCCACCTTTCCCTGTGAGGATTCAGGAGCGTTCGCTCAGTCCGCGCGAGTGAGCCGCGTGGCCGGGGGAGACGGCGTTTCCACGGTGACTGTTCGCGGCATGTTAGCCCGACCGCGCGCGGCGCCCAGCCTGGGGCTGGCGGTAAGGCTGCGGGAGGCACAGCCACAGAGGGCGGTGCCGGCGCATGTGATTTGGCAGTCGGTAGGCGTGGCACGTCTCCCTCTGTCATGTTCTTCAGACGGTGTGATGATTCGCCTAGGCCTCTCCCTAATGGGTATTACAATCAGCCAATCAGAGAGCATGCCGCAGTGATCGATCCATTCTGTACCTGGAGGACACCCATCATACCCCCTCTCCAGAATACAATCATATCACATGTTTACCCTCCAGTGAAGGGATCAACAGAGGTGGAAAGTCCGGTGCTGCGTTCGGATCCAAAATGTATCCTTTCTTCCTGTCGTTCCCTTCCCTTGCTTCAAGGGGGGAATCCCCAAAATGCCAGGATGAAATATGGCGGCCGCAGCAAGTGTGATTCGGATCCAATTTAAGAAAGGGGAGGGAGTAATTATATTCCCTCACTCCCTCGTTTATCCTCCCTTCCACCAAGGGTATAAAATTCAAGCTTCCAGGAAATAGGGAATCCCACAATGCAATGCTCCACATGGAAAAAGTGGGCGTTCACCACAGAACTGTGTGGCGGCACATTTCAACTCTATGGTGTTGCACATTCGAAATGTTGTGAGGGCGGTTCAGTTCCATTTTTGTTTGTTTCTCGTCAATCCTCCCCTGCAGAGCACCTTTTAAGTTTGCTTGCTGCACGTCGCAAATCGCGTCACAAGATAGCTCCCTCGAGGGAAGTGAGCAAGGGAAGGGAGCCTGTTAAATTGGATTTGATTGCAGCCCAGGAGTCAGAAAGTAAAAGTCCTGCCATGAACTCAGCCAGCTGATTTCACTAATTAGTTATACCTCCTGGCTGAAGAATTGTGTTAATTAGCAAATCCAGGTGATGAGGTGATTGGAACAAAATACTGGGGCGGACTTTTACTTTCTGAACCCGCCTCTGGGGATCGATGACATTTAAATTCAGCCAGTACGGGAAATGATTTGCAATTCAATTTGTGAATCGGAAAATCTTCATAGAACATTATAGACAACACAGGCATCATTGTGTAATGATGTAAGAACCATGGTCATGTATCTAAGTGATATTAATAGGGGGGTGTCTGGGGTTTCTTTGTGTTCAGAGGAGATCCTGGGGTCCCATGTAGCACACTGGTGGTCCCCTGACGGAGAGAGGCTGGCGTTCCTTGCCATCAATGACTCACTGGTGCCAAATATGGTCATCCCTCAATTCACTGGTGACCAATATCCCAAAGGGAAGCATTACCCGTACCCTAAGGTAAGGTCTAATTCTGTATCCCGGCAACTGGCGAGGGTGAACTGTTTACTCTGTAAATACAGTTTCTGATTCGGACGGACTGAATCAGAAGGTCTGCCTGATCACGAAGGTGAATGCAGCGTCCGGTGTGACCTTGTCTGCTTTTTCCCCACAAGGTCAGAGTCGGAGTGAATTAGATCCATGCACTTGACCATCTGTTCATTTTACAAATTCATACTAATTTATGTATTCAAATCACAAACTATATAGTGTCTTTTCATCTCTTCTCTTCTGTTTTCAGTACTAGTTCATAAAATCGCTGTTTTTTCACAATAGTGGCTTCAGTTGCAAGTTAGAAAATAGAATTGTAGGTGGGTTGATCTTTGTTTTATACGTGATAACCAGTACAGACACTGTACTGGGGGTAGGTCTGCTGTCATTAGCCCTTCGCATCCCTGTGGGACTTACAAAGCTAAGAGCTAGCGTCCACTACTGAGGGAATTAATTATACTCTTATTAAAGAGAGTGACATCATCTTCTGTAGTGGACATCCATGTACTTCTGAGCTCCAAATTCTTCTTGCCAATCTCAGTATGATAGCAAAATTTATTTGAATTATAACTTCAGGGATGTTGTTTTATTGAATTACATTTTTTTGTTGTTGCTTGTTTGTGTAATTAAATGTGGATAATTGCTGTGAATGTGTGTTATGTGCCTAATGTCAATCCAGTTAGAAATACTAATGCGAGTCACTGACTACCATGTCCATTAACTCTGAAGCTGATATGTTAAAAATGACAATGAAAAACAAACATCTTTTTATAGTATAATGTCCATTTTGTAAAAGCTCTCGAGACCTTGTACCATATGCAACAAAAGAAGAATCATAACCTGTCAATGTGGCATGCAGCACCTAAAAATAATTTGTTTGCCCTTTACATAACAACAATCATTGGTGCCCAACTTGCACGGACACAAAGAGAAAGGGGGGTGAGAATTTTGGCAAATGGACCTTCAGTAGAGCATCTTTACTGTTCTCTGACTTACAATAGTTTGTGAATCTGAAAATCCTGTGGACAAACACGGTACAGCCTTGCAGGCTATCTCTGGGGCAGGGAGCCATTCTTGCGGCAGATGTTTAGGGAGACACTTTTAGAAAGGCAAAGCTCGTCTCGCTGCCGGAGAGGTGGAGAGCACTGCTTGGGCTTTACCAGGCGGCCAATACTTTTTAATCTGGAGTTTAAATAGATACTATTGATCCATGCTGGTGAGGGGAGTGAGTGGGGGAGAGACAGAGAGAGAGAGAGAGAGAGAGAGAGAGAGAGAGAGCTGTGGCATTCATGCTTCAGTGACGACCGTGCTCCTGGCATTTTAAACAGTGCTTATTAATAATAATATTATTATTATTACATTATAATAATATACAATATATTATATTATGAGTACACTATACTACAATTCCTGTACCACAAGGTGCAATACCCTAGGTGCTAACCATTGATCATAATAATAATAATAATGTATTTATTTATAGTGTTTTGTGTCAATTTTTGTTTCATAACACTGCAATATGTGACTGATCTCAAATCTGATCTGAGGTGAATATTTATTTATTTATTTTTTTATGACAGCAATGCTTAGATCCCTTCATTAATCCATTCTAGGAATCGGCGCGGCAGTGATTGGTTGGCTCTTGAGATTTCATGGTGTTCATTATAAAGGATAACCAATCATGATCTCTCATTTACATATTAGTCTTTTATTTCTCTGGGCTTGGACCTGTGGGTTTTAATATTGCATGGAAATGAACCGAGACCTAACTTAACCTATGACCTGCTACATACCTTATATGGCTTAGCTCTCATTCAGTTCTGACATTGTGTTCTTCATAGTATTCAGTTATTTTGGTTATTTATGTGTTCTGTTCTTTTGGATCCAAAACTAAGGACAGGTCTGGCCGTGTTTAAAGATTGGAGTGACATGCTTGGAGACAGTATATTATTTAAAGAGACATTGCAGACACATCAAAGATGTATATCAAGCTTATCATTTTAACTTATGAAAGGAGTCGGCATTAATATTGTAAACGTCATGTCATTTAAATGCAGGTTTTGAAAAAGAAAAGTTGCAGTTTTTAGGTCTTGTCGAATATAGGCCACTGTTCAGTGACAGATAGGTACACCTTTATGGAAATGTAATATACTGCAGTGTTAATTTAACTGTAACAGAGTTCATACGAGTCCAATAGGGACCACATGTACACAGTAATAGTGGATTTAACACTGAACATTTTACTGTGCGGGCTGCATGGCCAGTTGCCATAATCATATGCTTTTTATGTTTTTTTTCTTCATTTGAAGCACAATGCGACACTGACCTTTTTTCTCAGTGTGAGAAAACACAGGTTTGGTACGGGTAACATCACTCTAGTGAGAAGGCTATATTCATGCATGTCTTTACTCTCCCGTAATGAGAGTTATAGTGATTACACTATCTGACAAATATGAGTGGGCATCCTACATCAGGTAAAGACTGGTTAAAAAATACGTCGTCTTTTCAAATTTCGATTGCAAACATTGAAGAACTGCTCGAGTCACAGTGCCATATACCAAGTTACGTATGAAATACTGACATTCTTTGAGCTCACAATATCCATTTTGGAGTGTTGTTTATATCATTGATTTCCACATTGACACAAAACGCCAAAAAAAAAGCCTACCGCTATTTGTAGTAATGTATTTTCCCCATCGTATTACAAATAGTGCACTAATCAGAACTGAATTGTGAACTGGCTACAAGAAATAAAATTCAACTGAATCATCAATAAACAGCAGTAGCTAACTAGAGTTAATAATAATAATATTATATTAATAATAATATTTGTATAGCACTTTTCATACAAAGCATGCAGCTCAAAGTGCTTTCACATTCCAGCACAGAACAGAAAATAAAAATGATAATCAAATAGAGAACTAAAAACAAGAGCAATAAAAGAAACAATACTGGTTGGGCCCACAAGACAAATAACTCAACAAATACTCGAACAACAATCAGCTTGCTACCTGATATCTGCCGTGCACAGTACATGCAATCTTTAGCCCCTTAGTCTCTCTGTGGGTGGCCTTATTTACTTCTGCCCGCCAGCCACTGTTGCAGGACCTTTATCCCTCTCCTTGCCTATACCAATAAGGATTTCCTGCCACCCTTATCGAGGACTTTTGCCCCACTTTATAGAGGACTTTTCAAGTGAGTGCTCAACAGACAACAAGCAACAACTGAACATCAGATAGCAGTACTTATAGGATCTGTCCCCCGTACTTCCCCCAAGGGGAGCTATCAAGGAAAGGAACTAATTATAAAACCAACCAGAAAATATGATTGGCCATTGATGACAATGATACAAATTGAATTGAGTGAGTGATCGATCAACACAGGCAATACAGTGTGATTTAAGTTAGAGTTGAAAATGTGACCAAGTGGGTCATGTGACTAATTACCTCACAATGGATATGAAATGACTGGTTTGATTGTCTTGACAGGCTGGCCAGCCCAACCCCAATGTAAAGCTGTACGTAGTCAACCTGTACGGACCAACCCATACTCAGGAACTTCCACCTCCAGATAGCCTGAAAGTCAGGTAAGCTTGACCCTCAGTCATGTTCCAGTATATGTTTAGGTGTGGTTGTAATTTAGGGGATGGCAATGTGTGATGCGTATGTGATGTAAAGTAGCATGTCATACCCTCTCCATTTAGCCTTCTGTGGCGGAAATCTCCATTAATTGGTATGAGACTTGAACTGCAATGCCGTTCGCAGTTTAGTACAGTATATGTTTTCTTAATTAAAAATAGTCTCCTGATAAAATTAATATTGTCTTAGTTGCATACATTATTTATGAATTATATTTACCAATAAAAGATTCTACTTAATCTAAGAACTAACAATGAAATATCCAACACACCATATTTTTGAGGAGAGGCTATTATTATTAACATATAAAATATCCATAACTAGGTTCCAACAGATTGGTTGAGTACTGTATTACTCTTAAATTGAAATGGTGTTATACTTCAGTGTCCGAAGGTTTAAGGCCATAGGGCTGGAAGCTTCTGATCAAAAATGTTACCACTGAATTCTGTTTCCTATTATGTCAATGTTATATCCTATTACAAATAAGTGAGAAATATCACGTATATTTATATTT
>CM056383.1:67551757-67710180 GCA_029718625.1 Synaphobranchus kaupii
TTGCATCAAACATTAATAACCGAGAGTACCACACAAAGTGAATCTTGCTTTCAAAAGAGTGTGGTGGAAAAAACATAATTTCAAAGCTGTATTCCTATAAAAGGAAAATTAATTTACATTCCAACACATTTTTGTTCAGCCTTCCACTGGAATGTCTGCTTACTTAAATGGCACACTGAATTGTATATCAATATCTTCTTTTCTTTTGCTAATTAAAAAGCCTATTGCAGCATGGCAACATATTCATTTAGCGAGCATGTTTAATGAAATCCACTCATTCCATTACTGTTGCATTTTAAATAATTATTAGTATTATTTTTTTTACAAGCAGATAGCCTACTTGCTTTGACGGTCTAAGATTATTATGATGTTATTTTTAGTTGAACTCCATCCCTTGAATAACGTTTTGTGAATATTGTATAAATGCTAGTTTACTGTGTGTCTCTATCACTGATGGAACATATAACGCTTTGATGATTTTTATTAATGTATCTACAACTTCTGTGCAGTACAGCAGGCATAAGCCATATCATTGTTGTCTATTGTGGCTGAAGATATAGAAGACCGTATAAGAGTACATCTACATGCAATCAGGGGTGGTTTATCTACAAACAAATTTAATTTAAATTTAATTTCCCTTAAACGGAATATTGGATTAAAACCAGAGCTGCTGTCTACCGCACGGAATCTAACTTTAAATTACCTTTCTCGTTGTGCACTGGCGTACAAAATAGGGAATCTTGATTTTGGACACGGATTTGATCAGGGAGGTTGCAACCCTGATCCTAGAGAGTCGTAGCATCTGCTGTTTATATTGTTACTCGCCATTTAATTAGTTGATTAAAGCAATTGATTACACAGTTAGCTCATGTCGTCTGATTTCTGTGGTCTGAAACGCTCACTGATTTTTAAGGTTAAGATGAAAACCAGCAGACTGTGGCTATCCTGGACCAGGGTGGGCAGACCCGCTGGATTAGATCACGTGCATTTTGTCTCACGCCTCTGGTCATCTTTAGCTATTTTAAAAATGTATTATGATTATACAGCTAACTGAAAAAGCCTCAGCAGCCTTGCAGGTAAAGTGCTGTAGTTAAAAAAGATGTGTTCGCCCACAGAAACGTGTCCATACAGTACCCTCCACACAATACATCTTGTTAATACATACAGTTTAATACAATACAGTGGTGAAATTGTGAAATACCATAATTACTCTTAGCATATGGTAGGCACTCTTCCCTGTGACAAATGATAATCGGCAATAAGGCATAAAACTTTAACTAATTCCGCAATTTAGCATTTAAATGGAACACGTTGTGGTCTGTAGAGGCATATAGCTGGATTCAATTGACATGTCCTTATTTGATGTACAATATGCAAATTTTGCTTATCTCTAATAGCATTCAACACCCAGAATTTAGCATGTGAATGGAACATAATGCAGTCAGTGTTATGTGCTAAATTAATTATATTTATGCACGTTTTGACAGAAAAGGGAATATATCGTTTTCCTTTTTAATTTGAATAGGTCCTGGTGTCCCATCAGTAACCGTCATGAGCCTGAATAATATAAACAGTAAGTAGTGATTGTATCTCCAAGTTTTAGTTCCTATTTAAGACAGGAATGCATTTATTTAACTTGTATGTTTGGGGTTATATGCTCGATGTAGTATATCAGTACTGCTGCTTAAACGCTGCTATCTTGTAAAGCTGCTTAAATATAGTGAAATATAATGAAATATTCTGAGCTGAGGTCTATCTGAACAAGACTTACATCCACTTGGAAGGATATTATTGTAACAAGAGTTCGATTGATTTATTTAGTATCTTATGAAAGTCGGGTTGTTTGACAGGAAGGTGAAATAAAAACACTAAGAGGAGTTGTGGCTCACTGGTGACACCTCTGGTAGATCGGGGAACTGCAGTCTGTCTTTGCCAGTTACAGTGGGGCAAAAAAGTATTTAGTCAGTATTTAGAAGTTACCAATTGTGCAAGTTCTCCCACTTAAAAAGATGAGAGAGGCCTGTAATTTTCATCATAGGTATACCTAAACTATGAGAGACAAATGAGAAAAAAAATTCCTGAAAATCACATTGTCTGATTTTTAAAGAATATATTTGCAAATTATGGTGGAAAATAAGTATTTGGTCAATAACAAAAGTTCATCTCAATACTTTGTTATATACCCTTTGTTGGTTGGCAATGACAGAGGTCAAACGTTTTCTGTAAGTCTTCACAAGCTTTTCACACACTGTTGCTGGTATTTTGGCCCATTCCTCCATGCAGATCTCCTCTAGAGCAGTGATGTTTTGGGGCTGTCGCTGGGCAACACGGACTTTCAACTCCCTCCACAGATTTTCTATGGGGTTGAGATCTGGAGACTGGCTAGGCCACTCCAGGACCTTGAAATGCTTCTTACGAAGCCACTCCTTCGTTGCCCCGGGCGGGTGTGTTTGGGATCATTGTCATGCTGAAAGACCCAGCCACGTTTCATCTTCATTGCTTTTGCTGATGGAAGGAGGTTTTCACTCAAAATCTCACGATACATGGCCCCATTCATTCTTTCCTTTACACGGATCAGTCGTCCTGGTCCCCTTGCAGAAAAACAGCCCCAAAGCATGATGTTTCCACCCCCATGCTTCACAGTAGGTATGGTGTTCTTTGGATGCAACTCGGCATTCTTTCTCCTCCAAACACGACGAGTTGAGTTTTTACCAAAAAGTTCTATTTTGGTTTCATCTGACCATATGACATTCTCCCAATCCTCTTCTGGATCATCCAAATGCTCTCTAGCAAACTTCAGACGGGCCTGGACATGTACTGGCTTAAGCAGGGGGACACGTCTGGCACTGCAGGATTTGAGTCCCTGGCGGCGTAGTGTGTTACTGATGGTAGCCTTTGTTACTTTGGTCCCAGCTCTCTGCAGGTCATTCACTAGGTCCCCCCGTGTGGTTCTGGGATTTTTGTTCACCGTTCTTGTGATCATTTTGGCCCCACGGGGTGAGATCTTGCGTGGAGCCCCAGATCGAGGGAGATTATCAGTGGTCTTGTATGCCTTCCATTTTCTAATAATTGCTCCCACAGTTGATTTCTTCACACCAAGCTGCTTACCTATTGCAGATTCAGTCTTCCCAGGCTGGTGCAGGTCTACAATTTTGTTTCTGGTGTCCTTTGACAGCTCTTTGGTCTTGGCCATAGTGGAGTTTGGAGTGTGACTGTTTGAGGTTGTGGACAGGTGTCTTTTATACTGATAACAAGTTCAAACAGGTGCCATTAATACAGGTAACGAGTGGAGGACAGAGGAGCCTCTTAAAGAAGAAGTTACAGGTCTGTGAGAGCCAGAAATCTTGCTTGTTTGTAGGTGACCAAATACTTATTTTACCGAGGAATTTACCAATTAATTCATTAAAAATCCTACAATGTGATTTCCTGGATTCTTTCCCCCCATTCTGTCTCTCATAGTTGAAGTGTACCTATGATGAAAATTACAGGCGTCTCTCACCTTTTTAAGTGGGAGAACTTGCACAATTGGTAACTTCTAAATACTGACTAAATACTTTTTTGCCCCCACTGTACCTCAAGTGTTTCATGAGGGGGAAAAAAACACCTGCATTGTTTGAATTCAGGCCTTAAACAAATGGCACTAATAAAAATGCAGTATTGGACCATATGTACTTGCAACAAACTATTTGAGAATGATGTACTGTAGATCCTTTCTCTGATAGTGGCATAAAAATATATATCCCGAACAGCTATAATACATAAACACATACACCCTTTTGTATTCGTAATTATTTTCTGTCAAAGTTTATGTCAAGAGAATTGTTATAATGTAAATCAACTGAATGTGAACGCTGTGGATGACTCACTTGCATGAATATTGCTCTGTTGACTATTATTTTCTATATTCATGTAGACCACATTGTCCTGGAGAACAACACTATTCTAAAAGCCACTTTGAGGAATAAAAGAATCCAGCACACAGAATTCAGAACGGTTCCCTTCGAGCACTTTGGTAATGCAATTTCCAATGCAACTCTGGATATCTTTTAATGGGTTCCATTATTTTAATGCATTGTTTTCTCTGTACAGATCTACCTTTGAGGATTTCTTACCCTACTGATTTCACAGAGACTCAACACTATGGCCTTCTCTTGGTTGTGTAGGTATTAGGCTTAATTTACTGTATTACAAGGGGACATAGTGGCACATGAAAGAAGTCCAATTGCGATTAGAACTTTTGAAAATAACTGGAGTGACATCAAAGTAAATATTTTTGCTGAAAAAAAAAAAAAGGGGTCTTTTTTTTTTGTTGTCAATTTACTTTTGATTTCAAAGCACTTTCTTTCATCAGTGTTGGCTGGAACTAGATTGCTGTCATGAGGGTTCTGGTCTGGACACAACAGCCTTGATTTCTGTGATTTGAGTTCTTCAGCATAAAAATAAATAAATATACAAAAAAGTTAATTGTCTGAACCTGGGAGGTATTCCACAAAGCAGGATTCCTGAGTTAGCTGGATAACTACACTGAGTAAAATCCCAAACAGCTCTTTTTACTTCGTTAAACTTTTTACTTCACTTTTTACTACAGTCCATGTTACTGATTTGTGAGGGCTTTGGGTTTTACTGAGTGCAGTTATCCAGCTAACTCAGTAATCCTGCTTTGTGGAATACCCCCCTGTAATCTAAGTGTTGCTGTTTAAGAAAAAGGTTGAAGAAAAAAAAAACCGACCTGTTTTCATTCTGCAGTGATGGGAGCCCTGGGAGCCAGTCTGTCAGCGAGCGCTTCCTGCTGGACTGGGACTCGGTTCTGGTCAGCTCGGGCAGTGTTATCGTGGCCCGTCTGGACGGCAGAGGAACTGGTTTTCGAGGCCAGCGGGGTTCTGCATGAGGTCCACCTGCGGCTGGGGACCGTGGACATGCAGGATCACGTCACAGCTATAGAGTACGAGCTGACAAAGAGATCCTTGTCATCAGCTACAATATGCTTCACCGCCTGTTGTAGACCTGGAGCCTAAAGTCAACCATGGTTGCAGCTCCAAGTGTTTAAAGCACTAACATGACTTTGGAATACAATTCAAAATTCTGGACGGAAAAAATTGTTATTAATCGCCCCCTTAGTTTGTGATGTACATTATCTGTATTGACAGGCTGGATCATTTTGTGACTGGTTCATCGATAGCATTGTATTTCAAATAGATTTTGTCGTAAAGTATTCTATTTGTTTCAGGTACTTGTTGAAATTACCATACATCGATCGTACACGGATAGCGATATTTGGAAGGGTAAGGTTATTGAAATATATATATCTATTTTATTATTTATTTATTTTTGCAGTAATCATTTTCTAAATTCTCAAGTTGATAGTTGTAGTAATTTAAGTTTCATTCCATTATTTATTTATTTTTTTTACAGTGTGTGGTGCATGGAATTATCTTTTCCATTTTTTTTTTTTTTATCATAATTGCTTTTGGAATCTTTACTAAAAAACACCTGTTTGTTTAATTTGTTTTTTAAGGGTTATGGTGGCTATATTACATTAAGGATTCTAAAATCAGCAGAAAGCCTGGTCAAATGTGCAGTTGCAGTGTCTCCAATAACAGACTGGAAATTGTATGGTGAGTGAACGCATTATTATTTATATCAATTGTAGTGCTTCACTGGTCGCATGCAAACAGCCAGAAAGATAAGAGAGGAGGAGCCGAATATCTCACCGTTTAGATGAGATTGAATTCAAACAAACAAAATCAGGAGTAATATAATTGGATTCACCTGACATTTGTCCTTATTCTTAAATGTACAAAATGCACAGTTTTCTTTTTATCTTTAATGGCATGCATCACCCATACTGGTCTGGGGGGGGGGGGGGGGGGGGGGGGGGGGACACACACAGTTGTGGAAAGAAATGGAGATTTCTACACAGGCTTACCAGACTGCAAGCGAGAGGGAAGAAATACAGTAAATACATTCATATTTTCTATTGGGTTACCATTGAATAGGAGGGAGTTCCCAGGGTGCATAGAATCAGAATAGAAAATAGTAGTGTTTCTGTAATCTACATGAAAAGAGCATGGAAAGAGCCAATTCCATAGAGGGAAGTCTAAACAAATACCGCTATACCCCTGTTATTTAGACTGCTGTGGAGAAATGCACTCATACATTTTACAGAAGCCACTGCCACATTGACTTTTTGTCTTGCATGTTGTATTAAAATACTCTTTGGGATTTGCCTGACATCCTGCTAGGCAGCATGTGAATATATCTCAATATATGTCAATATATTCAGGTGGATAACTATAACAGAAGAGTTAGAAATGCTTGAAAACTGATGGGAGTAAGGTTGTACACAAGTTGGGGGCCAATGATATGATTCATCTCTCTCTTAAAGGTTGTATCAGCGATTTTGGGTCGAAACATAAATGATCACATTCATCTGATTTTTCCTCACGATCCGCTAGCTGCCCGCCCCATAAGCAGGCCGTCAAAAAACCGCGTCTCTGTAGGCAGCCTATGCTCCGAGATCGTACACAAAAACAAATGGTACTACCAACCACTCAAAACCAAAATAAACAGTATTCCAACCAATCACCGACAAGGGGTGGGTGATACTAATACGCTAATACTCTTATCTCGCTGAAATCTTGACGGATTTACAAACGGTTTGGTTTCTTACAAACGTTATTAACGTGGTTATAATTCTGGATGCTTGAACACTATTTTTTAAAACATAACATAATTGGCTCTGAGCTGGGGGCTGGCTCTGTTTGTTTGGGATTTCGCTTCAGAAGTTACGTCACCCAAAATCGCTGATACAACCTTTAAGGGCCCCATTAAATCTCAAGTGGTGAGTTGT
This sequence comes from Synaphobranchus kaupii, assembly GCA_029718625.1. Classification (NCBI taxonomy): domain Eukaryota; kingdom Metazoa; phylum Chordata; class Actinopteri; order Anguilliformes; family Synaphobranchidae; genus Synaphobranchus; species Synaphobranchus kaupii. The sequence goes on from CM056383.1 coordinate 67,558,608, forward strand.
CATTTATTTCCACAAATTTGGAGAATTTAGTGAATCAGTTGATTGAATACAGCAATAATTTTGCTTTGACTTCGAGGATTCTCTGAGTCTCAGTAATGGGTGTAAATGCACTGGAGTTAATGTCCCTCCTTTGACATTATCAATGGTGAATGGTGAATCCTACTTCAGCACCACAATGACCACATTTACATGCATCTGCCAAAACACTAACTAAAAGGTCCAACTTGTTTACTTATATCCGTGTTATTAAAAATATATTTAAATTTCCGTTTCCGTAGCGTCTGCTTTTTCTGAAAGGTACCTCGGCACGCCATCGGAGAACGACAACAAATACCAGGTGAGTTATTCACCTTGCCGTACCTGTTCCCCTTCGATACTTACGCCCATCCCCATTCTGTCACATGTACACTGCATAAGGAACGCAGGTGACATTTGGGAGATGCTGGGAAATCTGCAGGATTTAACCCTTTGCGGGGGTAAGATAAGATCACGTGATTCAAATCTTCGTAACTGAACGTTCGAATGCTGTTGTAACAATCACTGATGGAGTTCTAGAACACTCGCTTAGAATTTTGGAGAGAAAAAAACATTCCAAAAAACCTACTCTTCAAAGGGTTAATTGATGCTGTAGTTTTGCATATCTTTCAGACTGTGGCATTCACTTCAGCAGTGACATGACAGACGTGTTCTATGACCTCATACATCACATTCTGACGACTCACTGTGAGAAGCCTGCTCATACCCTGATACTCATACATTCACTATAATGTGAAACATCTGATTCAATTGAATGTCTGTATTTAACATGTTTGTTTGTGTTTTGTGGGTCTGCCCCATTGTCTATGTATTTTTGTACTGCTGGCAACGACAACTGAAGTTCCCTCACAGGAAAATAAAAGTTATTCTACTCTATTCTATTCCTTCAGTGGAACATTCTAAATTATGTACTGGCTTACCTCTAGACTGGCGTCTGCCAGTCCTCCTGGATACGATACAAAAAATATCAAATCCAATAAAAACAGCCAATCCCTAACGACAACTAAATAGACCGGCATATAATTAGGGGTAGGAGTACTCAGATTTTTTTTTTTTGGATTTATTTTTATCTTTAAATGCAATTATTTATTATTTATTTTGTTACAGTACATAGTGGTGTACAGTGGCTCCAATATAGGCCCCAGTGTTGAAAAAGTTTTCGTAATGGTTTTAGTTTAATGTTATTCATAGTATTTAATGAATGCATTCCTAAATCATAAAAAATAATTAGGAGTGAAATATAGTTATGTCTTCCGTTAATGTAGTCCTCCTCATTTGCAAAGTGAAATTACGCAATTGGCAATTTCCTCAATTGCCAAATGTCACATTACAAGTGAGTTTAGGAAATCTTATGAGGTGGAACATATTGTAAACAAATTGCCTTATAGCTCTGTTGAGGTAGAGTTACCATTCAATAACTAAATTACATGAACTGATTTACCGCACAACTCCAAACGTGTAACATAGCAACAGTCGCCATAGAGTCAACAGTCTATTCATCTGGACCCCATTGCCGGTGCTTCTCTTTTAGGTTTCGAAGGTTGGAAAGGTGCAGCAGGATGAAAAAGGTCCTGTAAGAGCTGCTTTTTAGGTGAAAGTAGGTTGTGAGGTCCTCTGGTCCATCATAATTACAGGATGTGGGGCAGTTCAAGCTATTTCTGTGCACCCCTACGGTGCGGGTAAAATCTCAATATCGAGTTTGCCTCGAGGCTAAATTTGGATTAAAATGTCATCGCGCAAACCTGACCCTGACTAGATCTCTGTCCATGGCACCTCCAATGTGTAAGGTGGAGGCAACCCTGGTGCTGGAGCACCAGAGATGTTCTTGATTTGTGTGCCATCCAAACGTATAACTATATAATCGCATCAATTATTATCCATTAGTTACCTACCTCTGCTCGAGATACAAAAGGTTTGTGTGTGCGTACTGATTTATTGATGGATTTCCATCAGTTTGCGCCTCCTGCACTGTCTAAATATTTGCCATATTGGAGTTCATAATTGATTTTAATTAATTATTGGTCTTTTCTACAGTAACTCTTCAGTAATGATCTGTTCTTGTACGTTTGGTTTCTTCAAAAATTGTTCACTTTATAGCACGTCAAGCTCAAACCTTGACTTTTCAAATGGACTAATATCCTTTAGTAAATGTGTTGCCAGTCTTCAGTTGGTACCTCGTCACAGCTGTGTAAATCTAACGCCACTCTGGTTCTGGTTCTGTAGGCCGCCAGCGTGCTTCAGAACGTACAGGTGCTGCAGGAGCGCGATTTGATGCTGGTGCATGGAACTGCTGACGGTAGGCGATCTCGCGCTTAACGTCAAACGATCTCAGAAAATGTCGGCAGTGCCCTCAAATCTGTGTTCGTTGTTGCCGTTGTTATTGTTAGCACTGACCGAATCTTGTATCGGAGACATTGCCAGTTCAAGTCTAAGGTACACTCTCAGAAAAAAAAAATTATGGCTTGTCTCCATGGGAGAATGTTAATGTGGTTTTTATGCTTTATGCTGACAAAGAACCCTTGCACTAGAAAGGGTTCTAAAAAGCTGCTCTGTGTCTCCATAAATGAACCCTATCTACTCTCTCAGAAGAAAGGGTTCCAAAAGGCTCCTTCATGTCCTCAATTATAAGTTGATAACAATGAGGGAGACTAGTGACAATTGTAACCCAAAGACCACTTGGCCTATACCAGTTCTGTACAGGTTTTGATAATTAGTTTTATTTTATTGACGGTATTTCAGCACATAAACCTAACGCAGCTTGTTTCTTTTTTTTTTTTCAGCCAATGTTCATTTTCAACATTCTGCCGAACTGATTAAAAACTTAATAAGAGTCGGCGCAAATTACACAATTCAGGTATGTGGAACGACATCACAGCCATTGGCTTTTATGCTCACCAAGGAAGTGCAAGCCAGTCTTCCCTTGCCTATCTTTCACCTGAGAGAAATTAAATGTGCACGTTTTAATTATGCCCGAGGTCTTTAACGTACAGAAGACTTCACAGGCCTACCAGCCAGCCGTCTCTTATCTAGTCTTGACATATAGCACGGAGCGCACATACTAATGTCACCTTCATATCTGCCTTGCTCTGCATTGTATAGAATACTGCTTTACATGCCCATAACACAGATAGACCTATTCCTCTTTAATTTCCCGCCCTCTTCCACAGATCTACCCAGATGAAGGTCATTTTCTCTCTCGGAACAGTGATCAGCATCTTTCTTCTTCACTGGTATCGTTCTTCAGAGAATGTCTCAGGGAGGACTTCCTGCCGGTGGCTGACGAGCCAGAGGAGGACGAATAGCGAGCGACAGAGTGGCTCGGTTGGCAAGACTTTATTATTTATTTTCTTAACGACAGCCTGCGGGAAGGATTTCGGACCAAGGATTGAGTTTGAGCGGTTACCAGAGCCGGGGGTTTTACAGACTGAACATCACAGGGACACGCTGGGCATCGGAGCATCGTGATCTCGGTGAAGCACAAAATGGCGTCTCCCTCCACAGACAGAGGAGGACAGTTTGCATTCTTTCTTTTTTTTCCCACCCGACAGCTGTAAGTGCATGGTTATTTTCATTCAGCTCCACTCATTTACCCATGTAAATATTTGTTGTGGTAGCCATTCAAAGACAAATAAAATATACCATCCTGCTATATAACATCACCCTCTTTTGTATCAGTGTACAATGAAAATGTTCACCTCCCTTTTGATGTCAGCAATGCAAATTTCAATGTTACTGTGACGCCCCATAACTAAGTGCAATTCTGGTTCAACCCCCCTTGAAAATAAGGTATTTTCTACAATGCAGCAGAGTGTATATATAGGTATATTTTTGAGATATGTCAGGTCTCATGGTTGTCTATGGGGATTTTGATTTATTTGAAATCAGACCTGTATGTTATTTCTATTCTATCTTTTGTTTTGTTTTGTGTTTTTTCTTTGCTTTATGATGAATTTTGTAATGCTTGTTCTTGTTGTTTTTGAGGGCAGGGGTGGATTTTGGTTGCGGGGGGAGGGTCTAATTGTTATTGTCTTCTAGTAATGATTATAAATAAATCAAACAAAAGAGCTGTGAGTAATGGTTATTATATTAATATAATTTCATGGTGTGCTACATATCCAACCTCAAGCACTCAGATTTCGCTCTCTCTTTCTCACTCACGCATGCCTCTCTCTCTCTTTCTCTTCTCTCTCGCTCTCTCTCTCTTTTTCTCTCAGGTGTTGTTGGGAGGGCTGAGGGCTATGTATTTTTTTAAATTTTCTCGTTATTTCCTAAACTTTTTCTTATGGATCTTTACTGTTTATTACTTACTGTATTTCACAGTAGTGTTATTTAAGTCATTTCTAGGGAACATATTTTAGGTTTTGGGGGTATTTTTGTGTTTTTAGTGATACGCCGTTATGGCGTCTGTAGAAGACGTGCTGGTTGCCATTGCTGAGCAGGTAGGAGGTGGGAATATTGATTATATTTCAAAAAAGTTAGTCTGGTGGCAAATATAATTGCGAGTGGTTTGTGGGTTAAGGATGTGTTCATACAGGTGACCCCGCTCGCAGCACCCGCTATGAAAGTAATAATTTAAAATGTCCCCCCATGTATTAAAAATGAGGCGATTGAAATAGAACTCGCCCGGTTTGGAAAATGTTCGAGTGCAATGAAGATGATTCCCCTGGGCTGCAAGCACGCAGAATTGAAACATGTTCTATCTTTTCGGAGACTGATATTTATGTTTTTAAACTTAAACGCAAACTCTGGATGCGTCTTTCCGTGTGAGGCACGGGGAAAGTTATTTTGTTGTATTTGCAAGTAGGCTACCGATAGCTTGCGGTGTTTTGAGTGTGGGGACATTGGGCATATGAAGCGGGCCTGTCCGCATAAGGATAAAAACAAGGACACGGATAAGAATGAGGAAAATATATGTTGGGTGATAAATCTAATGAGAAGGCCGGTGAAGAAATGAACGGGGAGATCGCTTTGGAGTCTGACGGGAGGACAGGTGGGGAGAACGAGGCTCGTTAAAGGAGCGGGGCGGGGAGGAGTGTTTCTGAAGCAGACAGTGCAGTTGCTGAAGGAGGGGAGGAGGTAGACATGACAGAAGTGGAATACAGGGTAAATAGGGGCGCTGGTAGCATGCAGGAGGAGGAGGGGGAGCTCTTGACTCTTCGGTGTTATCGGATACTACGGAGAGTCAAGCAGCGGACAGTTTTTATAGCTTCGACGACTTAAGTGAATAAGGATAAAACAAAGGCGGGGGGGGGGGGTGTTTTATGAGGCATGGATCTAACCTTTCTGCAGGGGTTGCTATTTTACTTTCACCTGGCTTAAAAGCGGGGTGGGAGATTTTACGGTCGATAGCCATAGGAAGAACCCCATCTAAAGTCGGCAGAAGTTCTTTCACGACGGCTATTTAAAGGTAGTTCGTGTGATGTGTGGCGGGAGCAGAATCCCGCAGTAAGACAGTACGCCTGGGTAAAGTGCACTGTGAATTGTGTGAGTGCAGCCAGGCTGGACAGGTTATATATCTCTTTGGGAGTGTGAGAAATAGAGTTTTAAAATCTGGCGTTTTTCCTGTGGGTTTTGCAGAGCATCATCTGGTCACACTAGTATTTCACAAAAGGTGTCCAGGTGTCTAGAACTAAAAACCTATTGGAAATTAAATGTTACACTTTTGGAGGATGTGGATTTCTGTGCTGGGTTTGTGACTTTTTGGGAAATATGGCGGGGCAGAGGAGGGGAGAGACTAATTATGACAGTCTTAGTCTATGGTGGGAGATGGTGAAAGCACAGGCAAGGTGTTTTGTCAACAATACACAGCTTGCAGTACTGCTAAAATAAGAAGAGCTGTAAGTGTGCTGGGAAGGGACATTTCTAAAATGGAAAATGAAATGGTCAATAACAAAAATATAATGCCCGTGCAGGAGAGGGAAAAAAAATCTAGGAAGCATTTTAAATGAGAAGGTGAAGGGGGCTCATATAAGAGCGAGATTCGACTCCTTGAAGGATATGGATGCTCCATATCCATTTTTTTATTTATTTAGAGGAAAAAGTGGTGGGGCAGAATGATTTGCACTGCATCAAGCTTCCTGGGGGGAGGGTGTCCACTGACCCTGGGGAAATCCGCGATGCAGCGGTGTAGTGTTACACTGACCTGTGCAAGGCAGAGGTGATGGACAAGCAGCAGTTCTCTGTCCTCCACGGAGGCCTACCACAGCTTAGCCCAGACGATAAGGCAGTTTTGGACTTTGTGCTCAGTCTGCAGGAGCTTACAGAGGCAGTGGGACTGATGTCACCTCGCCGTTCCCCAGGTATTGATGGACTGCCTGTGGAGTTTTATAAGAAGTTTTGGGCGTGTATTGGTGAGGACTTTTATGAGGTAGTCATGGAATGTGTGGTTAAAGGAGAACTCCCACAATGCTGTTACCGAAAAAGGGGGATTTATGTTTGCTTAAAAACTGGCGGCCTGTAGCACTTCTTTGTACTGATTTTAAGATACTTAATTCAGATTTTTTTTATAATTAAGGGATCAGAGCAGCAGTGGTGCATAAGGACCAGACTTGTGACCAGAATCGTGTCCCTTATTGCACAATCAGGGATCATTTGTTTTTATTGATTTGACAGAGGTGTGTGACCTGAGTGTTGGGTTACTTGCCATTGACCAGGAGAAAGCATTTGATCGGGTTGATCATAAGTACCTGCTGGAGACTGTGATGGCTTTCAGGGCCAGGTTTCTTTTGTAAATTTGCTTTATAACAAGGTTTCCTGTCTGGTAAAAAGGTGGCAGGTGGGCTCAGCAGGCCGATAGGGGTGCACAGGGGTATCAGACAGGGGTGTCCTGGCTTTGTCGGGGCTCCTGTACAGTTTGGCCATTGAGCCTTTGTTGTGCCAGATACAGCACAGATTGAGGGGGCAAATGGGGCCAGGTGCTAGTTTAGTCAATACGGCAATTAAGGTCTCAGCTTACGCCGATGACATTACAGTGCTGGTGAGCGATCAGGAGCAGCTCCATGCTCTGGCTGTCTGCATTCACTCCTATGAGCAGGCCTCCTCAGCCAGGGTAAACTGGGACAAAAGTGAGGCTCTGCTCTGTGGGTCATGGTAGGACAGCCTTCCTCCCAGGCTGCCAGGTAACCTGGCCTGGAAAAGGGAGGGGTTTTAAGGTTTTGTGGGTGTACCTGGGGACTTGGCAGTACACCCTAATAAAATTGGGAGGGTGCACTGGACAAAGCGTGTGCCAGGATGTCTAAGTGGAAGTGGCTCCTGTCTCCGGTTGAATTTAGGGGGAGGGTGCTGATCCTCAATAATTTAGTTCCCTCTGCTCTCTGGCATAAGCTTCTGATTTAACACCACCAAAGGGCTCCCTAAGTGAGCTACAAAAGACTATTGTAAATAGTTTTTGGTCAGGGCTGCACTGGCTCAGGACAGCAGTGCTGTATCTGCCCTTGCAGGAAGGGGGACAGGGTCTTATCGACCTGGAGAGCCTTGCGATGGCCTTTCGCTTGCAGGCTCCACAGAGGCTGTGTTACCATGCTGATGTGAGCTGGAGGGAGACCGCCTGTGTTACCATGCTGATGTGAGCTGGAGGGAGACCGCCTGTGTTACCATGCTGATGTGAGCTGGAGGGAGACCGCCTGTGTTACCATGCTGATGTGAGCTGGAGGGAGACCGCCTGTGTTACCATGCTGATGTGAGCTGGAGGGAGACCGCCTGTGTTACCATGCTGATGTGAGCTGGAGGGAGACCGCCTGTATATATATGCATATGGGTATTATGAATGTTGGTATGAAGATGAGGTTCAATGTAAAGCATGCCGATGCATAACTTCAGATTCAGGTTTTGTTGAGGGCGCAGGTGTATATCTAGGTATGGAAGTATTGGGTTCAGGTAGAGAATGAGTTGGGTAGGGACTTTCAGGTATCTTGTTCAGTCGTGTAACATTATGTTCTACTTCAGTTACAGCATAAGAAAACAAACACACATATTGTAGAGCAGGGGTTCTCAATCCTGGTCCTGGGGGACCCCTGTGTATGCTGGTTTTCGTTGCAACCGCAGTTGCAATCCCAGAATTTTAACAAGCTGTTAATTTTTCTTAATTAGGTGCTTTTCATGTTTGGAGGAATTATTCGCCCACTTAAGACACATTATGTCAGAAATAGCTATGCATGCCATGTAGAACAAACTCCCCATGTTCACATTGTGCTTATTGTGCTATATTGCAACAATTACATAAGAAAAGGTTACAAAATAATGTATTTTCACTCAAATGAAAGAGTGAAGTGAATCAATAGGCTCCTAATTAGGTTGTTGAACACATGTGTTTAACTCAATTTTTTCTTTAAGCTTAAGACAATGCAGGTTTGGCTCGTTATCATTTGCTTTGTGTTTGAATTCTTCATTATCTACGAAATGGTTAATTTTAGTGGCCATGTGTCCACACTTTCACCAATTAGGAGCCTATTGATTCAAATCAGTCTTTAAATGGATCTGTTAAATAATTTCTTATCTTTTTTAAATAATATAGCACAATGTGAACATGGGGTGTTTATTCTACATGGCATCCATAGCTATTTCTGATATAATGTGGCTTAAGAGGGTGAATAATTCCTCCAAACATGACAAGCACCTAATTAAGAAAAATTAACAGCTTGTTAAAATTCTGGGATTGCAACTGCGGTTGCAACGAAAGCCAGCATACACAGGGGTCCCCCAGGACCAGGATTGAGAACCCCTGTTGTAGAGACAGGAAACGTTGGCCACTGGGCCCTCAGTTCTTTAGATAAATAAATAAACTGCAGTGTGTTTTTGATCCAATTTTGTTCAGACCACAGAAGAAACTGTACCAGGAGATTTTATGCAGGAACAATAAAGTACCTTGGAGCATGCCTGGGGGGTTGTCAGTTATAATAAGAACATGTAAAATTAATGTGCAAAAATGCTCCTTGGTGGCTGAAGATTTTCAGCCCAGAAAATTATGCCTGGAAAATAAGGTTCTGGAATGAAGCTTTGTGCTTTCATGCATATGTATGATAAACCTTACACTTTATATTGGTAAAATTATTTGGGAGAGTATGAATCTGATAACGGTTTCAAAATAAAATATTTCCTCAGTGAACTGCTTTGAGAATTTCTTGCATAATTAGAATTTATCTCTAAATTCCACTTAATTTGTGAAAGATAGGAGCATCTGCACTAATTTAGCTTCAGTTTTTAATCAGTTTAATTCTGTGTTTCGCTGAATTAGTCTTAGTCAGATTTGGCCATCACTGATTTATAATTTACTGATGTATAATTTATAATTTAGTTGCAATTTACAAAATAAAATTTTTTAGATAGAAGCATTGAGGAATAATTGAAAAATTGTATATATTATAGATAGATAAAAAAGGGTGTTTTGTTAAACCACAGATGAAACAAAAAAACATTGGCTTTGCTGCATGTAACGAAAACAATATGAACAGCGTGACATAATCACCATCAGACGATAAGTTATCGCATCGATTCATCCCTGTAATTTTTACAAAATGACCGGAAAGTTGTGAAAAGATGATAAAATGTTAAACAGTTTTTAAATTTTCAAAACCTGAATACGGTTGTTCACCTCAGCAGCTCAGAAAAGAGGCTGAAAATAAACGGTAAACTAGACTCTTCCTTTCTGATAACTATGACACACATAAAAATGCATAGTAATGATGAAGGAAATTTGCGACAGGAGAAGACTGCTCTCACTGAAGCCGCCATTCGGAAGACGTACAGCACCCTCAGAGAAATGAACCTGTGAATGTTTTATAGCCCATTCCTTAGCCGTCTTTAGCTATGCCTGATAAATAATAGCACTGACCTCAGTGTTTATGCAAATTGATGTACGCTCTTCTTAGCTGCTATTCCGTGGCTGAATTGTTATACTGCCTGAGAGCTGAATGTAAGTAGGGTCAGGTTTAGCAGGGTAGACCGCTGTCCTTCATGCGCCATGAGGCCATAAAGCATGACTTAACACTTTAAAAAATATATCAATTTGTAGTTCTTCTCCCTTTTCATATTGAAAACTTGTAAAATGATTGTAGGCTATAGCAAACTGAAGCTTTTATGGTGGCAAATTTATGGAAGTGAATAAATCACTTTGAATAAGCCTGGCATTGCTGTAAAAAATTGTAATCATTAACTATGATAGTGTGTAGGTATAATCTCCATGGTAGAGAGAGCTATTGTGTGCTGTCAATCAGCGATCCAATCACAGCTCTACTTGTAGTAGTGTGATTTCTTCAACTCAGTGAGTTACGCTTAACGTGGTGGTTCCACCAATTTTAAGCATCGCAAGTTCATAAAAGCTGCTATCGGTTGTAAATCACAGCCCACATTTCAGATAATCGTGACCTATAACCCCACTGAAACAGTATGCCAGAGAAGAACTTGCACTGTTCATCTTAAATCAGCAAGGCAATAAAATAAAAAGGTGAAGTAGAATAATGACAGATGGAAGGAGGGAAAAAAACTAAAATATAAGATAATCCATCTCTGATGGGCGTCTGACCCTCTGCATCTGCTCTGACAGCATTGCAGAATGATGAAAGGCGTCTTTCTCATCAGCAAGAATTTTACCCAAATCCTTTCTCAGCCACTGAGTAAATCATTAGGTATTCCCCTGGCTTAGTATCTATCTATTTCACTAAGGAGTGTTCAATAAACCAAAATAAACATGTTCGTCATATTCATGTTCGTTTTATTCACACCGGGTTAATTTATGTGGTGTGTAATTAAGGGTTCAGCATTTCAGAAGTCGCACATACTTCAGATTAGACGACAAAACCATGTAAAATGGTTTGTGGCAAAGGGAAACATTATCCTCCATTTTCTTGTAATTTTGCATTATCAATTATGTGTGATAGGTCTTAAAACAGACAGTATTACTAAAAAAAAGCCTGGTTGAGTTTAAGGTAGGCCCATTAGATTTTCATGTCCTTTTCAAGTTTGCTAGAGATGTGGGGCCGGTCAACGGAGGACGCATGGAACGCATTATCAACAGTGGCTCTAAGTGTGCGGGCATTTCCCCTGCAGGTTTGCTTCAATGGGCTAACAAGGTTGAAGGACCCCCACACACTCTGTTGTGAGAAGCCGTCAAACGGAGCGGACCGCCGGTCCGCTGTGGGGTCCGAGGGACCTACGCTTTAATGTTGAGCGCCCAGGCTTTGGAGCGGGTCGGGTCGGATCGAGCGCGAGCAGCAGCAGTGCGGATCGGGCTGTGAGACAGGAGAGAAATCCGTTACCTCAGCTGGTCTTTCTCGAAAAGGGCGAGGCGTCATCTGCAGCGAAGCCTCGTTTATCTGGATAAGCCGAGGCCTTAATTCTGAGCACCTCGCAAGCTAACAGCAAGAACATCCGTTAACACTTTCAACACTATGAATTGGCCTTCATAGCAGCTATGTTACTTACATAAGCGTTGCGTAGCCTGCATGTCCACATGCCTATTTGGGGTTAATGCATGAGCATTTCTGAATCTTTGTGTTTATGAAGGTGTAATTTAGTGCTTATCACGGAGATATATTGCTCTTATACAGAGCCATTCATTGACTAACAGTTTGTCAGTTTTTGAATTATTTTGAAAGCACATTCAGTAATCACACGGCAAACTATCTTCACCATTTATTGTGAAAAAAAGGAAAATATTTGACCAAAACAAGAAGAAAAAAAAAAACTGCATCAAGTGCTCAAGTGTCACAACCTGTGGCTCTTAAGTGCCAGGAGACAAAAGAATTTCCCCTCTCCTGCTGTTGATTGGCCCGTGATGACTGACAGCATATGCGGGTGGTTGTGTTTCTTAGACTGTGGGCTGAATGCTTCTGGCAATCAGCTGTGTTTTTATTTAAATTTTTTTTGCTTCTGTACTTTTTGAAAAGTATGTGTGACAAAACAGACAAAATAATAAGCTTGAATGTCAGGGATAAAAATTTTCCAACAATGATCCCAATTATATGAGATTGGGCACCCCAACAGGGTTGAAGCCCCTTCAAAATGTGACTCGTTAAAACGTTTTGCTTTTGGGGGGCTGCTCAGATCTTATAATCGGACTTCAGTTTAAAAAAGATTCAATTTTCCACCCACACTTTTTTTCTACTTTTGTGAACCAATGTTTATTTTGTTGTCAACACATTATTCTGCTTTGTATGGCGAAAATGACTGGTTCTCCGCCATCCAATCGGCAATTCACAAAGAGCGTAAGAGCACAAGTCATTCGAAACTACGCGGATGCTATTTTGTTAAATCACGACTTGTCCAAAGACAAACACATTAGGCTGCAGATTATAGTTTGAGTCGCTGAAGACCAAGACAATCTCAATCAAGTCTAAAATTATTCTCTGTCTCCCTCAAAGGATAAAGGCCAGTCTTTTATTTTCAGATTCTGATCCAGTTCTAAGCAGGTTTTTTTTAATGAGGTATGAAGGGGTAAAGGGTAAATCAACGGGGTGTTCGCCGTGACCTTTGACACTATGCTCCACTATCCTGGAGTAGAGAGCACTGAATTTGAGTGGGAAAAAAGAGTATCAGGGTGAACACATTAAATGTCAGAGCTGAACAACCCTCACATCGCTCTTCAAAAGGTAGTGAGTGTTAATATAGTGGAACAAAACCATTCAAAGAGATTAAAGCAACATTCCGTTGTGAATTATTCATGGACGGAAATGACACGGGTCAATTTATGTACCCTGTGCTTCCGAACATCATGAGATTTTCATATAAATCAATCCACACTGACGTTTTCAATTGTGAGCATCTTCATTGACCGTGAAAAATGATGTCAACAAGTGCAGATCTAATCTATACTGACTGGTGAAGGGGTTGTGAGATGTTAAAGTCATGTCAGTACTGAAGTTTATAAAGTGAATAGAAATAAAAAATTATCAAATATTTATAAGCCAGCCTATTTTGTTTTAAATTGTTCTTGCTTTAATCACATTTTTGAGCATGATGTCACCATTAAAATTTGGTTGAATTCTGACACAGCAGCCTCTTAACTGGAGGTCTCGTTCAGACCTGTCATTTTCCACATCTGCGTATCCAACACTGGAGATCATCGTCATGTATAGGAACATGGCAGTGAGTCCCACTAGTGCCGGGGAAAGCTTTCCCTGTTACACCCCCTTAGCTCCGCCCCTGCTGCGAGCATCCCTGAGCCATCACTCTTAAGAGATTAGTTCCTCCTCTACCTGGTACTACTTACTTCTGTAGTCCAGTCTGATCTTTAGTGAAATAGCTATTGATGCGTGGGCATGTGCAGCAGCAGTAGCTTAAGTGGCACTGGATTCAAAAGTGTGGAGAAAAAACAAGCGTTTAGGCCATAATTCATTTTGGACCTCTCACATACATACTGTATATTCTCTCTCACATACAGTACATATGTTCTCACTTCCACATACATATATTCTCTCTCACATACACATGTTCACTTTCACACATACTCCGCACATCCTGCCCACATCCTCTGCACAGCCACCACTGAATCTAGGGATGGTGATACCATCATTTAAATTCCCCACTGCTGATCTTTTTACCTTTTTAACAACACAGCAAACTGAACTAGAATTTTTAATGTTTTGTTTTGGATTGGTGCTTTTCTGTCTTTTTTTCCCTTATTCTGATGTTTAATTCTCTCCCAGTTTGGTGGGACACAGTGCTGCTGCAAAGTCTGCTCAGGTTTGTTGGAGCACACATGATTTGATGACACGGTTTTGTATTAAATTCTATTTATCTTTGTATCATAATGAATATTAAATAAATGAAGCCATGGTCTTTTGTGTGACTCTTCTTACTTGTAGCACTGTTTCCACCACACCTATATGTCAGTGCCAACCTCTCTTGCACACCAGCCTCGGTCTAGTCCTGCAAAACTTATCCAGACCATCTTTCTCTCTGCCCCCTCCTCTATGGCCTCTGTGAGGAACAAATCATTGACCTCTGCCACTTCCAGTTCTGTGAGTTTATCTTTATTCTCCTTTCAAGCAGATGTAAGACCTGGATTATTTTTCAACTGACATAGATTGTGCGTGCGTACGTGCGTGCATGACACACTGACTGTGTCCCCTATACTGTCACAGTATATGTGCTACTGCTGGTCCTGCTCCTACTCCCACCAGCTCTGTGATTACTCCCAGTGCTCTCCTGCCTGCTCCTACTCCCACCAGCTCTGTGATTACTCCCAGTGCTCTCCTGCCTGATCCTACTCCCACCAGCTCTGTGATTACTCCCAGTGCTGTCCTGCCTGCTCCTACTCCCACCAGCTGTGATTACTCCCAGTGCTCTCCTGCCTGCACCTTCTCCCACCAGCTCTGTGATTACTCCCAGTGCTGTCCTGCCTGCTCCTACTCCCACCAGCTGTGATTACTCCCAGTGCTCTCCTGCCTGCACCTTCTCCCACCAGCTGTGATTACTCCCAGTGCTCTCCTGCCTGCACCTACTCCCACCAGCTCTGCGATTACTCCCAGTGCTGTCCTGCCTGCACCTACTCCCACCAGCTCTGTGATTACTCCCAGTGCTGTCCTGCCTGCACCTACTCCCACCAGCTCTGTGATTACTCCCAGTGCTCTCCTGCCTGCTCCTACTCCCACCAGCTCTGTGATTACTCCCAGTGCTGTCCTGCCTGCACCTACTCCCACCAGCTCTGTGATTACTCCCAGTGCTCTCCTGCCTGCTCCTACTCCCACCAGCTCTGTGATTACTCCCAGTGCTCTCCTGCCTGCTCCTACTCCCACCAGCTCTGTGATTACTCCCAGTGCTGTCCTGCCTGCTCCTACTCCCACCAGCTCTGTGATTACTCCCAGTGCTCTCCTGCCTGCACCTTCTCCCACCAGCTCTGTGATTACTCCCAGTGCTGTCCTGCCTGCACCTTCTCCCACCAGCTCTGTGATTACTCCCAGTGCTGTCCTGCCTGCACCTTCTCCCACCAGCTCTGTGATTACTCCCAGCGCTGTCCTGCCTGCACCTACTCCCACCAGCTCTGTGATTACTCCCAGTGCTCTCCTGCCTGCTCCTACTCCCACCAGCTCTGTGATTACTCCCAGTGCTGTCCTGCCTGCTCCTACTCCCACCAGCTCTGTGATTACTCCCAGCGCTGTCCTGCCTGCTCCTACTCCCACCAGCTCTGTGATTACTCCCAGTGCTGTCCTGCCTGCACCTTCTCCCACCAGCTCTGTGATTACTCCCAGTGCTGTCCTGCCTGCACCTACTCCCACCAGCTCTGTGATTACTCCCAGTGCTGTCCTGCCTGCACCTACTCCCACCAGCTCTGTGATTACTCCCAGTGCTCTCCTGCCTGCTCCTACCCCCACCAGCTCTGTGGTTACTCCCAGTGCTCTCCTGCCTGCAGTTGCTGCTCCAGGTGATCCTCCAGCTCCATCCCATCTCTTGGCTTCTGGAAGCGATCCAAAGGTTTGAGGATGCCCTCAAAAAAGGCATCACTCTGCAAGACCAGAAATGGATTGCATCCACACTGTGGGGAAACCAGAGGCTGTGGAGTGACCTGAAGCTGTGGTACGAGCCACCCGCCCCAGATCTGATCTACAACCAGGCTCCCACACCAGAGCGCTTTTTCAACCACAGGCTCCTAATGTGGATGTCCTCCTACCAGTGGAAGGTCATGTTACTCTGTCCAGAATGTGGCCAGCAGCTAACTGGGTGTGGTATTCATAAGAGGGCCCAGGAAGGTCCTGGACATTGACCAGTGCTACCTTATGATTACCTTCAGGTGCACTGACTGCAGAGTAGCCCACCTGTCATCCAGTAAGAACATAACTTTACTGGGAGGGGGAGTGCCCTCTTGTCTTGTGTTTTATGACATCATAGAAAATGGAACCCTTTGGGTCTTATCCTTTTCGATGGGTTATGGTCTTATCCAGAGGTGTAAAATCCAGTGGTCAGAAAGTAAAAGTCCTGCCACGTTTTTCTTCCACCCATGAACTCAGCCAGCTGATTTCACTAATTAGTTCTACCTCCTGGCTGAAGAATTGTGCTAATTAGCAAATCCAGGTGATTGCAACAAAATACTGGGGAGGACTTTTACTTTCTGAACCTGGATTTTACACCTCTTGTCATATCCCGCATTCCATATAAATCAGTCTAGAGACATTTCAAAGTCTTATCATAAGATTGCAAATGTACAACTTTGAATAATGCTGTAATGAAGGAGCCTTGCCACAAAGCCTCTACATTTCCTGGTGTGGAGGCTTGCAATAAAATCTTGATCAAGAACTTGAGAGTTCATTCTTCTGAGTGAGAATGCAAATGTATTAAATGATGAGTGGGGTTATGCATGTTGACATAATTAATAATTAATTAAAATGTTTACAGCACTATGTCATTTTAGTACTGATGTACAGTTGTACAAAAGTGGCACAACTATATACATTAAAAAATATCAACTAAACATTGGATGTAATCTGTATGAGGATGGAGAATGGCTGCAATATGGCAACCTTTGTTGCAGTTTAAAAATGGAAGTTGATACAATATTATAATGTAATGTTGGTACTGTATCACAATAAAGAATTGAGAATGAAAGTGTTCAGGCATGTTCACAGGTGGTTGTGTTGTGGTGGCTCATGGTGTTGTCGTATCAAAGGACATGTGAAAGATGGGAGAGACCACAGGTGGGGGCTGTGTCAGTGTGACTTTCTGATAACATGGGGTGCCAACTTTGCAGACATACAAGACAATGGATTCCATGAAATATTCTGAAATAGACATCTTTCAAAGGCAGTTTTTAAAGATCTTTTTATCGACTATCACACAACCGTGAATGTGTATACATTCTGACTAATTGACTGAGTAACCAGAATGCATTTCATCTACTATCACACATCTGTGAATATGTACATATTTTGATTGACACCATTTACTCTCAATGCTATTTATGTACTAACACACAATGTTTTGTGTATATAAATAAATATATATATATCAACATGCCATGTAAATACTTTGTAAGTATATCTGTTTAAAGGCATATTTAAAATTAAGTAACTA
This sequence comes from Synaphobranchus kaupii, assembly GCA_029718625.1. Classification (NCBI taxonomy): domain Eukaryota; kingdom Metazoa; phylum Chordata; class Actinopteri; order Anguilliformes; family Synaphobranchidae; genus Synaphobranchus; species Synaphobranchus kaupii. The sequence goes on from CM056383.1 coordinate 67,575,645, forward strand.
AAGAGTCATAAACAAGTTCAAACAAACCAGAATGCTATTTCTGGGTACCAAATGTACAGGATGTATGTTCCAATTAATCCATTCTGATTACCCACATTGCATTTCATGTATTATTGCAAACCATAAATGTAACAGTATGGTATTTTATCTATGTACCAATGAGGCAAATTGCACTGTGCACCTGGTTTGCTCATTTTTAGGGGACACATTAAATGCATAATCAAAAGTAGATGGGCATGTTTATGAGGAATTTTTCATTTAAAAAAACTAAAAATATAAAAAGATATTCCGTTTTGCATTTACTTAAACAAAATGATTTATTGTATTCTAAAATGGGCATCTTTTTAAAACAACTTTTAAAGATGCTATTTCTAGAGTAAGTCATTTGGTTTAGGGAAATCGAAGTAGGGAATATCCTTATTTATAAAATTAAGAATTCCTGAAAAATATGCCTGTCTACTTTTGGTTACACAATGTCCCCTAAAAAGGAGTCAATCAGGTACACAGTGGGATTTCTGTTCTTGCTACCTCCATAAAATACATAGTGTCAAAATCTGTGTCATTTCTTTTCAGGGTTGCCAGATGCTTAAATCTGGGTAGTTTTGAATGGCAGACCCGGCCTACCTGAAACAAAAACCCAGGGACGCCAGATCGAAAAATCCCTCATTTGAGGGGAAAAAAAACTCCCAAAAATCCCTTGTTTGGAGGAATTTTTAAAGATTTTTTTTTTTAAATCTGGCAACACTGAAAATGTATGCTTCAATTAATTCTCATTCAATAATTCAGATTACCCACAGTGCAGTTACATTACATTCATTCAGCAGTTTGTGTATTATAAAATGCAGAGGAGTTTCATCAGCAGCCATACCACCATGCAATCTGCTCCTGCTGAATGGCTGAAGCTAAGCAGGTGTGGGCTTAGTTAATATTTGCATGGGAAACCCAAGTTGCTGCTGGAAGTGGTGTTGGTGGGCCAGTAAGGGGAAATCTTCCCTTTGGTCAAATATGCCTCAGTACAGTGATGGGGATACTCTGCTGTAAGAGAATGCTGTCTTTTGGATGAGAAGTTAAACTGAGGTCCTGAATGGATTCCATAAAATATTCTGAAATAGACGTATTTCAAAGACAGTCTTTAAAGATCTTTTTATCGACTATCACACAACCATGAACGTGTATACATTTTGACTAATTGACTGAGTACCCATAATGCATTTCATCTACTATCACACATCTGTGAATATGTACATATTTTGATTGACACCATTTACTCTCAATGCTTTTTATGTACTAACATAACACACAATGTTTTGTGTATATAAATATATATATATATATATATATATATATATATATATATATATATCAACATGCCATGTAAATACTTTGTAAGTATATCTGTTTAAAAGCATATTTAAAATTAAGTAACTAAAGAGTCATAAACAAGTTCAAATGAACCAGAATGTTATTTCTGGATACCAAATGTACAGGATGTATGTTCCAATTAATCCATTCTGATTACCCACAATGCATTTCATGTATTATTGCAAACCATGAATGTAACAGTATGGTATTTTATGTATGTAGCAAATTCCATTGTACACCTGGTTTGCTCCTTTTTTAGGGCACATATCTTTATTTATCTTGCATTTCTGTGGTCTCGTTATCTTCAGTCCATGTAGCAACCTCAAAAGTATCATGACCTCTGTGGCGTGATGTGCCTGGAAGGAAAATGTTATGGTTCAAACCACGTCTGTTGTCTTTATTTCACTTGTATTTCTGTGGTCTCATCTTCTTCTGTCCACTGCATCACCCTCAAACACACCTTGGCCACTGTGGCATAACGGTAGAGTCTTGGTCTTTGGAAGGCGAGCTTGAGGGTTCAAACCTCGTTCTATATCTTTATTCCTCATGTTTTTATGATCTCAGCTTCTTCACTCCACTGCAGAGCTGACAGAACAGCTAAGGAGACTGTGGCACAACGGTATTGTCTTTGTCTGTGGACACAGCACTTCAGGGTTCAAACCTCACTCTTCACCTACATTTCTGTGGTCTCATTTTCTGTCCAATGCTGCACCCACCCAAACGCTAACATGATGGAGGCGATAATTCAATAAACTTTAATTATCCCCGTTGGGCAATTGAAATGGCAGGCAAAAGCTACATAAAGCATAGCATAGGTACATAAAGGTATAAAAAACAACAGAAGGGACAGGCTCTCTGAATGCTCTTTCTCCTCTCTTTTTGCATCTTCATGAATTCACTGCAGGAAAGCCTAATTGAAAAGTATAAGTTACAGTGGCTCAAAGGAATGGTTCTGGTTTAGCAACACCAAGGTCTGGGGTTCAATCCCCATTCAAATTTGCACAGTTTTAGGCCATTGTGCCATTGAAGTTTGTAGAGAAACAAAACAGAAATGCGAAGGACTCCGTGGCGCAGGAGGTTGGACGGCACCTCACGAGAGTAGAGGTTGCCGGTTCGATTCCCCGAGCGCCACACCTGAGCAATGTTGGTGGGGGAGTTGCACAGCTTTTGTCCTTTGTGCCTTTGTACCATTGTGCCATTTAAGTTAGTAAAGAAACAAAACACAAATGCAAAGGACTCCATGGCGCAGGCGGCTGGACCGCACTTCACGAGGGTAGAGGTTGCCGGTTCGATTCCCCAGAGCGCCACACCTGAGCAATGTTGGTGGGGGAGTTGCACAGCTTTTGTCCTTTGTGCCTTTGTGCCTTTGTACCATTGTGCCATTTAAATATGTAAAGAAACAAAACACAAATGCGAAGGACTCTGTGGCGCAGGAGGTTGGACCGCACTTCACGAGGGTAGAGGTTGCCGGTTCGATTCCCCCAGTGGCACACCTGAGCAATGTTGGTGGGGGAGTTGTACAGCTTTTGTCCTTTGTGCCTTTGTGCCTTTGTACCATTGTGCCATTTAAATATGTAAAGAAACAAAACACAAATGCGAAGGACTCTGTGGCGCAGGAGGTTGGACCGCACTTCACGAGGGTAGAGGTTGCCGGTTCGATTCCCCCAGTGGCACACCTGAGCAATGTTGGTGGGGGAGTTGCACAGCTTTTGTCCTTTGTGCCTTTGTACCATTGTGCCATTTAAGTTTGTAAAGAAACAAAACACAAATGCGAAGGACTCCGTGGCGCAGAAGGTTGGACGGCACTTCACGAGCTAAAGGTTGCTGGTTCGATTCCCCGAGCACCACACCTGAGCAATGTTGGAGGGGGAGTTGCACAGCTTTTGTCCTTTGCGCCTTTGTACCATTGTGTCTTAAGTGTGTAAAGAAACAAAACACAAATGCAAAGGACTCTGTGGCGCAGGAGGTTGGACCGCACTTCACGAGGGTAGAGGTTGCCGGTTCGATTCCCCCAGTGGCACACCTGAGCAATGTTGGTGGGGGAGTTGCACAGCTTTTGTCCTTTGTGCCTTTGTACCATTGTGCCATTTAAGTTAGTAAAGAAACAAAACACAAATGCAAAGGACTCCATGGCGCAGGCGGCTGGACCGCACTTCACGAGGGTAGAGGTTGCCGGTTCGATTCCCCAGAGCGCCACACCTGAGCAATGTTGGTGGGGGAGTTGCACAGCTTTTGTCCTTTGTGCCTTTGTGCCTTTGTACCATTGTGCCATTTAAATATGTAAAGAAACAAAACACAAATGCGAAGGACTCTGTGGCGCAGGAGGTTGGACCGCACTTCACGAGGGTAGAGGTTGCCGGTTCGATTCCCCCAGTGGCACACCTGAGCAATGTTGGTGAGGGAGTTGCACAGCTTTTGTCCTTTGTGCCTTTGTGCCTTTGTGCCTTTGTACCATTGTGCCATTTAAATATGTAAAGAAACAAAACACAAATGCGAAGGACTCTGTGGCGCAGGAGGTTGGACCGCATTTCACGAGGGTAGAGGTTGCCGGTTCGATTCCCCCAGTGGCACACCTGAGCAATGTTGGTGGGGGAGTTGCACAGCTTTTGTCCTTTGTGCCTTTGTACCATTGTGCCATTTAAGTTTGTAAAGAAACAAAACACAATTGCGAAGGACTCCGTGGCGCAGAAGGTTGGACGGCACTTCACGAGCTAAAGGTTGCTGGTTCGATTCCCCGAGCACCACACCTGAGCAATGTTGGAGGGGGAGTTGCACAGCTTTTGTCCTTTGCGCCTTTGTACCATTGTGTCATTTAAGTGTGTAAAGAAACAAAACACAAATGCAAAGGACTCTGTGGCGCAGGAGGTTGGACCGCACTTCACAAGCTAGAGGTTGCCGGTTCGATTCCCCGAGCACCACACCTGAGCAATGTTGGAGGGGGAGTTGCACAGCTTTTGTCCTTTGCGCCTTTGTACCATTGTGTCATTTAAGTGTGTAAAGAAACAAAACACAAATGCAAAGGACTCTGTGGCGCAGGAGGTTGGACCGCACTTCACGAGCTAGAGGTTGCCGGTTCGATTCCCCGAGTGCCACACCTGAGCAATGTTGGTGGTCCCCAAGGGCGGGGGAGTTGGCGGTCCCCAAGGGCGGGGGAGTTGGCGGTCCCCAAGGGCGGGGGAGTTGGCGGTCCCCAAGGGCGGGGGAGTTGGCGGTCCCCAAGGGCGGGGGAGTTGGCGGTCCCCAAGGGCGGGGGAGTTGGCGGTCCCCAAGGGCGGGGGAGTTGGCGGTCCCCAAGGGCGGGGGAGTTGGCGGTCCCCAAGGGCGGGGGAGTTGGCGGTCCCCAAGGGCGGGGGAGTTGTATGAGTGTGGAGTGAATGAAGGGGAAGTGGCAGGTTGTGGCCCCCCCGGAAAATTCGGAGTGCAATACAGGGGGGGGGGTTATGCAACTTTTTTGGACCACTGAAGGCTGGCTGTAAGGTGAAAAAGTTGAGAATTCGGCCAGGCCCCCACTCTCCATTAGTGCATTACTACAGACAGTATCACATACAACTACAATCAAATTAGTTTGTTTCAGTTAAAACAAATTAATTTGATTGCATAGAAGTATGTAAGACTGTAAGTAGTAATACACTAATCTACACCAAATGTGGTGCATAAAAAACAAAAAAAAAGCAAAACTCATACTTACACAGCGCCTCCATCTGGGGACTTCCTGCTTCTCCTCCGCATGGTCAGCTCATCTGTTAGACGACCACAGTGCTTCCCTGATGCATACGCCTTGGTGCTGGGCAGCGTACCTATAGATTGGATTTCAGGACATGGTACTGGTACATGCACTGGGCTCAATGACAAATGTCTTGGGACTTAGGTCTAGCATATGAGCAACACAGAGTTCTTAGGATGGCACTGATTTCAGAGGTTTTGGGACTTGGATCCACCAGGGCAGATTCCAGACGGTATTAAGGCTTGTTGCAGCTGCTGCCCGCACTCTCAGAGGCCTTAAGACTTGTATTTGCTGTGAAGTCTTGAGACCTGTTACAAGCCTAGTTCATAACGTGGATTCTGATGCTACAATACACAAGTGTTCAGATATGAACCAGCCCAGAGTCGTGACACCAAAGCCCTGGGACCTGAGTCTGAGACATAAAATATACATACCACCGCACCTGGGACACCGGCACACTTCAGAACGTACGCACTGGGTTTGCACACAGATACACCGGGGCCACAATTGCTTGCGGGGCTGCAGAAAAGCTGGAGTGAAAAAGAGAGGTTGAAACATGTTTAAAATCACCAATATCTGTTACCATGAATTATGTAGGCCTAAAAAACAGAGATGTTAACAACTTTCTGTAGTAATTGTATGTGGTGAATGCATGTGAAAGTGTATTCAACGCACATGTAGTTGAAGATACAATGTGCATGCAGTTGAACAACTGTTTCTGTACACCTCCTACCCTGGATAGTGCATTACATAGTGAAGAACAAACAATGAGCTGTCAAAAGAACTTAGAAATAAAGTTGTGATACAGACACAAATCAGGAGATGGGTCTAAAAAGATATCAAAGGACTTAAATATCCCTTAGAATACAGTCAAGACCATCATTAAGGAGTACAAAGCATAGCCAATGGCACCACCTAAATCTTGCCTAGATCAGGCTGTCCCTCCAAACTGGATGACCCAGCAAGGAGGAGCCTGATCAGAAAAGCCACCATGAGGTCAATGTCAACTTTGAAGGAGCTGCAGTCCTTTATGGCAAAGACTGGTCAATGTGTGCATGTGACAACAATATCCCAAGCTCTCCACAATTCTGGCCTGTATGGCAAGGTGACAACAAGGAAGCCCTGACTAAAAAAGCCAACATTAGTGCTCATTTGAGCCGAGGCACACAGCCAAAATAACAGTGGAGTGGCTAAAGAACAACAAAGTCAATGTCCATGAGAGGCCCAGTAAAAGCCCTGACATGCGTACAGTTGCAGCCACTATTATTGGCCCCCCCTGTAAAGATGAGCAAAAAGGGTTATAAAAAATTCACCGTTTGGTGAATTAGCTTAATCTCACACTGAAAAAACAAGAAGAATCCAACCTTTAATTGACGTTAATTTATTATGAGAAAAAAAAATCCCTCATCAAGAAATAATTATTTTTAACAAAACCACATTGGCCACAATTATTGGCCCCCCTGCATTTATATATAGAATAAAGTAATAATTTTTAATATTTGGTCACATATCCTTTGCATGCCATGACTTCCTGATGTCTGTGACCCAACAACATCAAAAGACTCTTGATATCTTATTTTCTGGTACTCGTACAAGCGATACTATAACATCTCTGCATTTGAATGGATCTCTATGGGAATTGGGGGGTGGGACTAGATTTAGCTGTAAATTATGCTGGAACAGTATGGAATACATGGTTGGTAAAATGGCTGTAAGTCAACAAGGGTCTGAGGTATCAAACAAGCCTTAAACAATCACTCTGCTGCCAGATATGCAGTAGATATGGATGGATCACTTTAAGGGTTGTTTCTCCTGACAAATTTTCCTATTGAACTCTATGGAAAAATAAGTCAGGAGAAGAAACCCTTCAAGTTATTCATCCATATCTACTGCATATCTGGCAACAGAGTGACGGTTTAACCTCTTAATGCCAAACGCCCCCTAGCGGTAACGCGGGCGTGACGGAAATTATTAAATTATACATTTCATTAATTTAATAATATATAATAAACTGCTCACCTCAATATTTTGATTAAATATCCTTAAAGGTTGTATCAGCGATTTTGGGTGGAAACATAAATGATCACATTCATCTGATTTTTCCTCACGATCCGCTAGCTGCCCGCCCCATAAGCAGGCCGTCAAAAAACCGCGTCTCTGTAGGCAGCCTATGCTCCGAGATCGTACACAAAAACAAATGGTACTACCAACCACTCAAAACCAAAATAAACAGTATTCCAACCAATCACAATGATCTGCACAAACGCTAATGCTCTTATCTCGCTGAAATCTTGACGGATTTACAAACGGTTTGGTTTCTTACAAACGTTATTAACGTGGTTATAATTCTGGATGCTTGAACACTATTTTTTAAAACATAACATAATTATTAATAAGTATGTTTGTTTGGGATTTCGCTTCAGAAGTGACGTCACCCAAAATCGCTGATACAACCTTTAAGATATATCCATTCCTTCTGGGAAAGTGGTTTTTAAGCCCAAAACGTCGAGATAAAACTTTGTAAATAACGTTGGAAACTCTGACCTAATTCTCAAACATGTATTGCAGCTTGATGTCACACCATAAACAATGTGCTGGTAAACTGTTCTGCTTAATTGTATTTCACAAAACAATGGTTTAAAAAATCATTATACCTTTAGGCTTCAAGAAAAAATACTTTAAAACTTTCATAAGGCTGTACATGATTTTTTTCCAATTTTAAACCGACTTGTGCTTTTTTGCACTTGATTACGACTCGTTCGGCTGTGTTCACTTTGGCGTTGTGAAACTCAGCCAGTTTCTGGAGTACCAATCCCCTGGCTTAGTATATGTTAGCCAGAGTGGTTTTGAACTTGTTTGCAGAGAATTATGCAAAACCGTCGTCAATTGGGTGTATTTCTTTGACTGATAGCACAATAGGCCTATCTGAAGTGGGAAAAACTGTCTTCGACCTGCCTCCACTCCGAGTATTATTTGCTTTCCATTGGGTTTTAAAACTGTCTGTCAAATATTCCAGCCAATAGCCAAGACTCTTATCTTTCAAACAAGCCCTCTTTCAACACGGAGCCATATATCAAGGAGATACAGCCCTGCGTAGAACGAAGTGTCAACCACGCGTAATTATCGAACCAAGATGGCGCAGTGTTTTTACCTTGTAGCGTAGCTCGCTACATTCCGTTTAGCAAAGCACAATTCATAAGGTAACTGCGCTGTTTATATTTTTACTTTACAGTCTCTTTCATACAGTTTTTGGTTAGTTATGTCTAGGTTATTCAGGAGTTTCTCCGTGCAGCAGAAATATGGTTTTGCGGTCTCAGTGACGCAGAGTGATATAAGGTAACAGATTATTTTGCCGGTATACCAGTGCGAATTCACTGTTATGTAAAAAACGAATCCCTCTGAATTAAATGAATATAGCTAACATACTATATTGTAACAATGGCAAGCTAGCCAGCAAAATTACACATAGCAGCTAGCTATCTATTTGTGTCTGAGACAAGTAAGTGCAGCCCTGTGTAAGAGGAATTATCAAACCGAGATGGCGCAGTGTTTTTACCTTGTAGCGTAGCTCGCTACATTCTGTTTAACAAAGCACAATTCATAAGGTAAATGCGCTGTTTATATTTTTACTTTACAGTTTCTTTCATACAGTTTTTGGTTAGTTATTCAGGCAATTTATGCATGACCTAACACGAGGGAGAGATAACATGAGGATGAGTTTGTTGTTGTTGATTATCATGCAGGCGTTTATTTTATCTAGGGTGGACATTTGATTTTATATACCTGGACTAATTTCTGGCTAATGAGGCAGAGCTTTTTGGGGACCACGGCTAGGCTAGTTAGTTGTGTAATATTAAACACACCAAAAACACATCTAAATGAACTTTTATTGCCAATTATCAGATTTTATTGTAAAACTTAAAAAATAAATGATATTGAGACTTTTCTGGAACCTGGGCCATTTTGCACAATTTGGCACAATTTGTGCCAACTTTGGTAACCGAAATGGTTCACCTGAAAAAAAGCTCTGTAGAATTTGAATGATTTGAGATATTGACACCATATCTTTAGCAGAGATAGGCAGCATATTGAGGAATCACAAAGAGGAGTTATTTCCTCCATAGCTATTGTAGCTCATCAGGTAAAAAATCTGAAATTTGAATTTAGGTACCCGTTTTTTCACAATTTCTGTACATAAATTGTTGTAGTTAAGTAGCAAGAAGGGTATGTATATGAATTATGACTACTTAGTCATAATAGTGCAGTTCTCTGTTTTAATAAAAGCTATGAACCATATTTGTAGCCTTTACAGTTTTTGAGATAAACAGCTTTGTTTGTCACTAGTAAAAACAGGCGAGAATTGGTATATTTTGCCCTTGGTATTAAGAGGTTAAAGCTTGTTTGATACGTCAGACCCTTGTTGACTTACAGCCATTTTACCAACCATGTATTCCATACTGTTCCAGCATAATTTACAGCTAAATCTAGTCCCACCCCCCAATTCCCATAGAGATCCATTCAAATGCAGAGATGTTATAGTATCGCTTCTAAGAGTACCAGAAAATAAGATATCAAGAGTCTTTTGATGTTGTTGGGTCACAGACATCAGGAAGTCATGGCATGCAAAGGATATGTGACCAAATATTAAAAATTATTACTTTATTCTATATATAAATGCAGGGGGGCCAATAATTGTGGCCAATGTGGTTTTGTTAAAAATAATTATTTCTTGATGAGGGATTTTTTTTTCTCATAATAAATTAACGTCAATTAAAGGTTGGATTCTTCTTGTTTTTTCACTGTGAGATTAAGCTAATTCACCAAACGGTGAATTTTTTATAACCCTTTTTGCTCATCTTTACAGGGGGGGCCAATAATAGTGGCTGCAACTGTATACCCTATTGAACATCTATGGAATGACTTGAAGAATGCAGTCCATCAATGGTCACCATGCAATTTCTCTGAGCTTGAACGGTTCTGTAAGGAAGAATGGGCAAGTATTGCCCAATCTAGGTGTACAAAGTTGGGAGAGACCTATCCGAACTGATTCATGGCTGCAATTCAAGCAAAAGGAGCTCCAACCAAGATTCCGGGGAGTGTGTACACTTCTAGAATCCAGTTATTGTAGATTTGTATTTTTAATTAATTCTCACAAATATTGAGATTGTTTTTCACTTAAACCTATTTACGTGAATTGAGGGATACCCCTGTAAATGAAGGTGGAAAAATATGATTTAATGTATTTTCATTTGAGGATGTAACTGAATAAAAGCTCAACATTATGTAAAGATGTGTAAACTTTCTATAGCCAGTATGTACTTATAAACGATAATTATAAAATCTGGAAAGAAAATCGGAAATATTTTGACATCTGGAATAACACCTGATATGACAGACACTACCTTTCACCAGCATACAGAAAACTACAAAAGGAAAACTGCAGCCAAGGCAGAAAGCTAGCTATTGCTGTTAACTAAAGTGGATCACTGTAAACATGATTGCTAACCTAGTTATATAAATCTGAGAGACAGTCATAAAAAGCAAACATCTTGCTCCAGACAAGAAGTCCATGCAGTCAAAGTAAATTTATTCATCGGTGTGAAAAAACTCAACATCCATACCATTGTTACTGTAATAGTAAATTCTGAGTGTTTAAATTCGAAGTTACGCAGTGTTATATTTTACTAGTGAACGCACTCAAAATAATATTTTTTTTTCTAGGTTTAAATAATTGGACAGATAAATAGCAACAAGATACATTTAGATGAAACATGGAGTATGTTACTCTGTAAATTGTAACCATATAAAAATTATTTAATAATTTACGTATATTTATCAACGTGACAAGAAGTCATAAAACATTAGCTAACACATGAACGGGGGTCAAGTTGCATCCCTGCTTAAACGATCTTGCTAACATTGGCTGGCTTGTTCATTCAATGGTGCCTGTCAAGCTAGTGTTATCTACAAAGCCAGCTAGCTATCGATAGCTAGCTTCATTTATCGATGCAAGCCGTTTCCTGCAAGCTTGGTGAAATATATGGATATAATTAGTTATCACACGCGAAGTATACGAAGTGCTATTTCAAAAGTTGGAGTTAGCTGGTAGACATTAGTCAACTTTGTCTTGCTACAAAATAAGTTATTACCTTTCTGTAGCACTGTAGACGAATGGGCGTGTTCGGCTAGAGCCGATTTATGTCATATCTGCGTCGGTCTGCATCAGAAACTGTCCGAGATGACAGAAAAATCGGTGCTGCGTGAACTCAGGCGAAAATGACAACAGGAGGTTAAGCTTTAGCAGCAGTGCAGCAGCTCTCGGGCGCCTTCAAACAAACAAACAGCACTGGTTAGAGAGCGAGGAGAGAGGTGTTTCGTCATGACACACGCGGATCATTTCACAATATCGCCACCTATCTCGGCGTATTGATTCTACTCTAAAAAAAAAGGTCTGAATGCGTTGTGTGGACATTCCCCATGCTACGAACCAACAGCTGCTGTGATGGCTCGCGCTAGATTTCCTCAAAACAACGCACTACTTCACACCTGTTCCATTAAGCCTCTGGAGAATATGCGCACAATTAGTGTCGCCAAAGGCCAAATTTTTTTTTCATGTTTTTGGATGATCAAATCAATATTTATTTATATAGCGCATTTCACAACTAGTTGTCACAATGCATTTCACAGAAAAACCCAGCCTAAATCCCCCACAAGAGCAAGCCAAAAGCAACAGTGGCAAGTAAAAACTCCCTGGTGTAACTAGGAAGAAACCTTGGGAGGAACCAGACTCAAGTGGGGAACCCATCCTCCTCTGGTCGGCTCAGGGTCTAGGGCAGGGGTGGGCAATTCCAGTCCTGGAGGGCCGGTGTGTATGCAGGTTTTTGAATGTGCATCTAATGTGTCCCTTAAAAAGGAGCAAACCAGGTGCAGTGGCATTTGCCTTGTTGCTACATACATAAAATACCATACTGTCACATTCATTGTTTGCGATGATACATTAAATGCATTGTGGGTAATCAGAATGGATTAATTGGAACATATACATTAGGTACCCAGAAATAACATAACCCCTGTGTTTGCTGGTTCGTCTGAACTTGTTTATGACTCTTTTCTTATTTTTTATGTTTTTAAAAAGACATAGAGCATTAACATGGCATGTTGATATGCATAATAATATACACAAAACATGTGTTAGTACGTAAAAATTTATGTAAGATCTGGTATCCCTGGGTATTCTTTTCAGGTAGGCCAGGATTGTCTTCCAAATCTACCCAGATTTAGGCATCTGGCAGCCCTGAAAAAAAATGACACAGATCTTCCCCATCAACAAAACATTTTTAAATGCTTGTTTTAACAAGGCCCATCTTTCTGTTCAAGGGAGTTGGAAGGAGTGCATTGATGGAATCAATGCAGGGCACTTCAGGTGAGTGACTTACCTCCATCGGTTGGACAAAAAGTGACTTTACAGCAGAGCAAGTCAGATGTAAAAAAAATAAAAACAAAAATTAAAAAAAATCTTTTAATCCCAAACCAAGATATGTATATTGAATGATATCTTTTCAGAGTCAAATTAGGATGAACATTTTGACTCAAGGTGCTGACAATTTACATGTTATGTGTAAATTTACATCATACACAAAACTAGTGGTGTGTGTTTCTGTCATAAGCTCACTAAAAAGCAAGCATTAACCTTTTTGGACTCTGTGGGGCTAAAGAGAAACCCATGCTACATACAGCAAGTTCAATCTCCTCCATTTTCATTTAATGGAGATTTTGAAGGATACATTTTCAGGGTTGCCAGATTATTAAAAAAAATTCTTTAAAAAATCCCCTAAACGGGCGATTTTGGGCAGTTTTTCCCCCTCAAATGGGGTATTTTACGATCTGGCGTCCCTGGGTTTTCTTTTCGTGTAGGCCAGGTTTGCCTTCCAAATCTACCCAAATTTAGGCATCTGGCAACCCTGAAAATAAATCACACTGATTATCCCCATCAACAAAACATTTTTAAATGCTTGTTTTAACTGGGCCCATCTTTCTGTTCAAGGGACTTGGAAGGAGTGCATTGATGGAATCAGTGCAAGGTACTTCAGGTGAGGGACTTACCTCCATCGGTTGGACAAAAAGTGGCTTTACAGCAGTGCAAGTTAGATGTAAAAAAAAAAAGCCAAGATATGTATATTGAATAATTATAGCTTTTCCGAGTCAAATTAGGTTGCAAATTGTTGTGTGTAAATTTACATCATACACAAAACTGCACAAAACCATTGGAATGTATGTGTTTGTGTGTGTGTGGTACTGTCCTAGTATTAAATCACATTACTGCCTGGGCTCCTTTGATAAAAGTCCTGCTACATTTTTTTAAGGTTAGGAAGATTTCAACACAACCGGTTTGCAATTATGGCAATTTGTACTTGGATACTCTGAAGAAATGGAAACTATAATCTGTCATTAACGTACAGGTGACATCGAACTAGCTGAAATCATGTTACGATTTCTTTATTCAGATCAAACTCCAATGGAGAGCAGAATGTTAAAAAGGTGACATCAAAACTCCAACACAAACATGTTTAATAGTGTAATGAATTGAATAAACAGTGTAATGAATTGAACTCAAAAAGGTTGCCGGTCTGATTCTCAGGTAGGACACTGCTGTTGTACCCTTGAGTAAGGCACTTCACCATAAGTGTTTCAGTATTCAGAGTTGTACAAATGAATATTGTTAAAAACATTTTTTAAGTTGTTTAAGTTGCTCTGGATAGGTGTCTGGTAAATGGCAATAATAATGTTAGCAATTTCATACCCTGGAGAAGTATCAACTATAATCATTTTGTTCAACATAGTAGGTGACCTACCAGTCCATATTGTGTTAATACTTTTTTCACTGCATCAGGCTAGTACTTTTCTGTGCTTCAATGGTGATTAATTACACTTGTTATACCATTTTATGCCTGCAGAGGTAGTGTCCCAATGGTTCCACCCATCAATGCCAAATGAGATCATCCTAGGCTGTTATTTAATTTGAAAACTGCAAATATCAAGGATAAAATATCTAAAAGCCAGTGGGTAAGGTCTGACTTGTTACAGGGCACTAGTGACTAGATTTGGCTCCCTGGTGGACTTAAAACGACGCCTCTGCAACAAAATAATATCTAAAAACCAGGGTGTAAGGGCTGAACTGAAGCTTTCATATACAGTCAGTAAGTTAGCCAGGGGGATTTCAGGATTGCAGTGTTTCTTGAAAACAGTAATTGTGAAACCCATCCTTTTAAAATACTGCCACACAAATAGACAAAATGCACCTGGATAACATCTTATGCATTCAACTCCCATGGATATTTTCCATTTACCCAATTTCCAACCTATACATTTGCATGTGGAACGCAATTTGCCTGAGAGAGATGGGTCGCGTTTGCAATGCAATTTGCAGCAGTTATCATCAGCGTGTACATCAGCGCTCGTCACAAAACAACACAGCAGCAGGGTTTTCTTTTTAAATTATTATAATTTCCATGTAAAACTAAAGGACAGGAGTCAATGAAATAAAAGCAGTGTCAGCCCATCTGCCCGACTCTCTCCAACACAAATGAACAGCAGCAGCACAGTGGCGGACCGCGGTAGGTAGATAAAGAGTAAACGGAGATGGCGAGCTGCATATGCGGGGTGTAGGCGTGTCCCTGGAAGTGGCCCCTCCCCCCAGGGCATCGCCCACTCCGTGAGGCCCAGCTTCCTCTTCTGCGACTCGGGCACCTCGGGGGGAGGGGGCGGGGCAGGCGGAAGTACACCTACACTGAGTAGTAGATGAACCACTGCAGGGCCGTCAGGGATCATGATCTGGGGAGAGGGAGAGAACTTCACACATCCACACAATAAAGCCCCAAACCTTTTTGCCGGTTTTTCTCCTTCCTCCTCTTCTTCTGATTCCAATTCTTATTTTTCCTGCTGAATTTGTAAAAAATTATCCATACCCTCAAACAATAATTCTCCCCATTGGATAACGACATCTCATCCGCCAATCACAAGGCTTCTTGATACTATTCTCATTAGTCGGAGTATCGCAGGATACAGTGACAAATGCCCTATATCACATACCAGTATCCGAGAAGTTTTGGTGTAGTGTAAGCATCGAGCCTTTCCATGCGAGAGATCCGGGTTCAATCCCCTGCCAGGTACCCAAGGGTAATTTCATTTTGGAATAAAACAGTGCGTAAATGTTATGGTGTTCTCATACAAGAATGGTTCTCACATTAAAGACCGTCTTTTTATTGCAAAAGCAAAGACATGTTTACAATATTAACTGTTCACTTGTAGCCTAAGTTACTTAAACAAGTGAAACCGTGAAAGTCACCTGACCCCACAGCAGTTACATAGTACAGTAACGTTATGGAAACATAACAGTAACGTTATGGGTTAATGTAAAAAAATTAAAAAAAACTATAAATAACTGCCATTCACGTTTTCACAAACGTTTGTTTTAAAGATGGTCACTACACAAAAGCCGACATGATTCGGTAGGCTACCGCTACCACTGCACGTAAAGTTACAGTAAGCTACCGCAAAAAACATCCATCTACGTGTAGCCTACTTATGTTGTGATTTCTTCATTCGTGACAAAAAGCTGTACACCTCAGCTCTGGTCACTTTATGCTTTTCACACAACACAATTTGACCATAAAAATGATGTACTATGAAAATTAAAATTTACGATAATATAACCTGCAAGCCCTTACGGGATCGGGTTTATCAACATATCCGTTTCATGGTTAGTCACTTAAAAAAATTACAATAGCCTCTGAACATGTCAGTCTACTTTTGCAGGCAATGTAGCCTACTGCAAACACTATTAATTCTAATAATAATCTGTGGTAGGCTACTTTCTTAGTAGTAGGCTAGCTATCGTCTTTCTGGCTATGCAAAGATTCCTGGGAAATGTGCGTTGTGCAATTATGCTTTTGTTAGCTAACGTTAGTTTTGCCAGAGAAACATCAGTCAGCTGCTTAGCTAGTCAGGAAGCAACTACAGGCTAGGATGTATGTGAGAGAATATATGTGAGAATATAAAAGAGAGAACATATGTGTGAGAATATATGTATGTGACAGTGAGAATATACAGTATGTATGTGAGCGTGAGAAAAAATATATGTGAGTGAGAATACACAGTATGTATGTGAGCATGAGAATATACACTACTCACAAAAAGTTAGGGATATTCGGCTTTCGGGTGAAATTTCAGGATGAACCTAAAATGCACTATAACCTTTACAGGTGAAATTAATTTGACCTTCTCTAAACTTTTGAATGCACATGTCCAACTATTCAATGTTTCAGTACTTTTTGCACAACTTGCTGTTCTCTAACAAGGAGCTGAACGGCAAAATTCACAACAGGTGTTTGATCCATGAATCGACCAATAAATTTCCTGGTTCAATTAGAATTGGTATTTAAACAGTCCTCTTCATCATGCTGTTCACATTTTGACATCATGAGACCAAGACGACACCTAACAATTGATCAACAGTACCTCGCCATTGCGAGGCTTCAAACAGGATGTTCTCAGAGGGAAGTGGCCACTGAGCTTAGAGTGTCACAGAGTGTCATCAGCAGGTTGCAACAGAGATACAGAGAGACTGGAAGAGTCACAGAAAGGCATAGAAGTGGACGTCCTTTGGCCACATCCCACACTGATGACCGCTTCATTGTGAACAGTGCCCTGCGGAACCGGATGATGAATGCCACTCAACTCCAGGCACATTTAAGGGAGGTGAGAGGCACCCAAGTGTCACGTCAGACCATTCGAAACCGTTTACATCAGCGTGGTCTGCGTGCTAGACGACCTGCAAGGGTACCTGACCACACCACCAGGCACAGGCGTCATCGTCTTGCATGGGCCAGGGAGCATTTACGCTGGACGAGGGACCAGTGGGCCTCAGTGCTGTTCTCTGATGAAAGTCGATTCACGTTGAGCAGAAATGATGGCCGCCAACGATGTTGGAGACGTCAAGGAGAGCGCTATGCATCAGCCACTGTTGTCACCAGACGACCCTTTGGTGGTGGCGGTGTTACAGTGTGGGCAGGTGTGTCTAGTCAATACAGAACTGCCCTACACTTTGTGAATGGTACAGTGACAAGCCCATACTACCTGAATAACATCATTAATCCAGTCATTGTGCCCCTGCATGAACAACACAGGCCTAATTTCATCTTCATGGACGACAATGCTCCAGCTCATCGAGGTCGCATCATTAGGGAAAGGCTGCTGGAGACTGGGGTACCTCAAATGGAGTGGCCTGCACTTTCTCCAGACCTGAATCCCATAGAAAACCTATGGGATCAGCTGACTCACCGTGTAGAGGCTCGTAACTCTGTACCCCAGAACCTCAATGACCTGAGGGCCGCCCTTCAAGAAGAGTGGGATGCCATGCCTCAGCAGACAATAAGTTGACTTGTGAACAGCATGAGACGTCGTTGTCAAGCTGTAATTGATGCTCAAGGGCACATGACAAGTTATTGAAACATTGACATTTTTGTTGTGGTATACCCACCACTGTTGTTGGCTTTTGTTTCAATAAATTGTTTGAGATGAGGAAATCACCATTGCATGCTTCTACTTAAATGCCCTACTTTCATGATACGTATAATATCACTGTAGTGTGAACTTACATTTTCCATAAATTTCACCCGAAAGCCAAATATCCCTAACTTTTTGTGAGTAGTGTATGTATGTGAGAGGTCCAAAATGAATTATTTCCCCTCATATATTTATGTATTTATATGTACAAAATGTGTTTGTTTTCATTTGGTCAAACAGAGAATATGGAATGAAGCTACATTTCCTATTGATGGAGCACATTTTAAATACAGCTGTGATGGGAAGTGTAATTGTCCTGTCAGCCTCAACTTATTCCATTTTGATCCAGATGAAATAAGCGCGATTTAATGCTTGCGTGTGTCTCCTTCCGAGTGCTCAATCTCTCGCAGTGCAAGCTGCTATTAAGATGAATAAACTAGACAACGAGCGTGGGCCTCACTGAAGTAATCATTTTCCCCCCCCGTAGCCTGCGGAGTAAAAAGCCCATCCATTACGGTTACTTTTACAGCCGTCGTGCTCCCGCACGCTTCCCATAATGTCCTTTCACATTAATCTGCATGTTAAACATGGATAAGAGATGTGCGATTCCGCCATTACCCCCGAATACTTCCCTTTCAATGTGTCAGCTGAGCGGATTTCCATCAGGGCCGGGAATTCGCCGCATGTGAAATAGAGGTTCCGCTTATCGTCTTCTGACAGAGAAACATTTTATAGGTTTTCCAACAATTTTACAATATATTAAGCCGGGCGTTTCAACTACTTTTCATTTTTCTCCGTTTTGCAACCAGACCGAGGTACACCATGTGTATGGAGGTTTAAAAACATTCATACAGTACATGGTGTGTAAAAAAAATTTTTAAAAAAATAATAATAATAATTTAAAAAAAATATATAACTAAAATGGGCAGAGGTTGCTTGAAATAATGAATCTTTCAAAATTGCATTACAGATAGAAATGTAAATTGATGAGCTTCAACCCACGCACATTGACCTTTAAGCTCCTCATATGCACATACCTGTCATCTTGTGTATTCCATTTTATTGCCCAATTAAAATAATTTGAGCATGCAACATGCACACATCAAATTTCAATTAGAAAGGAATCCAGGTTTACAACTGAGAGCCCCACCTGGGAGTACTACAGTATATTGATAGTAAATTAAGTGCAATCATAAAAACTGGATATCAAAACTATAACTTCCATTCCTATTGCATGATAAACAGTCAGTATCCTACCTGATAGATACGTACATTCAAAAGTTCCAGGATTGTTCAAATGGGGAAAAAAAAAAAGAAAAGAAGAAAAGAACATATTTGGCATCTTCACATGTTTTCACCAGTTTAAGGGTAGCAGACACTACTTTCTACAATAGTCACCATCAAGTCTTCCGTGTACATCAGTGAAGGAGTTTATAATAAGTCCCTGGTGGGTTGGTCATGACATTGTGCTGAGGTTAATTGTCTTTTATAAGACTCTAGGATTAGTTACTTGAAGTTATTGATCTGGGAGATCAAAGATAAATCCATGTTATTCCTGTTCAAATGGAGGCCTTGGTTTAATGTAAAACTCAAAATTTTGTGTGTGATGGGTGTGATGTCTAAAGCAGTTTTTTGAAAATAACTTTTTCTTATGGCAGTTTGTAGAAATATGAATGGGAGTCACATCTTCACATTTGGGATATTGAATATTTTCAATGTTGAAATGAATAAAAATGTGCTAAGGTGAGGGAAGCGTTTTGACGGCTCTCTCGTTTGCCTCTCTACAGACCTGGATAACCTCATTATTAAATACTTCGTGTGAAATAGGTCCACATGCTCTGGACAACTGCATTTTTAAGCCACTGATTGCCTTCATCAATGTCGTAATGAGCGATGGCTATATTTGTGCTTCTTTTAGAGAAATACTGTCAGGACCCATTCACTCAGTCAGAAAAAGAAGCTAAGAGCTGTTTGGGTTCATTCATTAGCCATGAAGCATTGAATGACTTCAGATGTGGGAATGAGATTCATAGTTCCACATATTTCACGTGCCATGTAATTAGATGGCTCGTTTAGGAAGTAGGTGACTATTCACCTCTTCCAAGATAAAACCTTCTGCCTCACAGTGAAATTCACTAATTTGTCAAACATAACTGCTGTGAACATATTTGTGGTGAAACAATGTCTAGACGTTCAGGTGAAAACCCGTTACTTTTGGTTCAAAAGTGAAAGTAGTTTTTCTAGCCAACTAGGATGTAGCCAGGTTATAGCCTTTCTGGGTAAAACCTGAGCTATATTGAGGTTAACCTTGTCGGTTTATATCAAAACGTCTCAGCCTAAATTATTTGCCGTCTAGTTTCCGGATTCCTAGATTTGGTTGGGAAGGAATGTGGAAAATATTTTAAGTTGTTTAAGTTGTATCCTTCTGTAAACTGTGATGGAAATCCGTACTATCAATTTGAATTGAATTACATTTAAATACATTCAATTTAATTTAATTTAATTATTATTATTATTTTTTAACTGTTTTCAACATGGGTACGGCACCATAATTCAAAGTACTGGTAATTCTACTATACATTTAGGTAGGGGGTAGGTAGGGGTGTGCTGTCCTCACTGGTTTTATTTCTCAAACAAAAAGCAGCAAAACCAATTCCCAAGGAAAAGAACAAATCGTACTCCCGTTCTGGATCAAGCAAAAATATTAGTTTTTCCATTTTTAATATTACATGTCTTTGTAAACATGGAAATATATTGGAATTGAGCGGCCAAATAAAGATCGAATAATCAAATTATCAACTCTTCTACAGCAGGGCAACCCCCCCGTCAAAGGCTCTCGCTCGTCCCGACTGCGGAGCTTTTCCACCCTAGCTCTTCAGTGGTGGAACGAACTTCCCATTCCCCTGCGTTCTACTCCAACCCTGCCTGCGTTCCGTTCAGGCCTGAAGACACACCTCTTCAGACTCTACCTTGAAAAAAAAAATGTGTTTGTTAAGCTTTACTTATCTATTTTCTGCAAGAAAGAAATTGTGGTCAAATGTACTTGTGCAAAACCAAGCACGTATCCTGCGGTGTTGCGTTTGCGTCGTGTGTCAAAGCCGCGGAGCTTCCAGCAGGTGGGCGAGATGGGAACAGTGACGGGGTTTAGGAGGTCAGCGAGCGTTCAAACGCGTCGTTAGTGAAGCATCACTGATGACAGACAAAAAGCCTGCGTCTCTGTGACCCGTTTGCTGGTGGAGGCGGAGAACAATCCTAGCGAGATAGAGATGCGCAACTGCGGATACTTAGGGAAAATAATTCACAGCATAAGATTCTGACAGAAGACTGTTGACGATTGTTAGACTTGTTCAGTTGCAGCCAGTAACTATCATAAACTCACAACCGACAAACTTAAGTATTATGGTACAATTACTTCCTTTCTTTGTCACTCACAGCTAGCAACACTGTCACTTCTCATTGATCAGAATGACAGCAGATCATCGGTCTCTTCTAAGCGAGGTACATTCTCGCTGACATCTTTGAAATACTAATATGTATTAATATATACCAACGTAGGCTGTGATAGAAAATGAGGGATGTCTCAAGAACTATTTGGTGGTCTAATTAGATAATGCGTGTAATTTCCTTATAGTCTCATCCAGGATAATCTTTGCTGAGTGATTTCATTACGGCTACTGTAGTTTTCCATGCAATAGCCTAGAAGTGAAGTGAGTTGATCTGTACGAGTCTTATGCATCATAACTTTAATAATTATTTAATACCTGCAGAACATCCAACAGCAGTGCTAGTACAGGAAAGGGGATATGGTGTAGATCAGTGACTGTAAAATATTCAACATTAAATGAACTAATTTCAGAGTACCTAAGGTCTTTTGGATTCTGTGTACACTAAGTTGACTCCACACTGAACATGTTACGGTGCACTCTAGTATTTGCATAATGTAGAATAAAGTCATAATTTCTTACATTTGGTCGTATATCCTTTGCATGCCATGACTTCCTGATGTCTGTGACGCAACAACATCAAAAGACTCTTGATATCTTATTTTCTGGTATTCTTAGAAGCGATATTATAACTTCTCTGCATTTGAATGGATCTCTATGGGAATTTGGGGTGGGACTAGATTTAGCTATAAATTACACTGGAACAGAATGGAACACATGGTTGGCTAAATGGCTCTAAGTCATCAAGGGTCTGAGGTATCAAACCAGTCTTAAACCATCACTCTGCTGCCAGATATGCAGTAGATATGGATGAATAACTTGAAGGGTTTCTTCTCCGGACTTTTATTGTTTTTTTTTTTCCATAGAGTTCAATAGAAAAATTTGTCAGGAAAAACAAACAGGCACTTACACACAGTCACATACCCATGCAAATGCACATAAACACCCACCCACAGATACATATAGACACACAGCAAAGACACATATGCGCAAACACACACACACAAACAGAAATAGAATAGAAACAGGTTAGGTTTGCCCCTCCCCCGTCCCTCAGTGTGTGTCTTATGGCGTGTGGCCATTGCAGCATGTTGTGTGGCGTGTGGGTAGAGTATTCTGGGGCCAATTGTAAGAGGGGGCAATTGCAACACCATAAAATTGCACCAATCTAAAACAAGCTAGAGCTGAGATTCTATCCAGCAAGCTAGCTAGTTTCATGCGTTCAGGGTTGGGGGCAGTTGTAACAAAAAAGTGTGTTACAATTGACCTCTGTTACAATTGCCCCCCAGAATACTCTACGCTTACCTCTGGGGGTCCTGTGCTGCGTTATATTGCTTGCTCTCCTCATCGGAGTGCCTTGATGAATTTCAAAATGCATTTCACAGACTGACTCCTTAAGTCAACCGCAAAATAGTGTGATTGTGCTGTGAAGCGTTTCTACAAACACAGGTCATAAATCCGAGGCAGTCAGTAATCATGCCATCATTATTCATTTTCCATAACTATAACAATGTGTGACTCCAAGTTATAAGGTCATTTTCGAAATACAATAAGTTGATACTGCAATGTATTTCAATGCTATCAATCAGTCTAGCCACCAGGACATTTTTACTAATTTCTTAATTTTACTTCTATATGTCATTACATTCGTTTTATTTATGCTTCTTATTACAACCCTGGCTCGAAGGGCCACCAACACAAAGGATTTAAAACACAAAAAGAACAGTGACAAAGTGAGTGTTAAAATATATTTTTTTTTTAAAAAAGACATGAAACAAGGGGAAAAGGTGTTGGAAGTATAAGCAAACAAGAAACAGGACAAGCATGAAATCAAGAATCCAAAGAGACTTGGACGGTGAGAACGGCCGACGGTTGGAAACACTTACCAACCTTCCCGAATTGAGAACGACAAGTGCTCCACAGAACAAAACCCCGGTCAAATTGCCTCCAATGTCCTATGCCTCTGGATCTCCTCACCAGTGTCCAGTCTCTGTATTCATACATTATTTCCGGGCATCACAACCGGACCACACAAGCACGAGACAAAAATACCACAAGACACAAGTAGTGTACACAAGGCACAAACTGCAACACAGCAAAGTAGCCACACCCACAAACGGCTTACTACCAAAATGTTTCCTCTAGAAACGGGTAGTTCGGCATACAAAACACACAAATAATCTCGCACACAGCAAAGTCAAAACCGGCCTTTAAAACGGGGAATCCTGTGGAAATACAACCAGCAAAAAGCGCACCCCTACAGCAAGGCAACTTACGACAAACTAAAAAATAGCAAGCGCTGCATAGGCCACAACCACAGTACTGCTTAAAAATGCACTTCAGCACGGCAGCAAAACTTGGCAACGTGCATGAAGTTATCAAAAGTGGTAAAACGGAACAAAATGGAAATGAACCAACAAAGGGAAAATCAGCCAACCTTGAGCGAGAGATCAGCCAACCTCGAGCGAGAGATCAGCCAACCTCGAGCGAGAGATCAGCCAACCTCGAGCGAGAGAACACCACCAATATACTGTATGTGCTCATGGAAAATCCAGCACAGGTGTCTACAATTTCCCAACATGACTCAGGTGAACAAGGGGAACTTGTTAGCATACAAAATGTTTAAAGGGCCGCACTCACAAGGCAGCATATGGACTTATCATTATAGCCTCAAGTATTTTGGTCCAATTTGAAAAGACCAGAATATATATATTAGGGGTGTCACGATTCTCCAAATCCACGATTCGATTTGACTTTCGATTTTAAGGTCACAATTCGATTTTCGATTTTTCCCCAGCAGTATTTTTTTCCCCAGCACTATAGTCTAACTAATGGCTATGCCATTGTTAGACTATCGAGTCTTGATTTGTAAAGAAAAATACTTGTTTCTCAATAAGTAACTTTTATTTGAATAATAACAATTATAAATAATAACAAAAATATGATAATATTTAACACACCTAAACAGTTAAGAGCTTTATCAAAACTAGACTCTAGAATAATAAACAGTTGAACATTTACCACGCTATTAACAATTTACACATTGGTTTTATGCCCTGACAACGGTCATTTACATTTTCAAATTCTTCTTTAAAAAGATGAGCGTGTTCACATTCTTTGAACAGTTAAGAGCTTTAACAAACTAATATCTGAAATAATAAAGTTGAACATGTACCACGCTATTAACTATTTACACTTTTTTTTTCATGCCCTGACAACTGTCATTTACATTTTCAAATTCTAAATGAGAATGGAAGAGTTGCCTGTGTCAATGTTTTTTTCCCAGTCAAATCTATTTCTTTGTGATGCCTGCGAATGTGTCCTGCCATATTTGACGTGTTGCCTGAGGTGGCGTATGGTACTCGCGTGTAGCATAGCCGACAAACTGTCGTTTTTTTGTCAGTGACGCGTTCGTTGTTTATATAACTCACGGGGAAGGCAAAATGTTGCCACACCGGTGACTTGAGGGAAGCAGGAGGATTTTCCAGTTCTGTTTCTCCATCTCCGACTCCGGCAGTGGCCATGGTGTCGAAAAGTAATGCAGGCTACCGGTAAGCTAACGTTAACTAGCAGCTGTGTCTTCTTTGAAATATCGTTGTTTTTTTTTCTTCGGACGCACGCCTGCGTGGACGAACAAAATGCAGTGGAAGGAGTCGTTTTGTCGGAAACGCTTACATTAGAGATGGCCAAGTACGCTACTTTTTTTTACATTTTACCCATCACATGAAAGGATAAGAAGAGCGTGTGGGGGGCGGGGGTGGAGAGAAAAAAAAAACTGGGAGAATCGCGAACCAGCTTGTGATTTCGAAGTTCGAAATCGAACGCTCATTTCGATCGATTTTCGATTTCGAATCGGTATCGTGACACCCCTAATATATATATACAGTCATGGACGAAATTGTTGGCACCCCCTGTAAAGATGAGCAAAAAGGGTTATAAAAAATTCACCGTTTGGTGAATTAGCTTAATCTCACACTGAAAAAACAAGAAGAATCCAACCTTTAATTGACGTTAATTTATTATGAGAAAACAAAATCCCACATCAAGAAATAATTATTTTTAACAAAACCACATTGGCCACAATTCTTGGCACCCCTGCATTTATATATAGAATAAAGTAATAATTTTTAATATTTGGTCACATATCCTTTGCATGCCATGACTTCCTGATGTCTGTGACCCAACAACATCAAAAGACTCTTGATATCTTATTTTCTGGTACTCTTACAAGCGATACTATAACATCTCTGCATTTGAATGGATCTCTATGGGAATTGGGGGGTGGGACTAGATTTAGCTGTAAATTATGCTGGAACAGTATGGAATACATGGTTGGTAAAATGGCTGTAAGTCAACAAGGGTCTGAGGTATCAAACAAGCCTTAAACAATCACTCTGCTGCCAGATATGCAGTAGATATGGATGGATCACTTTAAGGGTTGTTTCTCCTGACAAATTTTCCTATTGAACTCTATGGAAAAATAAGTCAGGAGAAGAAACCCTTCAAGTTATTCATCCATATCTACTGCATATCTGGCAACAGAGTGATGGATTAAAGCTTGTTTGATACGTCAGACCCTTGATGACTTACAGCCATTTAGCCAACCATGTGTTCCATACTGTTCCAGTGTAATTTACAGCTAAATCTGGACCCACCCCCCAATTCCCATAGAGATCCATTCAAATGCAGAGATGTTATAGTATCGCTTGTAAGAGTACTAGAAAATAAGATATCAAGAGTCTTTTGATGTTGTTGGGTCACAGACATCAGGAAGTCATGGCATGCAAAGGATATGTGACCAAATATTAAAAATTATTACTTTATTCTATATATAAATGCAGGGGTGCCAATAATTGTGGCCAATGTGGTTTTGTTAAAAATAATTATTTCTTGATGTGGGATTTTTTTTTCTCATAATAAATGAACGTCAATTAAAGGTTGGATTCTTCTTGTTTTTTCAGTGTGAGATTAAGCTAATTCACCA
Source organism: Synaphobranchus kaupii (assembly GCA_029718625.1). Taxonomy (NCBI): domain Eukaryota; kingdom Metazoa; phylum Chordata; class Actinopteri; order Anguilliformes; family Synaphobranchidae; genus Synaphobranchus; species Synaphobranchus kaupii. Next base: position 67,601,722 of record CM056383.1, read on the forward strand.
AACGGTGAATTTTTTATAACCCTTTTTGCTCATCTTTACAGGGGGTGCCAACAATTTCGTCCATGACTGTATATACACTACTCACAAAAAGTTAGGGATATTTGTTTTTCGGGTGAAATTTATGGAAAATGTAAGTTCACGCTACAGTGATATTATACGTATCATGAAAGTAGGGCATTTAAGTAGAAGCATGCAATGGTGATTTCCTCATCTCAAACAATTTATTGAAACAAAAGCCAACAACAGTGGTGGGTATACCACAACAAAAATGTCAATGTCTCAATAACTTGTCATGTGCCCTTGAGCATCAATTACAGCTTGACAACGACGTCTCATGCTGTTCACAAGTCGACTTATTGTCTGCTGAGGCATGGCATCCCACTCTTCTTGAAGGGCGGCCCTCAGGTCATTGAGGTTCTGGGGTACAGAGTTACGAGCCTCTACACGGTGAGTCAGCTGATCCCATAGGTTTTCTATGGGATTCAGGTCTGGAGAAAGTGCAGGCCACTCCATTTGAGGTACCCCAGTCTCCAGCAGCCTTTCCCTAATGATGCGACCTCGATGAGCTGGAGCATTGTCGTCCATGAAGATGAAATTAGGCCTGTGTTGTTCATGCAGGGGCACAATGACTGGATTAATGATGTTATTCAGGTAGTATGGGCTTGTCACTGTACCATTCACAAAGTGTAGGGCAGTTCTGTATTGACTAGACACACCTGCCCACACTGTAACACCGCCACCACCAAAGGGTCGTCTGGTGACAACAGTGGCTGATGCATAGCGCTCTCCTTGACGTCTCCAACATCGTTGGCGGCCATCATTTCTGCTCAACGTGAATCGACTTTCATCAGAGAACAGCACTGAGGCCCACTGGTCCCTCGTCCAGCGTAAATGCTCCCTGGCCCATGCAAGACGATGACGCCTGTGCCTGGTGGTGTGGTCAGGTACCCTTGCAGGTCGTCTAGCACGCAGACCACGCTGATGTAAACGGTTTCGAATGGTCTGACGTGACACTTGGGTGCCTCTCACCTCCCTTAAATGTGCCTGGAGTTGAGTGGCATTCATCATCCGGTTCCGCAGGGCACTGTTCACAATGAAGCGGTCATCAGTGTGGGATGTGGCCAAAGGACGTCCACTTCTATGCCTTTCTGTGACTCTTCCAGTCTCTCTGTATCTCTGTTGCAACCTGCTGATGACACTCTGTGACACTCTAAGCTCAGTGGCCACTTCCATCTGAGAACATCCTGTTTGAAGCCTCGCAATGGCGAGGTACTGTTGATCAATTGTTAGGTGTCGTCTTGGTCTCATGATGTCAAAATGTGAACAGCATGATGAAGAGGACTGTTTAAATACCAATTCTAATTGAACCCGGAAATTTATTGGTCGATTCATGGATCAAACACCTGTTGTGAATTTTGCCGTTCAGCTCCTTGTTAGAGAACAGCAAGTTGTGCAAAAAGTACTGAAACATTGAATAGTTGGACATGTGCATTCAAAAGTTTAGAGAAGGTCAAATTAATTTCACCTGTAAAGGTTATAGTGCATTTTAGGTTCATCCTGAAATTTCACCCGAAAGCCGAATATCCCTAACTTTTTGTGAGTAGTGTATATATATAAACTGTTGTGAATGCCTGTCTGGACATTGTATTAAAAATGAACTTGCAAGTAAAAAAAAAAGATAATTAATTAGGTCATGTGGCAAATTAAATTGTGGTCAACCTTAGCCAAGCCTTCCCTGCCACTAAGTATAAGTCCCACCCCTAGCAGACCATACTGTAGAAACTTTTTCCTTAGGGAACAAGCAGCTCGTTACTCATACATTTCAGGGGGGTATATCACGAAACAGGATTATTAATTTAGCTGGATAACTGCACTGCGTAAAATCCGGAACCTTCCTAAATCTGGAACTTGGACTGAAGTAAAAGTCAGTGATGACTCTTTGAATATTTCTTTATAAACTTTGTGCAGTTTTCCTTTACCGTACTTTCCTCTTGGAAATTTCATTCCATGTTTACTTACTTGAAAGGGGGGGAAAAAAAAGCAATTTGTTATTAACGGCTGAAAAACACATTTCCCACAAATTATAAAAAAGTGGTACAATTTTCTTGCCGTCTGTTTGAAGTGCTTTCTGAATCACAGCGTGTGTCCATGTGTCTGAAGGACACTGCATTACTTTGTGTCCAGAGTATTTACGTATTTATTTCTTATGAATTTGAATGTATCCTTTAATTTCTTTTCTCCCAGGACTGAATGCATATTTCCTGAGGCCCATATCCTTGCTGCAATGACCTTTATGAATTGTGTAGTAAGGCTGTGCTAGCAGCCACTAGTTTATTTTCTTTTTTGCAGTGTTCAGCCTACTGTAGGGCAGGGGTCTCCAACTCTGTTCCTGGAGATCTACCGTCCTGTAGGTTTTCACTCCAAGCCTAACAACTCAACACCTCGTTCATCAGCTGCTAATTAGTAGAATCAGGTGTGCCAAATTAGGGTCGAACTGAAATCATACACGACGTAGCTCTCCAGGAACAGGGTTGGACACCACTGCCATAGGGGGTCCACAAAAACACTAACCCCCCCACCTTCTCTTCCCCCAGTCCGCGACTGCAATCTTAAAAACAACCCCCACCACCACAATCGCAATCTCAACCCCCACCTTTTTTTATATAACCCTTTTTACCTTATAATGGGGGTCTCCCCGGGATGCCTTTTGAGCCTGAGTGGGGGTCGCCTGGATCAAAGCCGGTTGAGAAAAACCCCGCTCTACAGTCAACAAATTGAGCTGTGCAGTGACTGTGCTGGACAAACATGCACACGTGGCCACAGAAACCCTTCCATCTGAAGCCTATCCTTACTGCGAGATGCTGGATAATTATGTGCCATCCTGTGGAGCTGTTAGCCACAGTTAGCACTGTCAGAAGTCAATATAGGCAATGGGGCATGTCCACGCCACTGAAGGTTTTAGTAGGATAATTCACCCATCCTTCCGTGACCAGTTTATTTATAATTGCCAATGGGGTTTTAATTTTGACCCGTTATGTTTAAAGGTCAGTTCCATTACTAATTTGTGTGTCACTGAAAATAACTACCCATAATCATGCCTTTTCAATAAAACACAAGAAGCAAAGTAATGCTAGACCAGTAATTAAAAAAAATAACCTTTATAACCATGAGAATAATGGCTAAGAGGAGCTTAGTGACTGTGAAGAGAAGCCAAATGAAGCCAACTGGGAGGATCTAAAGAGCAATCCAGCTCAGTTCTTGCATTGTGGTCTGATGGCATTTACAGGGAGAAATCTGCATGGAAATTGACCTGGCAGTATTTACGTATAACTTCACCATCGTACAGGGTGCTGTGTACAAGCCACATAATAAAGAAAATACAAATATGCATAAATATAAATATCACAATGTTTCTCCTCATCTCCAGTATGGTGCAAATGTCTTAGGCACATGTTTAAAAAAAAAAGTCTGTAAAGCAAAGATGCTTTCAAAAAGATATTATGAAAAGTTTCTAAATATCAAAAAATTGACTAAGAAGAGCAGTAAACAGTAAAAAAAAAATGTAATGAAATCAGTATTTGGTGCAACCACCTTTTGCCTTTAAAACTGCACCAATTCCCTTAGGTACACTGTCGTGCAGTTTTATAAGAAAATCAGGTGGCAGGTTGTCCCAAGCATCTTGGGAGAGTACTTCTGCAGACCTTGGCAGCCTTCACTTGCTTCTGTCTGTCCAGGTAATCCCGGACTGCCTCGGTGATGTGGAGATCAGGGCTCTGCGGAGGCCATACCATCTGTTGCAGAACTCCATGTTCTTCTTTTCGCAGAAGACGGTTAACTTAAGTTTTTTGGAAAACGAATGTTCCAAATTCTAAAACGTGCTCTTTTCCACAGACACACAAATGCAGAAAGCAAAAAATAAACAAACATCCAAGAAAAAAAACATCTAGGGCGCCTAAAACTTCTTCACAGTACTGCATTACGGATCCTCTGCAGGCAGTGAGTCCATAATGGAGCGTATCCGAGAACAGAGACATGCAGACCGTTCAATAGACATATAATAGCAATATCACTCAATAGATGCTCCCAGCTGTTGTGTCACCGATCAATGGAAACCCATTAGATTTACGCATTCATTCAATACGCCCACCCTTTCCTTTTGTAGAGCGCTCACTGTTTTCCGTGGGAGGCAGAGATCTCTCACACAGGAGCAAAGGGATATGCCAGTCCTGCGTTTCAATTTCCAATCTGTACGCACACATGCCCCTTTCTTTGAAATTTCAATAAACTTTTGCTCATCTTTGCAAAGGCATTGAATGGAAGATGACATAGGTGCTTTTGATGCAATGACATTCATTCTTTGTGCCACCGCTGTTATCACCTTGGTGCCCTTAAAATGCCATGAAGAACAGTCTTCTAATATCCGCAAGTCGAGTGCTTTGATTTTCAAAGCCAGGGCTGAGTTCATGTTCAGTCAATTAATAGTGAAGGAAGTAATCTGATCGAGTCTGTGAAGACATTAAGCCAGGTTTTGTTGGCATTACATCTTTTCCTGTCAACAAATGCAGCATTTTAATGTATCGGAAATTGAGGTAATTTCTCGACTAAATGAAAATTTCAAAGCTACTGTGGTCTTATGATTGTCAGAAGCAAGCAAACATTTTCACTGATTGCTTTTTTAAAATGTTTTTGCAAAGTTTAAAAAAAAAAAAAAAAACTAAAAAAAAAAAAAAAACTTAAAATTCTTTCAAACTATCTTTTGGTTTTAATAAAATATTTATCCAAATAGTATAAAATGCCGAGCACACACATGAATCTTCCATAACATCGTGGAAATGCACATCAGCAACAACTATTTTATGGCTTATATAAAGAGGAAAATTAAATAAAAGAAAAAACAGTAGCAAAAATAACTTGCTTGTATAGATATACCTGTGAAGTGTAACATTTGCAAATACAAAGCTCATTTGCATGGGAAGTTCACTGCCAGACTTATTTTGCTGTTGACCTGACATTTAAGAACAAACGCTTGCCAGATATGCAACGTAGAACAAATGCATTGATATGCACTCGGTGTTGCGGTGTTGTTATGGTGAAGCTCCTTTGAAGACAAGATTACTTTTATTGGTCTTTTTCGCGCCAATGGCCATGAGACTCTTACACCACATAAAAGGCAAATCTGCAGCCGGACGCCTAAGGCATGGAACAGGAAATAAAAGTACATATAATTAAATATGCCAGTGTACATGCATGCATTTACTCTGATATACTCCTAATCCCAACACATTCTGAATATATTAAAGCATAATTAACTAGACGTTGGTGGCAGACAAGTCTATGAATTTGATCAGAGCAAACTGGGAAATACTAAAATAAAATACTAGCAACATATATAGTCAACGCATTGTAAACATATTAATATCGCATTTGCCACCCTTTGACTGCATAGCTAAATGTCCATTTCCAGCATACCTTTTCAATCTGGTAAATGCATTGCAGTTAACTTTTTGATTTGAGTTGAAGTGTTAAAAGTGTTATTGGCCTGGGTTTTGATATCCTCCCAATATTCTGGTAATTTCCGTTTTTTTTATGTATGAATAACCTCAAACCGCACTCACTCATTCCAATCACAGGGAGGTGGCTTCTTGACCTGCAGAATTATCTGCAGATGTACCCATAACCATAAGTCAGTCTCCAGTTATTCATCTTGAAAGACTTGCAGTGAATCCTAGTGATTTATGAAGTTAGTTATAGTAAAAGACACAGTGCCAAAAAATAAAGAACATTTACGTGTTTCGCCAGTAGCTGGACTCTAGATCTAGAATCTAGGACATTTTAAATGAGGGGGTGAATTTCATTATTTTCCTTGGTGAAAAGAAATGTAGTAAATAGTGATGGTAGCACACTATACCGCTACATGGCAATAAAACAACAACAAAAAAACTACCACCATGTGTATGCTGCTGGAAATTGTTAAACTAAACTACAAAACTCTTTTTTTGGAGCATTGACTTTCATTGGGAATACAAACCTCCCCCCCTTTTTTAAATAGTGCATTTCTATAAAGCTTTTTTTTTTTTTTTTCTTACTTTCACAGTTGATTGCTTGAAATTAATTTTATTTTTTTTAAATAAAACCGCAAAATAAGACAGGACTTTTCTCCGGCCTAGAAAAAAAATGACATCTGACTAAGTTGAGAGTAGATGACAGCAACTTGAGTCCTATGATCCAGTTGCCATCGCAGTGATCAATATTTTATCAGTGGCAAGAGAGCGGGGGACAGCTGTCACAACCCCCCCCTCCCCACCCCCGCACCCCCGTGAGCGACACTCCATCGATTCTCAGGGGCTCCTGTGTGTGTCACCTTGCGGCAGGTGTCAGAACAAACTGTCGTCTTTGCGCTTTATCAAGCCAAGTGCATCTCCGCCTGCAAGACTGACACACTGTGAGTCCACTAATTAGGCAACAGCATCTGGTCTTACGCAGTATATAACATCCCTTCAGCTGTCATTGTCTATATTTGTCCACTTGTTTCTTAATTATCTCATCTGAAGAATTCATAAAACGATTTAACGCTGTGTGCAATATGGAGTCACAGGAAAAATCACTTCTGTCAACATGATCCAACAGTCGAGATCAGTGACGTTTCTGCGAAACTGAACATGTACCGTTTTTTTTTTTCTACGCAGGGTTTCTGGGAAAAGGCATGAAATAATTTCAAAGATATACAGTACATGGGAATTCTGGCAAAACATGTTACTCAGAGATAATTAATAAATAACGAGAAGCAAGCCAACCATCACATCACGGCTCGTGTTTTCAATAACAAGCAGTTAACGAGTGAACGGTTGGTCAGAGCTGGTATCATACATCACATCTCCAAAAATATTTATACTTTTATATATATATTCAAAATATAAACATTAACTCTTTCTTGGAATTTGAGTAAAATAATTTCTTAAAAACAAGAAACTGAACTGCTAATATTAGCAATGGCTACTTTTGCTGTTCTAATGGCCTGTTAATCTGTTACTGCAGCAATTAGGCAAGTCACTCAGAAAGCAATCAGTCGATGAAGAACACAAATGTACAAGTGACTGCTTCCTCCATTTACAGAAAGATATGTAATAATATTTGCAGACGAAAAGATGATTGCAAAGTCCCCAAAAGATGTCGGAGTCTAACAGGATTATAATGATTTGCGTCTGCCGTTCAGTTATAGCTATGTAAACAGATGGCAGTGCATTGTTAACAAGCCTCCATCTGATGAGGGACCATCTTGCAGTTTATCACAAGAATGCAAGGATTACTGAAATATAGTGTAATAGTGATATAGTGGAAAAACGTAAATGAAATGATTCAGTATAAAAATAAATAAATATCACTATTTATACAGAGGAAATGGCACCAGAGCTAATACTATAAGGGCGTGGAAATCTGCCTTCAAGAGCGTTCGAGGCTTACTATAATGACGGATGCATGATACTGACTGTAACATCTGTGTATCACTAATTTTGTATCCGTTTTTATGTATACATACTTTTTGTTCGTTCGGGTGTCGTGGGGGTGGGGGGGGTTGGTTTCTTTTTCTTCTCTCTATTCATTTTTTTTGTGATTGCATTACATGCAATATAAATATATGAAAATAAAAATAAAAATTTGATCACAAAAAAAAAAAAAGGAAATATCTGAATATCTGAATACTAAACCAAAAAGGTCATGGAGCAGTGGACTTTATAGCCCGAGCTCAAAGACTGCAGTGTTCTCCTCTGGAGGGCAACTGAACTTTTCTGACCTTTAAACAAAAGGACAGTGGTCAGGCCAAGGAAGCGAATCACTATGGCAACCCGCAGACAGCGGGCGAATCGCTGCCAGGTCATCTCTGGGGCCTCTGTCCTCGATATCACTGTACAAGCAGCTTTGGAATTAGATTTATTTATTTATTTCTTATAATTTAATTGCACTTACACTTACTATACAGCAACTATAAAGGCAGCAGTCATCAAAAACTTCTGGAAATATCAGAACAAATGAAAACCTAAAAATAAAAATAAAACCTCTAAAACATCTAAATCAGCCCGCATTCACCAGAGTTTGACAGTACAATTATTTTTTTCCTTCCTCAAACAGGATTTTAATTAAATTCAAGGAAAAATTCTCAACTTCCCTACAGTAGAACCTACCCCAGTAGTTTGCATTGTGTCTAGGGCGCTCATTAACAGTGTTCGATGGATTAACAGGGTCAACCTACGCCGTATGGTTAATATACACGTGAAATAGACTGGTTTTGTGCACTTTGAGGCATAGTCCATACCAAATATCATTGGTCAGAAAATTTCACCTGTCAACTTAAAGCACAGTGGTCTGCCTGTAATCTCCTGCATGAGACAGGAAAGGACTATAATGTAAGGATAGCCAAGGAATAGCATAAATAACTTATTTTCCTGTGAGGGAACTTCAGTTGTAGACATTCAATTGAATCAAATGTTTCACGTTAAACTGACGGTATGAGTGGAGTGGAATATAATGATTGACAAAAACTACTATTAGTAGTATGATCAAAATTATATGATATTAAATTAATTAAATATTAATTCTGATGAAAAATTGAGCATCAAAAGCAATAACAGTTCCTCATCTGCCTTTACTGCCTTGAGATATCCAGTGTCATTAACAGCCGTAGGGACAAAGCTGTTTCTATTGAGATGTCCAGTATCATTAAGCAGTCTAACAGCTGTAGGGGTTAGGGTTAGGGTTAGGGTCTAACAGCTGTAGGGGTTAAGGTTAGGGTTAGGGTTAGGGTCTAACAGCTGTAGGGACAAAGCTGTTTCGGGCTCTTTTGGCTTTAAGTGGCAAAGGACCTTAATCTCTGACCTGATGAATGAATGAACACGCGCATTTAGCACTTGACATATATAAACAAAAGTCTATTATTACTGCATTCATACTTATGTAAACTGCATGACATGCGATTTGAGGTACAATGGTTTTCCGAGCCCGTCTTCACAGTGAAAAGACGCATTTTGTCAAACAAATGGTTTCGAGTGTCGTGACGCCTGGACGCGGTTCTTGGCAGCCACCGAAAGACACCGCGAGCATCGCCGCACTCATGCAAGGCACGGAAATGAACCGCCATCGCGGCTTGATGGACTCCTCTTGTTCCTTCCCAGCCGCTTTCCTCTTGAAATAATGAGTACGGAGAAGATGAAAAGTGGGCCTGGTTCCTCATTCAGGTTAATAATTCTCCCGGCGCCGTCGTTCAGCGTGTCACCGAGCCAATTGAGTTCTTATCGTCGCCGAACAGCTTGAGTGGCCCTCGAAGTGAGGGCGGTTTTTTTTTACGGGAGGAGAGGCGAACGGGCCCGGCAGGTGTCGGGCTGCAGACAGAACCGTGAATCGGGCTGGAGAGGGATTTTACTGCAGCTCTGGTAATTAACCAGGGGTATTTGTGGTCATTGATTCCTAAAAGAGAAGTGCTGAGTTAGCAACTCGGTCATCGTCAGAAACAAAATGGAGCCCGAGGAGAGGCGTCACATTTCTTGAGGACTTGTAGTCAGTTTGTTCCTCCTACGCATTTGGATGGTCAGAGGTTGGCGATCGCCTTACACTGGGTTTCACTGTATGCAGACACACCCATACCCCCACAGTCTGGTATCAAACTCCAACCATGGCCCCGTTTTTCAAAAGGATCATAAAGATCATCTTAGGCGATTTTGTTTTTAGCCTATATTACTTTCATTGTGTTTGTTTTCTGTCATTTTTATTTTTTTTTGTCTTTCTGCCTCTATTTTTATAATCTTTTTTTTAATATAATGTCAGTCAATTTTAACCATTTTAATCAAATAAAGCATAAACACAAAACACTCTAAGATGATCTCTAACTAAGATGGCGGCACACCAAATAGAAAAAAAGACGTTACCTCATTAACACATTTATTGTGGTTTTGGCGAACGCGCTTCGGCGTGGAGCCTTCGTCATGATCCCTAACTCTAACATGCTTTTGGGAAATGGTGCCCATGGCAGTTACCAGCTGTGGGCATCACTCCAGGTCAAGGTCAGCACACCTTAGGCTGTGGGGCATCGCCCACAAGGGGAGGGTTTTAGTTGACATGATGGTACTCGGCTCATTGTACACCAGCATCTGCAGTCTGCCAGCACAAACCACCTGGGACGTTTAGACCCCTGAAACGATTACAGCCCAAACTCAGCCGGTGGACTGTGGAGTGGGAAAAAAGCCGCCAATATGAGCCTCGGATATGAGCATGTGCTTGTCTGAGTGAGTCTTCAGCTGATGCACTAAAGTGCAGGAGTGTTGTGTATTTACAAATTGGAGAAAAAGAACGAGGTTATGTCGCACCACGTTTACCTTGGGACACCTAAAGCAATCATTTTTTGATTTCAAGGTTGTGTATTTATTTTTGTCAGGAAAAGTAATATGCACTTTGAGCAAGCCCATTGTGTTGCAGTCAGACACAACTTAATGATTTAAATGCATTTTTGTAACACAGCCAAAGTGTGGGGTCAGTTCTGTATGAATTTGTAACTATTTCCACTTGACTTTAATTGCAGTTATACCAGTGATATCACATTTCCTCAAACTTCTGACTTAATGGAATGCAAAGGTCAAGCATTTTTTAAAAACATAAAGTGGTCAAACTTTAATGTATGCACACAATCCTCATTTCCATAAGAAAAGCCACGTAAAAATATTTCAGTTGAATGAATTCACACACTAACTGGAAAGTAATTTGCTTGTGGTGGTTATTTGGTGTTTTTGTAATCTTGAACCGCAACAGAAGCCATCATTGGCTGCGATTGTGAATACACAAACCCCAAGCTGGAAGACAATTTGTATTTTGTTTGATGTTCCCATGATTACTTACAAAAGTCATCAAGTAGCCCAACTGTGTCTACAGTGACAGTGCTGTACACAAGGACTAATGGGGTAATGTTGAGTCTGTTTCCCTTTCCCCGCAGCTAATCAATTATTCTACATCTGCAGCACTTTTTCAGCCCTTTTTCTTGCTTGTGTCCCCTTAGCAGCACCCCCACCCCCCCTAAAATTGTTTCCTTGCCAAATCGATTTTGTGACATCTTCATGGTTAATGAGTTTTCAAATTGCGGAACAATTTCACGATAATGCACCCAGTCATCTCCCCTCTGCTGTCGCGTAATCTCCGTCTGTAATTAGCGGCCTGTTGCGATGGCACTCCCGGCGGTAGGCGTGATTAGTGGAACGCACAGGGCGGCCCCGTCAGCCGGGCGAATCCCTGGAGCTCGCGGCGGAAACTCACCTGCCTTCCGCAGACAAGCAGGAGCGAATCCGCTCTGAGCTTCAGCTGCAGCACGTCGCAGGAACTGCGTGACTATGATATTGATTACATTTACATGTGTTGCCTGGCGAAGGAACAACCTAAAGCCAATGTTTTGCTCTCTCTTTACAGGATAGCAAAATGACAAAATGGTTGTCTTGTGTATATGCGCAACATAGCTACAAATAGCAGTTAGCTTTTAGTGCATTCAATTTTGAGTAATTTTCCCTCCACAAGAAACCTGACATACATAACATACAGCTTGCATAAACTACTGTGTGCATAAAACACAGTAGGCATAGAATACGGTAGGGCTTTCTGTGTACAATAGACTAAAGACACGTTGCAAATCACAGTTCAGCTCCTTACTGGTAGCATCTTACAACAGGGTCATGGCAATACATTTTCTAACATAAAACAGTACATTTTAGCGAGTACACTCAATCTTAACATACTGTGTTCTTACAAATACAAATAAAATGGCATGTCATTTTGAGTAAAAAATAAAATAACTCACCATGCGCAACGTCTCCCACGCTAGGGTTTATGTGCTGCACGCGCCGCCCTGTTCGCCGCAGCTACCACTGAGAAGCATACTAGCACGCTGTTTTAGAGATAAAGCACAAAAACGAGCTCTCTTCGCTGAACATCGTCTTTTACCATTAATATAATACAACGAGATAACCAAAGTTTCTATCTGAGGTTTAAATATTAGCCTACTTTAAGATGCAAAATCTCCACAGCCCTGAGTATGCTAGTAGCGCAAATGCTACTAGCCACGAACACGTCCATTAAAACCGTAGCTATCTACACACATCCAAGCATTCCCCAGTCATCCTTGACCAAAACCACAAAATGTTGCAATATTACTTCGTACTGAAGTCCTATTAAGAATGATTTGGACATTTAAGATGAAATATATAACATGAGAATATTTTACCTTGAACTTGGCGATCCGACCACCATTTCACAACTGCCAGTATGGCGGATCAGCTAGGTTCTAACTGAGCATGCGCAGAACTAAAAAGTAGACTTATTTTAACGTGATCATTCTAAAATTGGGTCGTTTTGTCCCGCCTGGTCTCAGTCCTCTCGTCTCGCCTTTTTGAGGATTTCCCGAAAATGTCCTCCTTCAGTTACCAGTGGGCTACACATGCACAGAGCGCTACGGTCAACGGTCCTTATCCTGGTTACTGTCACGTTCTGAATAAGCTGTTTACGTGTTCCGTGGAATACGTGGAATACAGCGGACATTCTCGATTCTCGTATGCACGGTAATCAGATATCACGGTAATAAGGCCAGTAGATCATGCACAGATTCTTCTACAAACTCGTATTTGTTTCTGGCTTTTATGCTACCATGAGTTTTTTTTGCACTTTTGTCAAATAGCATATTGTGAACATTTGTTCAATATCCTCAATATTCCTTGAACAACCTTTTTAAATATATTGCTTTTGGGGTGCTGTACTTTTGTTTGTGTTCAAAATTAGTAGAAATCTATCCTAAGAAATTAGAAGAAAAAATAGAAATGAGAATAAATTGCTCAGCACAATATCCCATGTATACACTGGTTACCCATGACCAGTATAAAGGCTTTTTTGGGGCTATGAGAATGAGGTGCTCATGTGATTCATGATTGATATTAATTCATGATAGTCAGAAATAGGTTAACACATGCCTATACCCTTTTTTCACCATGTCTCATTTGGTACTTAGAAGACAACATTACTATCATCAAAATTGTGTCTGACCTCCACTGTAATGAATGTTTCTATGACGACTGGAGATTTTAACTCACCCGATCTACAGCAGCCAGCGGTCACACCAGCCTATCTTTCTATAGTCTGCGCAGGGCCTGAAGCTAAGCAGGGCTGGATCTCCTGGAGAACCCTGGACAAACCAGAGTTCATGTTGAAAATAGTGTAGTACTGTAGGTCTTCCCTCTGGATCAAGAGGGGAAAACCAATGCCACAGCACAATGATGGGGATACTGTACTCTATGAGATCTTTAATATGAGGTTCATACTCCCGTACATTCCCATGGAACTTAATCCCAGAGAAGGGTGTTTCCTGGAGTCATGGAACTCTCCTGGGACATTCCTAACTTTCACTGGCGTTAAATTTTTTTTTTTTTTTAAAGAACGTACATAAATAACATCGTTACATTTGTTTTATATTTTATACTGTTCATTCCTAGTTAAATATAAAAGAAGAACATCACTAAAGGTTTATTAATAATAATTAGGGATAGAGGGGTGTATTATTATTTAAGTATACTACTGTTTTACTGTAGTTTTCAACCATGGTTGGAACATTCACAGGTAATCAATTAGACAGCATCTTCTTACATAATTTAACTGAAGCCATGGCCTCGGTAAACCCAAGTCCTCAATTATAGCTAGAGCAGTGACTGGCTGTCAGAACAAGGGAAAAGGTGACTGGCATTCACATATATTACTCTTTTTGTTCAGCAGGTTTGGAATGCCTGTGGGTGTAATTTAATATGAATCTGTCCCCTAAATTTATGGTTTGTTTGAGTTTTTTGAAGTTTTCTCTTCCCTGTAATCTAAGACAGAGCTGTCAAGAGACACATGGAAACATTCAAAATATTTTTTTTGTTTCTGCTGTGACACAAAAAAAAAAAAAGACTAATACCTGGGTATGGAAAGTGTTTCTCTTCTTCAATGCGACATTTATTTATTAAAATGTATTTATTTATTTACCGTTTTGTGATCACTGAACCTGCCAAGCTGTGTTTTTTTAAAAGAAAAATAAATTCGTACAGTGAAATGTTATTGTGAGTCAAAACAAAAGGCACATTTCAATTGAATCCTGGGCCTATTGAATTTCTGAGAACTCATTTTGAAAACAAATGACTTTAAACTGACAGATTTGAAAGAATGAGTGAACAATAGAAGGAAAACTGGAACATTAATGTTTGTGGAGCCCAGGGACTGTGCTCTCAATGTCATCAATTGAACTTTTTATCTCTCTGGAAACATACATTTTATTCTGCTATTAGCCTGTTTGGCCTGTTTTATGCATCTGGAATGTCTGTGGATAAGCATACTTCTGCTATTACCTCCCTAATGGCATACAACAGGAATGCTGGTTTATAATAGAAATGTATTATAAATATATTGACAAGTTATATTACTGAGTAAAAATCATAGAACTGCACTGATGTGTGGCTTTTACAAGTAATGTAAATGTCTGTTTAAAGAATTTGTACTGTTTTTGCCCAAGTTTGATGAGGTTCAATAAACAAATAAACAGTGATCTTTCCACAAAAAAAACATAACATTGTCTATGTAAATGTAAATATTCAGCTGACTTGACACTCCATTCCAATTCACAATATCTGGTCTGTGGTATTGTGCTGTGTACACACCTTCACATGTTTTCAATGAGCATGCGGTATGCATTTTAACTGTACATCATTCTGACAGTGTGAGAATGATATTTCACAATACCTCAGATATCTCAGTTCTACAAACATGCATTAGATGCACTAAATTGTATGATTGTGTAATATTTTAATCATAAACAAGTACATTTAAAATTATGTAATTAATTTGCGCTATACATGCATTTTCTATGTTTAGTTTCTAATATTTCAGTTATATTACATTATTGTATATCTTTGCTACACGGGTTCTCAAATATCTTTGATATGTTGTTGCTGGGTGAATGTAAAAGGTCAGCATTGGCCGTGTAGTGAAGGTGCTGGCTGTTTCACGTGGAAGGAGAGAATCAGTTCTTGTATTGTTAATGCTGAGAAATGAGGTGAAGACTTTAATTATCAATGCCAACATAACAAATGACCCATGTCCTTTAAATTTTAATACCCCTCTTTAAATCTCTGTAGCAAGAACATGTTTCAAGAGGGCACAGAACTCACAGCACTCTTCAAAGGAAAGGACGGATAAGCTCCTCCTCTTAATTATTCATAAACACAGAGTACTTCCTTGCGGAGGTCGGAATACACAAAAAATATCTGCATATTTGCATATAAAAAGGTGAAAAGTCATGTACGTCAGGCTCCTTCGAGTATCTCATCGAAATATGTCTGATTTACATCACAGCAATGTGTCTGTGTGTTTCTCTGTGTCTCTCTAAATGTGTCTGTGTGTTTCTCTGTGTCTCTCTAAATGTGTCTGTGTGTTTCTCTGTGTCTCTCTAAATGTGTCTGTGTGTTTCTCTGTGTCTCTCTAAATGTGTCTGTGTGTTTCTCTGTGTCAGACTAAATGTGTCTGTGTGTTTCTCTGTGTCTCTTTAAATGTGTCTGTGTGTTTCTCTGTGTCTCTCTACATGTGTCTGTGTGTTTCTCTGTGTCTCTCTAAATGTGTCTGTGTGTTTCTCTGTGTCTCTCTAAATGTGTCTGTGTGTTTCTCTGTGTCTCTTTAAATGTGTCTGTGTGTTTCTCTGTGTCTCTCTCTGCTCTGATTTCACTTCTTAGTTTATGCAGGTGAGGTTTCTTCACTTATTCCTTTCTCTGTAAGTATAATGTGAATTATTTGTTTACTGCGATGGATTGGTGACCCGTCCAGTGAGTATTCCTGCCTCTCACCCAATGCATGCTGGGATAGGCTCCAGCTCCCCTGCGACCCTGACCAGGAATAAACGGGTTAGATAATGGATGGATGGATTATTTGTTTATTATTTCTCTCCTCTGTTCATTGTAAACATGCGGTCCACTGTAATGTTGAAAGCAGCATAAGATGAACAAGCCAAAGCACAGACAGAATTTCATTGACATTGGTGCCTTCAGTTTTAATTGAATGACCCCAACATGCACAGTTCAGCAAAGTACTGACACGAGCACGTCTTTGCCCCCGCTGCGATGTTGCTTACAAACAGAAAATGACTGTTATTGAAAATGGGAAAGCAAAATTTGAATTAAGACGGCTGAGTCACAAAGGCTTTGTGTTGGCCTTCCACTTCTTCACAACAAGTGATTGCAAGTGCAAAGACGTTCTACCCCCTTCCATTTTAACAGGGACACATAGCCTACCCCTCTCACCATCACGGGTACTGGAAGACCGCCACGTTGCTTAACTTTAACTTCAGATTAGCTTTTTGCAAATTAATGTTGATAATTGAAGCATGTTTTTATTCATTTCCAGAGACTAGTAGGGCATTAAATTAATGCAGTAAATATAAATCTCTTCAGCAACATAAACAACAATAACAAATACACAAAACAGCAAATATGACAGTAAATAGGCATCCAACTGAAAAAAATGTGCTACAACCACAAGGGCTGATGCATATGTGAATACATCCCAAGTGGACTTTATTTCAAAAATAATTTTATTGGAATATCCAAAAGTCACCTATTTGGAAGTATCACATCACATTTAAAAAACCATCTAGCTTCTTTTGAATATTGAACAATATCCTCATTGCTTGAGGCATTAACTATTCTTACAAATTCTCGACTATTGCTGTAGTCTGCACATGGCAACATCGTGGCAAATGATAAAGTTTTTCCTCAACACAATTTTTTTGCGTGTGCATTTTGGTGTCATTATTACCAAGTGTCTTTTTATGTTTGTGAAATGACATCCAGACAGTGTAATACTTTAATTGGAGTCACCTTGTGACCTTTGAAGCAGTTTCAGTTGGGAAGAAGGTTTGTTATTTATGAACAAAATGAAAACCATTAGATGTGTAATGGTCGCAACTCTTAATGAGTTGACTGAGTGTGTCACGTTGTCTTGCTGAGAAGCCAGCTTCAGTCCAAGTACTGTTGAAGTCACCTAATCTGCACTGAGGGACTTTTATTTTATATGGAATCTAGGGAGATGTCGCCATCTTGGAAACAAGGCCCAACTTTGAATGGAATGAATGACTCCAAAGGGAAACCGCTCACCTCCAAACATAGATATACATATAGATATAAACATCAGCCAATAAATCTGACTTCAATTGAATCAATTGAACTAAAGACCAGCTAATTTTCAGCACGTGACCTCATGATTCTGGAGTAGAAACTTTCAAGAGCACTGTCTCCTGAAACATCTTTTAAAATTGGATCGATTTAAAGCCGTGGTCCCCATCCCCGCCCTGTAGGTTTTCACTCCAACCCTAACAAAGCGCACCTCGTTCAACAGCTAGAAACCTCTTTGAGTCGCTAATTAGTAGAGTCAGGTGTGCCAAAGTAGGGTTAAATGAAAACCTACAGGATGGTAGATCTCCAGGAACAGGGTCAGGGGGACCACTGATTTAGTAGCCATAATGAAGTTAGTAGCCATAATGTTGTTGAACGAACGCTTTAAGATAGCATGACATTGGCACATGACTCTTCCTTGGGCACAGCAATAAAGGACTGGTATGAAAGTCATCACGAAAAAGGATGAGATTGAGTAGAAAAGTGATAAGAACAGAAGGCGACATATCACATTCTTCATTTAGTCTCAGATAATGGCTACATAAATCACCCCATTAGCACTGCCTTTGAGCCATGGCTTTTCCTCATGAGGAGTTTGATAAGAAAAAAGAAAAAGCCGAAGAACTATCGCCCTCGGCTGATGATTTTTGCAAATTGAACATTATCCTCTCATCTCAACAATAGCAGATTTGATGTTCTCCAAGGTTACAAGCGGCTCACAGCGCTGGGGCATTAATTCTCCGGTGGCCCAGCCATGCTGCAGATTTGAAATGCTTCGCTTCGCCCTGCATAATTAGCCGAACAACAAAATGCGAAGCATGAGCCAAAGGTGTCGTCCTTTTCTTCGTACCTTACTTTCATCGCACCTCGCACCCGCACACCTTACCTCAGAGAGAGGTAACACATTTCTGTCAGCGCCATTCAAGCCAACATAATTACCCATGTGCCTTCACCTTCTCCTTCATGGGTACACGAGAATGCAAAATGACCAAAACAGGTCATTCAGCGCATTTAGGCTTATCGTCGAACTACAGACTCGAGTGAACGCTATCGACGCTATCCAGGCGCTGTTTCGAGCCCGAGGGTCTATGTCTCTACCGCGTAACAGCTGCCGGTCATTTGTCTCAATACTTATATTGACTTGGAATAGGGGGCCTTGACTCGTTGAATGGCGTCGTTGCAATACAGTTCAATGTCCCTTGAAAATAAATGCAGATGTTGTGAATGTTTCTTCACAGCCATTGTCTGATTTGAAATGCAAAATTAATCAGTACAGAGAAAAAAACAACCAATTTGACACAACTGTCCCAATACGTTTGTCTTTCATTGTACGTATCTGATAAAAAATATTGTCTGGTCTTCATGGGGAATATGCCTTTAGCTAACCAATTCCCCCTTGCTCTACAAAATAACTAAACCTGAAAAAATATATTTTGGAAAAACGTTATCTTTGTTCGTTCCTTTTATGAAGTTAAAAACTTCAGGCAAATCCCCCCCCTTGGCCTTCTTTTTTAAGCCTGAAGGGAACAAGCATCTCAAATCTTTCCTCATAACTTTGCAATTTCATATTGGGGGCTAATTTAACTGCCATCCTCCAGCCTGCTGACCTTAACAAGAGAAAAGGTGCCCTCTTCAAAAGGCAGCTAGCAGTCAAGAATAATTGTGACAGAACAGTGCTACACCAGCTAGCATGTCTCATTATGCCTGTAACAACAAGAACACACTGGTGTTTGGTTTGTCATTAATTTTCACAAAGCGACTGTGATGACAGCCACACTATGATGGCAATACTCGAGCGGCTGACAATAGTCAATAAAGAACAGACTAGTTCCACAGCCTTTGATTTTACGTGCAGTCCACTACAGACGGAGGCAATCATAAGAGCTGTCGTTTAAAACATTATGACCTTGATGTTCCATTTTAGGATTTTCCCACCATATCAGTTTCTATTCATTTCAAATTCATATGAAATGGGTTTGTGGTGCAGTGCAGTGTGGTGACCGGACTACGCTTGACATGTAAATCAGATCTTTTTAGATGAGCCAGCCCCATGGACAGCGCCCGCACCACTTGTGTTGTAGCTCTTTAGACCAGTGGTTCCCAAACTCGGTCCTGGGGGACCCTTGTGTATGCTGGTTTTCGTTCCAACCACAATTGCAATCCCAAAATCCTAACAATTTTTCTTAATTAGGTGCTTTTCATGTTTAGAGGGATTATTTACCCTCTTAAGCCACATCATGTCAGAAATAGCTATGCATGTCATGAAGAATAAAAATTCCCATGTTCCTACTGTGCTTATTGGGCTGTTTTACAAATAGGTAACATTTTTTTAACTGATCAAATTAAAGACTGGGGTGAATCAATTGGCTCCTAATTAGATCGTTGAAAACGTGAGTTTTTAAGTTCCCTCATCAAGTTTTTCTTAAATGTATTAACACTGCAAGTTTGGTTCGTTATCATTTTCTTTGTCTTTTTTTCATTATTTATCAAATGGTTAGTTTTAGTGGCCATATATCCACAATTTCACCAATTAGGAGCCTATTGATTCACCTCAGTCTTTAATTTAAATAAATAAAATGTATTTGGTCAGTTAAAAAAATGTTGTTTTTTTGCCCCTTTTTGTAATTATTTGCAATATAGCACAATGAGAATATTATACTTTTATTATTCATGACATGCACAGCTATTGCTAACATAATATAATATGGCTTAAGAGGGTATAATAATCCCTCTAAAGTTTGGGAACCACTGCTTTAGACGACCCTGAAAATACTTTTTTTATTTAATGACACATTGTTGTTACCATTGCCTTCCAAGTGAAAACAAAAAAATATATATTGTCAAGGACAATAAGTTTCCAGAAGTGAATGTGTGCATCGCCTGCTTCCTTCTTCAAATCTCATGTGGTGCAATTAAACAGAAAGTCATGAATATGGTAAGCAATAAGATAGGTCTTAAAAGCCCAAGGTGTTTTCTTTATAGAGAACCCAGGCAAAACAGAGCCAAGCATCAGTAATTACCTTTGCCTCTTGGTTTCCAACAGTTACTCAATTATGACCTGCACTGCACTGATTGCTATTATGTCATTTTGAGAAGAGAAGTCCGTGTTCCCACTCTGATTGGATAACACCATATAAGGAGGAAAAAATAAAAAACACCTTAAAAAACATCTCTTTTGAGAGTCATCTGCCTTATCAACAGCTCTCGCTGTTGAAATAAGTTATGTCAAAGTTTCCATCAACGCCTCTAAGAGGTGCTTCAGAGAACTCATTTGAATTGGAAAATTATCTCTTCGGGCCCGTGAAGCGGTTTTACTTATCCTAGCATAGCATTCGCCATCCTATTATCTGACAGTTACATTGCAGTCTGAGATTTGAACAACACAGATGGAACCTGGGCTTAAGATGGACGATGTGTCGCCTTGGAACATCCCACGCTACTCCTAATGCAATTGCTGTGCAAATACAGTTCTTTCTGAATGCATTAGTTGCTTACTCGTACTCCCTCATTGGTACAGAAATGGATGTTTAATTATGTGTGAAGTCATGAATTGCACCTCACAGACGTGCAGATGAGTGTATCCATCAATTTGCAGCTCCGCCGTTATAATTATGAGATCATTATGAGAAAACAATTTTCTGTTGCAGCCACTGTAGACACTAAAGTCATATTCTTAAGTGTGCGCATTCTAATATCGGGTAACATGGTAAAATAATTTAAGCTGATGGCTTAGACAGAACAGCACCAAAATAGCTCCTCAGTTATCTTTAAAGAAATGACCACAATCTAATACACCAAGTCCATAAGGTTTCATTTCAGAACTTTAGTCTTTATGTATATGACCAACATCAGAGCACATGAGCACCTTTAAATATTAATAAATATAGGAATGCTGACATGTGGAATTAAGATTTATAGTAATTTATTTTGACTGCCACAGTTTCTTTCCCATTGTCAGAAGTTTGTAATTTGCACATTACTGCCTGTGATTAGTTAATGTGCCTGTGGTTAGTTAATGTGCCTGTGATTTCTTTCAGGTAAGTCTTAATAAATCTGCAAATAGATATGAAAAGCGCATAATAGAAATACATTAAAAAATATACATAAAAAATAAATGTTTACATTTTGTAGGAAACATCTCTGAAACCATATTAATATTTCATATTTAGGCGGGAGAAATGTTCAATTATATTACTGCTGTGCTGCTGTTTGCTTTCCCTCAATGAACTCAAAGTTCTCAATGTCTTTTTCATTGGTTGTATTTTAAAAATAAATGTATTTGTATGATATGGTATGGTATTGGTGTATAGTTTTAGGGAGGGTTGTCAACGTGATATTTTTCAGCCAAACTGATGAGGGAGATGATGCCTGAATATGCAATAAAAATATCTGTAATTATGTAGTCACTGTTATGACATTGCCATCCTAGTTCCCATAATCATATATCTTTTATACAATCAATGAAGAAGGAAAGGTGAGCGTGACCTTTTCATTCCAAACTTCTGTCATTGAGACACCTGTAGCTGTTTACCAAGGTGTCAAGGAACAACAGAACAGATGGCTTGCAGAAACATGTCATTATTGCTTAGAACCAATATGGCAAGATGACTTGAGCTCCTCGTTTAATTCCAGACATGAATATTAATGCACTCTGTTTGTCTAGATAATAAATGATTGAATAATGCATGTATGATATGAAAAGTACTTTTCTGAATTCCGATCAAAGCAATTATAATATACATTATTCAAAACTCAGGTGATGATTTTTTTTTCCCATGGGGAAAACAGCACAACTAACTGTGCATCTAAGTATACATGCTGTCCATTAGAAAAAAAAAATCATTATATTTACATTACATTACATTACATTACATTCATTTAGCAGACGCTTTTATCCAAAGCGACGTACAGTAAGTGCGTACAGAGACATCATCAAGATCATTACAGAACAGGCAAGGCAAAGCACATCCTTCGCATAATGTAGCAGCTATCCCTAGCAATGAACGTTGACTGTAGTTCACAGTAAGCTGTGGGCAAATCAGCAACACCACACTACCATTCCAAATACTATTATAAACTATAATAAACAGACAGGAAAACACAGGGAACAGGGAACTGATATTCCTAGGTGAGGATATCAGTCAAGGTGGAGTCTGAAGAGGTGTGTCTTCAGGCCTCGACGGAATGCAGGCAGGGTTGGAGTAGAACGTAGGGGAATGGGAAGTTCATTCCACCACTGAGGAGCTAATGTGGAAAAACTCCGCAGTCGGGACAAGCGAGAGCCTTTGACACGGAGGGGGGGAAGTGCCAGTCGCCCTGCTGTAGAAGAGCGAAGTGGTCGAGCAGGAACATAGTTCTGGATTAAGTCCTGCAGGTAGGCGGGGCCTGTCCTATTGGCTGCAGTGTAGGCCAGGGTCAGAACTTTGAACCTGATCCTGGCTGCAACTGGCAGCCAGTGGAGAGACCTCAGCAGGGGGGTTACATGGGAAAATTTCGGGAGGTTGAACACAAGCCGGGTAGCTGCATTCTGGATCAGTTGAAGAGGCAGAATGGCGCAGGCCGGTAGGCTTGCGAGCAGGGAGTTGCAGTAGTCCAGGCGTGAGGTGACCATGGTCTGGACAAGAAGCTGGGTGGAGTAGGTGGTCAGGTATGGTCGAATCCTCCTGATGTTGTTCAGGAGGAACCTGCAGGACCGTGCCGTCGCCCTGATGTGCTCTTTGAAGTCCAGCCGGTCGTCCAGGACCACCCCCAGGTTCCTTGCAGAGCGGGAGGCAGCCACCACGGTCCCATCAATGGTGATAGAGAGGTCATGTAGTGGGGAGGTCTTGTACGGCATGAAGAGGAGCTCTGTCTTGTCAAGGTTGAGCTTCAGGTGATGGGTAGCCATCCACTCAGAGATGTCAGTCAGACAAGCAGATATCCTCTCCTTAACCTGTGGGGTAGAGGGAGGGAAAGAGAGGAAGAGTTGAGTATCGTCAGCATAGCTATGGTATGAGAAGCCATGTGAATGGATTACTGAGCCAAGAGACTTAGTATACATAGAGAACAGCAGAGGACCCAGTACAGATCCCTGCGGGACTCCTGTAGACAGGGGACGGGGAGCAGAGACGGAACCCTTCCAGGAGACTTGGTAGGATCTATCAGTGAGATACGATACAAACCAAGAGAGGGCAGTTCCAGAAATGCCCATCTCAGCGAGTGTGGAGATCAGGAGTTTGTGGTTGACCGTGTCGAATGCCGCAGACAGGTCAAGGAGAATCAGAACAGAGGAGAGGGAGGAGGCTCTAGCAGTGGCGAGCAGTGACATATGCCACCCCATTCCTAGGGCAACTGATCAAACAGTGACATATGCCACCCCATTCCTAGGGCAATTGATCAAACAGTGACATATGCCACCCCATTCCTAGGGCAACTTATCAAACAGTGACATATGCCACCCCATTCCTAGGGCAACTGATCAAACAGTGACATATGCCACCCCATTCCTAGGGCAACTGATCAAACTCATAATACAGTGGGTCTCCATGGTTAATTTTACGCACACATACATAATCAATAATCAAATCAGTTTCATGCAGCCATGTCCCATTTGGCATTCATGTCCTCAGCATGATTGGACAAAACACATTCATGTCCTCAGTATGATTGGACAAAACACATTCATGTCCTCAGTATGATTGGACAAAACACAGCCATGTCCTCAGTATGATTGGACAAAACAAATCCATGTCCTCAGATTGGACAAAACACATTCATGTCCTTAGCATGATTGGACAACACCCATTCATGTCCTCAGTATGATTGGACAAAACCCATTCATGTCCTCGGTATGATTGGACAAAACGCAGACATTCTTGTGTCTTGTCCTACCTACCATTACCATTATAATTTTTTTCTTAAATGATATATATATTTATTTATTTTTGTTGTTTTTACCCGCAACATAGTAAGGAATCTTTTAGTAATTTGTGCATTGCATGCTTTTATAGAGTTGACATTTGCAAATCCATAATTAGTCATTCTAATGACTTATATGCCAAAACCGCATATATACTGTAGATTATCTGTGAGATAGTATCCCCAGCATTCCTTTACGAGCCATTATTACTGTTATTATTATCAGAACATTCAATTTAATTACCCCTCTCATAAATATCAAGACTTCCTAGCCTGGATAAAAATCTATGTTTGTCCATAACTTTGGCTTCTGATTAATAAAAAATAAAAAAACACATTTCGGAGAATTCATTTTGGTGATTATTAATCTCAATTAAACTGTGTCTATGGAGAATGAACTCAACATTTGCCTTTAATCATAAAGCAAAGTTACATAACAATGATTATTGAATCCAGGCTTCAGTCTCTGACAGATTCAATTATAAATACATGCCAGTTACAGTGAGCACCATAATTCATTGGACAGTGACACATTTGTTTTAATTATTTTGGTTCTGTACTCTAGCACTTTTGAGTTTGAAAGGATACAATGACAATGAGGTGCAGACTGACCTTTTGTACATAGCCCCCCCCCCCCCCCATTCATTTTTAATATTTGATCGCATATCCTTTGCATGCCATGATTTCCTGATGTCTTTCATGATATTTCCTGATATGTATTGATGCCCGAAAATGGGGCGGGGGACCATATACAAAAAGTTCTATAATTTCTAAATGGCTCATCTGATATGGATGAAATACCCTCAAATTAAAGTTGACAGTCTGCACTTCAACCACATTGCCAGTGTATCCTTTCAAACTCAAAGTGCTAGAGTACAGAACCAACTTAACAAAAAAATGTGTCACCGTCCAATGAATTATGGCACTCATGAATTATGAATTATGGCACTTATATCATGTGATACTCATTGCAGAACATCTGAAACATAATCAGAACAGTAATTGTATGTATACTATGAGAATAATGCATTGTTGTTTTTGGTCAATCAAAGAAATTTGTGCAATTTCTATAACTGCCACTGAGCTAGATGTATCCGTAGCCTACAGCTACATCTTCTATGAAAATGCAGCATACATACCTAAAATGCCATACATAAATGTCTTTATGCCTAAGATGAAACTGTCCACTTCCAACCCTTTAGAAGCATATAGGTACATGTAGCCAGCCTGAAAAATTCTGGAATGGATATTTCGATGATGGAGGCCTGGGGGTGTGAACATTAAGTTTGCTTTAGCGAGCAGGCGGGTAGGCCTACAGTACAAGCCCAAGAGACAAACAAAACAGATTTGAGGTATTTAAAAGTTCAAAGCAGTTCTAAGCAGAGGCATAAAAAAAATCCATAAATATATTCCCAGAGAGACTTCAAATATTAATGTGCTATTTCAATTTCTTTTCAAAAGCGCCCCATCTATTTTGTTTGTTTATTTTCCGTTTCCATGTATTAATTTAGTTGGTTAATCTTTGAACAGAATATAATGAACCATGAAGGGACTAATTTAATCGCTGAAATAAAATATTAACTTAAATGGCCTGACAAGATTTATTGACATAGTCTATTGGAATAGTCTGCTTAGGAGACTTGCTGGCAGAGATTCAGAGATTTTTCATTTCTTGCTGGTGACGTGACATACTGTACATGTGACTGCTTGTAGTGCCCTAAAATTATACAAAAATGCCTACTGATGCTTGATTGGCATGTCCGTATGTTTGCCACAAGGCCTTCTCTAGGACGTACGATTATTTTATGAAGGTTTCTCAGTGAATAATTTCAAGGTTTACATCCCGATGCTTCTATTGCAATGAAAGTCTCTCAGCACTGTTAACTCTTCCACAGAAGCAGGAAAATATGAAGACCTTGTGCAGATAATGTACCTGCATTGCACAGGTTCAAGTAGCCCATCAACAGAAACGGCATATAAAGACAACAGGCTGTTCAGTTGATCTTGGCTTGTTACCCCATCCATAGCAACCAGAAAAAAATGACCTAATTGAAGGACGTGTTATTATTGGCCGTTGATAGAACGTGAGTTCCTCCACATTAATGCTTTCACTCTTTCCCTACGCAGCAGCAAATACATGTACAATCGGCCTTGCCGTAGATTTAAGAGAGAGATATATCCAAAGTTTATCAAAAAACAAGGGAACACAGGCACCTCCGATTCCATGTGCTAGCTCGAGCAAGGGGCTTGAATTAATAGAAAAACAGTACACTCTGCTGCCATTTTCATCACATACAGTATATTGTGGAAATGGTATACAATGTCTTGTGGAACTCGGCCCTGTGTTCTAACAATCTTTTATTCTTATTCTTCGTGGATCACCAATCTCCCGCAGCACACCTGCATGCAAGCACACACAGTGCATTTGCACCTGGACACCTCACTCCGCAAGCTTCACTCTCCACCCGTGTCCACCTGTCACTCACGAATGAGCAATCACTCACAAGTAATCCTGCTTTCGTCTAAAAATACATAATATTAGTAAATCTCACCTCAAAGAACAATCGTAATATGGCTGTGCCCTGGCCAGCTAGAACATGGCCCAGTTCATAAGTTATAATTAATCTCAAACCTGTAATTATTACATGCACAACCCGTTAGAAATGATTGACATTTTTGCCACAGCTAACAACAATTGCCCCTTCATCTCATATAGCAGGGTTTTCACGATTCTGCCCTCAGACATTAAATGTGGAGCATTTTCTCACGTTCCGATTTGGGTTTGTGGGGGCAAGCTCTCCATAGACTGGTCATTGCAGGGAGGACTGTGCAAAACCCTCCTTGCATAAAAACACCATTAGCATCCCAGTAATGATGATGTGAAACAGGTATAATGAAAGGGTACCTTGAAAAGACCCTGATGCTAGTCCAAATGGATCACCTAGCATGGTTTGAAAGCATAAAGTCAGCCAATGTTCTCTTTCCCAGTTCAAGATGGCGACCATATTCACCTGCGTTCAAGCTTTTCGTCTCATTCCAAAAAAAAAAAAGTACAGCTACAAGGTCTCATTTTCCACGTGGCATGGCATGACCATTTCAGGGCATACATATTCATGACAAGCTCTGCATAACAATTTACCTGCAGGGGGAAATGTTTTAATGCCCCAAGAGCATCATGTGTTATTGGGTTCAGGCTCCAACTCATGGGATACAAATGACTGATATTTACATGCATTTTTATTTCTGAAAAGACAGTTTTGGCCAAACATTACATTAACCCCATCTCCCCTTGCACGTAACAAGGCAATTTTCACCTGGTTTGCAGTACCCTTAAATAGCCCATTTACCAATGTAAGATTAATATACATTTAAGCAATGTTTGTACTCCATACAATTACGACCGCTTTGCAGTGACACACTGTTGTAAGTACTGGTAATGAATGGGTGTGTGCTATGTAATTGGATGGAGCTAAGTGCAGTCCTGCTGACTGCCAGAGGGGAACTTCTCAGATAGATAGACAGACAGACAGACAGACTATCAGAGGAATATCTCAAAGGACAGATATACCAGGGGCTTTCTTTAGTTTTGGGCCCATAATGTTGGATCACTTGAACAAAAAAAACCCCTGCATGAAATGTGCATGGGGACGGACACAACATTCAATCAACAGCAAATATTCAATCATGTTTTTGTGAGGATTTCCCCCTTTAAACCTTACATTACATGTTTTAGCGGCAGGTTCTAACCTGGTCTACACCATAGGAGTTGGTATGAATTCACTGTTTTCAGACACATTTTTTTTAGTTGCAACCAACCCACCTAGCATAATCCAAACTCATGCATGTTTTTCTATATGAATATATTTCACACAAATGTAACTAATTTATTTAAACAAACAAACTCGCAGACAACCAATCTCTGCTCCACCTACATGTGGTGGCGAGGGTGTCACCAGGGATTTGGGGATCCATAAAAAGATGTCACCTTGGGCCCCACCACCCCAGGCTACCTCATCCCTCCACAACTACTGTAACCACACCATATGTTTTCAGACCCTCTGTCAGTCAGGGCCCCATACTAATAAAATATTGCATTATGCAAGCACTCGGTTGCTGGGGCTGTGCATGTTCACAAGCTCATTGGCAATGGACATATGGATGTGTTCCTTTCCCTTACTATTCTAGGTATATTCCTTGTAGCCCTTTTTGTTTTTGTTATTTGATTATTGGTAAAAGTGGTTAGTTGCTCAGCAGATACCAGAGGGACATCTGGCTTAAAGCTTGCAGCTTGCATGTGAATTATTTAACATTGTTTATGCCATAAATATGTAACAGGATACAGCGGTTT
Organism: Synaphobranchus kaupii; assembly: GCA_029718625.1. Lineage (NCBI taxonomy): Eukaryota > Metazoa > Chordata > Actinopteri > Anguilliformes > Synaphobranchidae > Synaphobranchus > Synaphobranchus kaupii. Next base: position 67,630,171 of record CM056383.1, read on the forward strand.
GTCTGTGAATTGAACACACAAACCTTCAGCAGTTCATCTGCGAATTGAACGCGCGACCTTTTTGGTTTCGAGCCCAAATTGTCTGTGTTGGGAACAAGCCGCTGTAGTTCTCCAAGCTGCAAGACACGCCAAGAGTGCCAAGTTCACAAAGCACACAGTTTCTTTGCTTTGGTTCTTTTCAAATAAGTACCTTTGGGGACCACCACTAGCTGATTTCACTGCTCGGGTTCCTCCATGACATGACTGCTATCATTCTGGTTTTGACCAGCCAAGCGCATTGATAAGCCGTATCACAAGCCTTACGCCTATCAAAGAAAGTCCACTTACCATGGACGTGAGCAAAGATGCATTGCAGCTTCATTTTTACATTTGATTTCTTAGAAGGTTACAATTTAGCAAACAGATGGTGTTTCTGTCAGAATAAATACGCCCTTGCGTTCAGCGGCCGGGGATTCAATTAAAGAAGGCAGGCGGCCATTCTCACAAGCAAGTCAAAAATAAAAAACACTCTGGAGAGAGCAGGGATGTGTGATGAATAAAAGTAACGCGAGGAGATATACTGACGAATGAACTGTGCAACGGGGTAACCTGATTACACAGCGCCCCTGGTGGAGACAGGGGGGAAAAACACCTCAGACTGTCTGTTTCACATTTAATCAGTTACCTTAGAGCAGGTGTGTCAATCTCCAGTCCTGGAGGGCCGCAGTGTCTGCAGGCATTTTGTGGTTTCCTTTCAATCAGCAGCCAAGAAAGGTCTTGAGAACCAGGTGTGTGGACTTTTTAGCCAATCAGTGACTTAAATGAATCACTGTTGCTGAAATACGCCGTAAACAAGCAGACACTGCGGCCCTCCAGCACTGGAGTTTGACATCCCTTGGAAACACCATAGGGACACGCAAATACTTTCCCATAAACAATAATTTTATTTTAATAATTCTGTGATTAATGGGATTTGTGCAGCTCAACAACAGACCTACGGACCTGACTCATCTGGGAGAAACACTAGAACTCTTGGAAGATGGAGCCTCAGTGCTCCAAGGTGCCGTACCAAGTCGAAAACGCTGTTAGTTAAAATAACTGGATTTTGTGAAGAACAAAATGGCTGCCCTTAAAACCATATCACTATCCTGAGCCTTTCCGTGGGTAATTGCATCGTCTGAAAAGGAGATTTGCTCGCAAACCGAAACCCAAATTATAATGCGAGAAGCCCCAGGCAGTGGAGGGCTCTTTATAATCTCATAAAACGAAATCAAATAAAATACACAAACCTCAGGAACATGCTTGTAAAACTTCATGTTGTTCATGCACGTATTACCATACACACATGCTGTCCAGGGACCCCGATAAAACATAATATGTGAAAATGTTTCATGTTATTAATTTTCCTAAAGGCATTTTACTTGGATCATTTATTCCAATATGATGCTGTTTTATTGATTTCCAGTAATTTCTCCACTGGTTGCAAAAGGCATTCATGAGGAGATTATGTCCACTAATTCAAGTCAGTCGAGAGATGTCTATTAAAATAGTCAGACACAATGTTGCCGATGGGTTTGGACGTGCAGGTCATCTCCCTTCTGGACAGGTATTAGAATTATGATTGAAAGAGGCAGGCACAGATTCTCTAAATAAGGTAGGGAGATGTCATCACTTAGAATGTAGTCTAATTTTACAATGGAAACATTGAGATATGAGATCACTTCAATGGAGTAAAAAAAAGTGAAGATTGCCTGAACGTGACCACAGTCTGCCAGTTCCCATGTGATCGCTTTATTTACAATGGGCTGGGCAAATTCCCGATAGGATTTTATAGGATTCCCATTAGCCCTACATGTAATTGTTTTGCATGGCTGGTTCATTGTAGCAAATTAGTTAGGGAACCAGGTCATGAACCGGTGGCATAGATGCTTTCCTGTAATGTAATATACCGCAGAGAAATGGCCCATTTTAAAAGGAACACTGTCTTGCATTTAAAATGAAGCTTTCTGCGCCATAACCACAACGGCAAGCGTGTAAAACACGCCGTGGAGATGGATCCGTCGCGGAAGCTGTGCTAGGATCCAAGGACACGTCTTCAGAACCTCCACATGTATTCCTTGGCTGATGTCTTGTGTACCCTTCAGTGATGTCTCGGAAAAAAACGCCTGCGTTAAATGAATTTTAAATGTTTAAAACCGATTATGCAGTCCAATGAATTCCTAAACAATCTTTTTTTTTTGCTGAAAGGAAACATTGCAGCCATAATGTGAATTTGCGGTTTCCCCCCAGACGTTGTAAGAAAATACCCCTGGGCTTTTACTAATACTATCAGGAACAGTTTAGCAAAGTGTTCCCTGGGTGAAAAATATCTTGGCCACAAACCAACAATAAGATCTTGGCTGCATACAATATGAATGTAGTCTAAATATTCCCATATTTACTACAACATGGCATAGCTTTTCATACAAAATATTTATGCCCGGAGGGAATTCCTTTCACCCACCTATGTATATCGCAAGATTCATAATTTATTTTACTTTACTTCATTTATTAAATTTTCAGATTCTGAAATGAACAAAGACTGAAAGCTCTGACACATAAGAGAATGATCTGTGATTGGAATATTCCACCTGAATACTGCAAGTTTTGAGACCATACAGCAGCATAAACAAATTCAATCCGTTCCTTGTAGGGATGGGACATTTTACCGTTTTTTCTTCAGCATGGAAAACTTAATTTGTCCCAGGGATTACTTGAGATTACTCAAGTTTTATTTTTATTTAAATCTTTGGGGGCCTAGAGCCTGTTTTACAGCAGCAGACCTGCATAAAGGCAACACAGAACATTTTCTCCAGCTTTGCTTCACACACAAAACCAACACAGCAAAAATGGTGGTGCACATTTAACCGTGGTCGCATATAAACACCCTATAGGTGTTACATGTACACTGGCAGTGTTAGATTTACACCAGCATTTTTGCTGTGGGGAAAGGAATACGTGAATAATCCCCTGACAGTTATCCACTTCCTTGCAAATGATTTTCAGGGTTTAGTAGATTCATAGGCTACAGACGTTGTTTGATAGACAATTATTTATCTGTTCCGGAAACTGAAGAGATTTAGGTTTTAGGTTTTAGGGTTCACATTAGAGTTAGGTGAGTGCTAGTGTTAGGGTGAGGGAAACGGTAAGTGTTAGGACTGAGTCTAGATTAGTGTTGTGTTTATGAGCTTGGGAAAGGGCTACGACATGGTTTGGTCTTTGATTTTGGATTGTGCAAAATGTTTCACTTGTGGCATGTAACACTATAGCTTTATATGTGGCATGTAACACTATAGCTTTATATGTGACATGTAACACTATAGCTTTATATGTGGCATGTAACACTATAGCTTTATATATTTGGATTTTTTTTTTTCAGTGAAATACTTTTTACAAAATAAATTACTTCAAATACATTTATTTGTTTATGTTTTATTGAAGTGATGATATTTCAGTGTTTAACCCATTTTTAATTGGAAAACCAAACATAGAAGTTAACTCTTAAGGCTAGAATTGGGTTTTATGGCTCCCATTTAGGGCTAGCGTTTGTCTGGGTCCTAGTTATGATTGAGGTCAGGGAAAGGTTAAGTGTTAGAGTTGAGGAAAAGGGTTAGTCTTTTATTTTGGATAATCAAACTTTTTCACTAGTGGGATATAACACTATAGCTTTATATAATTTTTTGCTGTTAAAAAAGGTGAATCTTTATGCTTATGTCAGTAGTGACCACCAATGGGAATGCTATGTCAGTAGTGACCACCAATGAGAATGCTTATGTCAGTAGAGAGCACCAATGAGAATGCTTATGTCAGTAGAGAGCACCAATGGGAATGCTTATGTCAGTAGAGACGAGCACCAATGGGAATGCCTCTGTCAGTAGAGACGAGCACCAATGGGAATGCCTCTGTCAGTAGAGACGAGCACCAATGGAAATGCCTCTGTCAGTAGAGAGCACCAATGGGAATGCTTATGTCAGTAGAGACGAGCACCAATGGGAATGCCTCTGTCAGTAGAGAGCACCAATGGGAATGTTTATGTCAGTAGAGGGCACCAATGGGAATGTTTATGTCAGTAGAGGGCACCAATGGAAATGCCTCTGTCAGTAGAGAGCATGGGAATGCTTATGTCAGTAGAGACGAGCACCAATGGAAATGCCTCTGTCAGTAGAGAGCACCAATGGGAATGCCTCTGTCAGTAGAGAGCACCAATGAGAATGTTTATGTCAGTAGAGGGCACCAATGGGGACTACAGCTGAGCCCGTACAGATGTGTTCTTTCCTCCCAGCAGTGTCAGAGCACCACCTGGTGGGGGGTCGGCTTCTAATTTGCCCTGCCTCAAGGCAACTTCATCCACAGGCCTTGTGACTGCAGATCGGGTGATTAATTGTGTCATTTATTTCCCTGAAGCGTTAATGAATCTGGAGAAGCGGGCCCAATTTTTCCCGAAAAGTAAGCAACAAAAAAAGTACTAAATGTACGGTGGGTCCGCTGCGGCATTGCAAACTCTTGTGATTAACCTAATTCCGTCTCGCCAGACAGGCCGTAAATCAAAATGGATGCTGTCGCGGGGGGGGGTTAGCACCATGCTTCAGCTGTGCTGAGGCAGTGTTTCAGATAATGTGCGCGTTTTTGTCCTTTCCTCTGCGACCGCGCTAATTAAGGAGCAAATAACCCTAATGAGAACGGCGCAGGACTATCTATCACGTATAATGCGTTTGCTTATCGCACGCTGTTGATAAATTTCCTTTTCCGCATAGTACCAGTCTGTCAGAGGGATGTGCACTCAGAAAGTTCTGAGTGACTGCTTTGCTCAAGGGTAAAACAGCAATGTCACATCCGTAGTTCCACAACTTTTTTTTTCTTTTTTTTAACGTGACAGATGTCTGTAGCCCTTTGCTAGGCAGCATGCCATCCACTTTAATCTGTGTCATTTCAAAGGGTTTTGTGTTTGATGACTGTTCCTACTGTTCAAGCAACGGCTGTGCACTTACAAGCATTAGCATTTTGACCGTGTTTAACTGCCACATTTGAGAAAAGGATTAGTGGGTGGTTGTGTGTGTGTGTGTGTGTGTGTGTGTGTGTGTGTGTGTGTGTGTGTGTGTGTGTGTGTGTGTGTGTGTGTGCTTCAGTGCATGTTAAGAAAAATTCACAAAATTTCACATAACAATAAGGAAAGTGTTGTTGAAATTGTTATATTTTGTAATTCTGCTGTCAGGTTTTCCAAATCGTTGGACAGTATGTGTTGCCAGAACTGGTGCTGGGAAGAGCTTTTCTTTTATCTCTGTTTAATTACATTACAGGCATTTAGCAGTCGCTCTTATCCAGAGCGACTTACACAACTTTTTAGCATTTTTTACATATTATCCATTTATATACAGCTGGATATATACTGAAGCGATTCAGGTTAAGTACCTTGCTCAAGGGTACAATGGCAGTGTCCTACCTGGGAATTGAATCTGCAACCTTTTGGTTACAAGGCCAGTTCCTTAACGTAATTATACTACACCCCAATGTTTTTAAACTCTTCTGCTAGTTTTTCACAGTTTCTGCGTGTGACTGGTGGTACACTGTAGGTTACTCTGTCCCTTTCACAAAGGTGAAACCTTCTTGGACAGAACCGGTAGCTAACTACCACCAAGGAGCAGATGTGTTTATCGACCCTATTTTGATGTGTAAATATATTGGGTTTGCACCCAAAGATTCTGAGTGAACACTATTATTATTATTATTATTACTACGGTATTGTATAGTTTTTGGTTCCTCATAATTTTTTTTTCATATATTTCCTATTACAGTAAATGTATGTCTACCCATTTTAAAGCTAAAAAAAAGTTCACACATCATATTATAATTCTTTTTTTTAATTAGTCAATGAACACATTTTTGGCTGAGGTTGGGGTGGTTGCTTTTCCCTGCAATCCACCGTGTACAGCTTTACCCATATAGTTCCCCCAACAGGCACGTCATCTGCCTCCTCTTCTTCGTCATATCCTCCGATAAGGATAAGGGGGATTCCTGTTTGCGCAGTAATATTGTGCAGCGTGGTTGTGATGGCGACCACAGTACGTAGCTAAAAAAAGAGTACCGATTCCATCCAGTCGACTAGCGCGCTGCCATATCGCTGCATTCGCACGACAGTTATTTCTCTTCGCAGTGCCGCTGCTCACTCTTTCCCGTGCTGCTGCGTGAATAAATTGCCGGGGTGAGGAAATCTGTCGCAATTTGGCATCTGCCGAACAACCAGCCCTCTGCCAAATTGTCCTTTCTCAGTAGCCCGGCACACAGCTGGCTTCGACCGCACAAAAGAACCGCGGGCATTCTTATAGCAACAGTGCCTGTAATGAACCGCTTGCGCTCGACAATGAATCAAACGTTGAGTGTTGCACAGCCCTTGCGAGCGCGGAACGGCCGCTCCATGCAGGGCTTTGACGACGGAATAAAGGTGCCTTCAACCGCTCTCGCGACCTCCACTCAAGCCACTGAGATGTTAGTGTCGTCGAAGTGAATTTCTTGCATTCCGCCCGCATTTCAATGGACGGCAGGCGTGCTGAGAGGCTTGAAAATATGAGTACCCCGGTGTGGCAAGGAAAAGAAAAAAGATTCATAAAATCGACACAGTTGTATTATAGCAGAATTTCATTGACTGACAGAAAGATGGACATTCACTCTCAAGCAATGCTACGGAACATGAAAAGGCACTACTGCACGTTATTTTAGTAATCTAGACCCATCGACGCTAGCGTCTTTGAACACCCGCCCTTTAAGCACAATGCAATGGGCAATTAAAAGTATCAGAGCCATTTTGGAACATTTTATCAATAACATTTGCTGTAAAATTACATTAATAATTGTCCCTTAACAAAGTTCCCAAAGTCTTCAATGAACACGCATAGCCCCTGTGAGGCTGTATGCTAGCATCCAGCTAATAACCCCCTTTCAACTCACGATGCCGACCACAATTCAAATGCATTTATTGAATGTATTGCATTACACTGTACAATATGTCTGTAGGCCTATGTTGCGTAATTGCAGCGATGTCGTGTGATGTTCTCAACATTTTTAGTACTCTCTGAAGATCGTCACCTCGGCACGGCAACACACTCGACTTTATTCAGCTGCTTCAGATCGACGCATACTGACGCATATTGAGCTCACCTGTCCGTTCTTCGTAGGAATCAGAATAACTAGTGATCGCCACTCTGTGGGCCCCTAGATCACCTGTAGTCACCTGACATCAAACTGTGTACTCCTGTTCCTGTTTTCGCTTTGGATTGAAATGACATGTATATGACTTGCTTTGGGTGCTCTGCCATGGCTGCGGCATTGCCGCTGATGGTTTCGACTGCCATTACATATTTAGAACACTGTAGGCTACACCTCATCCTGTGCGCATAACACACCGATAAATCAAAGCGTTCGTTCGTTCGTTCATTTGTTCATTCACTCATACCAATTCTGTTCCCTTCTTTTGCTGAAGAACACGGCTATATGCCACTACTGTACATAAATGAATGACAAGGTACGCAGGGCAATGGGTGGGTGTGCACTTTTGGAAAAGGTTTATTTGGTGAAATGACAGAGCAAAAAAATGATTTAAGACTCTGGGCAGGGGGAGGGGTCGGTGGCCGGTCCACAGTCGTCACAGATGCCTTAAGCACCGCTAGTCAGCGGGAGTAGCCAGGATGGGAGGGGGCTGGAGGCAATGACCCCACTTTGTGAGTGGTCAACCTCTCCTCCCCTTGTTCCCACCCCACCCCCCCCTTGTGGAAAATAAAAAGGACACACCCCTGGTGGTGACAAGGGTCTTCTGTAGAGAGGTGGCTTCCCGGAGAGAAGATGGGGAAAAAAAGGAACAAAAAGACAAAGAGAGAAAGAGAGGAAAAAAAGGAACGGTTGGGTAGCAACGGTTCCATAGTCCTTTGGGTTTCCTTGGTTGGTCTTTGAAATGGTAGACGGGTGTCCTCACACGCCGGGCATCGCTGGTACGCTTCGGCTTCCGAGCCACTCCTGCAGACGCTCTCTTTACACAGACAGGATGTGTTTGACGAAGGCTGCCAGGGAGCAGAGAAAAGAGAGTAAGGATCCGGCGCGACGGGAAAATAACAAGCTGGCATGCATCTGTATGCTCCGCGGTAGGATGTGAACTGCCAACAAAACGCAGCGCACGTGTACTCTCGCGAAGAAGCCAAACGTTATTGACATGTAACACTAGTTTGAGTGTTCCAGTGACGGGCACTCACATTACTACTGCAGTACACGTAATATAAAGAGGCTACTGCAGTATAAATAAAATAAATGATAGTGCTCAACAGTGCTGACCACATTCTATTTTATTTTGAGTTGAGTTAGACCACTGAATATGAGAAAATATGAAAGCGGGGACTGACTCTCGTAGTTGATGGTGCCGTTCTCGTCTTCCTGGCCGGTCATAAGGGCTTCCACTTCAGCCTCGTTCAGCTTCTCACCTGGAGCGTTCGGGAAGGGAGCCGGTTGAGCAAACATTCCCGTGGAAACACGCGAGCAGAACATGCTAATTTCTATACTTGCTAAATTAAGTGCGCGGAGACGTTTTGAAATAAAAATCGAATTGAATCAAATTGAAATGACACAGAAATGACATTAATTTGTCCCTATTTATCTAGGGATATGTCACTTTGAAGCATGGCAGGCTCCGCCCCCCCTTACCCAGTGTGGAGAGGACGATGCGTAACTCGGCGCCCATCACTGTGCCGTTGCCCTCCTTGTCGAAGACGCGCAGACCCTCAACGTAGTCGTCGTAGGTGCCCTTTACTGGGCTGGCGAGCACGGTGCTCAACATGGGCAGGAAAGCATCGAAGGCGAGCCTCTGGTTTGCCATGTCTGTGTGCGGGGAGAAGCGGGAGGGAACGGTGAAAAGGATGTACCAGACAGACACACACACACACACACACACAGACGGCAAGATATACTCATCTTGCAACAACAGTGGCAAGACTCGCTAGACCAGTGCCATATCTGTGCAGGGACGAGAGGTAGGGAACGGTGAAAAGGATGTACCAGACAGACAGATGTACTCATCTTGCAACAATAGTGTCAAGACTCACTAGACCAGGGATGGGCAATTCTGGTCCTGGAGGGCCAGTGTTTGTGAAGATTTTTGTTTGCACCAATTACCCTGGCCAAATGAGCTAATTGGCTGCACACACCAACGCTGGTTCACTCGTATATTAGATCACAGTATAACGGTGCATTTTGGGACACAAGGACAGTCTTCGCTGCAATTCATGCATTTCTCAAGAAATCTAGCTAAACTGTCAGATGGCATAAATGTCCGGGCTAATTAAGTAATTAAAGGGATAGTTCACCCATTTTTAAGAATTTGATATTGTTTTACTTACACCCAAAATAGTATGCTAAGCTGTAGTTATGCTGTCCTGGTCTCACTGTTGTTGCTAAATTATAGTGAATTCTGAATTGGAGCAATGCTAACAATTAGCTTCATTAGCATGTAGCAAAGTCTTATATACTGATGAGACCTGTTTGTTGCATTTCTGAATTGAACTGAAGCATGGCAGTGCACATCTCTCTACCACCGCTACAGCTGTGAAAACCCCAATTTTTTTTCATGGAAGAGATCTGAAGGGTTGAATGGGAAGACAGAAAGACAGCAAAGTAACAGGGGGAACGGCGGGAGGAGGAGGGGGCGCACGATTTACCGTCAGCGGAGGGGTTGCCGAGGATCCCGAACACGTCTTTGTTGGTGGGGTTCTGACCCAGAGCGCGCATGATGTCGGCCACCTGGTTGAAGGCGACCTTGCTGTCGCCGACTTTGTCGAACAGCCCGAAGGCCTCTTTCCAGTCTGTATTAGAAGGAGGGAAGGGAGATACGGAGATAGTGCCGGTTAGCGAGATACGTGCGCTGCCTGTCACTCAGGAGAGCGCCCTTTACACACAGGACATCAGCATTTCGGTGTCAAATCAACAGTATTGCAAATGCACGCGTGACATCAGCTACTGGAATTTACAGTTGAAGACCCTGGTGCTAAAAGTACTGAAGTCACTTTTTTTGGACAATTCAAGTTGAGCATGGAAACGTGTTGTATTTGTTTAGTCCACCCTATAAATATTGTTAACAGAAAAGTTGCCTAAGCAATGCATAAAAACAGCAAAACTTTTAATGGCTGATTTTATGGATCAATGATATTTTCGGATTTGATTTTCTCAAAATAGACATTTTGTGACTTCAGTACTTTTAGCACCAGGGTCTTCAATTTACAATCTAAATGAAACAGTAGATTAGTGAGCACTTTTAGGCACTCACTTTCTGATTTGGTGATTTGGAATTAAAAATTCTGTTGTGCTCATTTTAAAATTAGAAAATTAAATATCCTAGTACAATATCCTTCCTTGTCAAGATTAAACTGCGATAACACTGACACCCTTATTCATAGAAGTGCATTATGTGTCACTTTACTTACTTAATGTCAGTAGGCTACATTTTTCAGTTATATACTTTGCTAGTCACAGGCTTTGCAATACCATAGAACATTTTCTTCTCCTGGTGTGGCAACTGAAGACTAGTGAAACTGCAAGCGCGAAAATGACACCCGTGCTTAAATGGGTTACACTATCTACAATTTGGAGAAAATTGGATGACAGAACAAATTCATATCGGGTAATTTAAATGTACGATTCAATCATAACCTGCGTTCACATAGTTGTCCCCTGTGCTTCACTGTCCCCTTGCAAATGACCTGGGAGTAACTCCACTTAGCGCCCCCCGTAATTACAACCAACAGCTGACTGCGTGGCTCCAGAGAGAAGACACTCTGGCCGCTAACAAGCGACAGCTATTTCTATAGCTTTTTATCATGCACCAAATCGAAAGTGACCCGCTGAAAGATTAATAGCTTTGCATGACTTCCGAACGCAGGCGGCCGCCGATGGCGGGGCCGTCTTTCGGGAGATTTAAAGTGCCGACGGAAAATCGATACGCCCGCGAGGATGAAGCCACGTCCTTAAAAAGGCACAGACGTGCCCGTCCGGCCCCAAGCCTATAGCTCAGGAATGCTGAGTACAGGTGCAATTTACACCCGGCATGTTGACCTCTAGAAGCCATACTGTAATGTGAACACGTTCTTCCACAGAACACGCAGTCCCATTACCATATGGATGTTTGTAGACATCTAACCGTTAAGGAAAAATTAAAATGAAACTGAGAAGTCGGGATTCTGATGCCTTGCAGTAATTACAAAATAAATATATTTTCTATAGTTATAGGACAAGGACATACTGTGTATTCAATCATTCAGTTGTAGCAACTATCATTTCAGCATCATCCATCTACTTATTCAATTCACCTGAAACTTTCTATTTGCATATATATATTCCTTCTAAACTATCATCGTCATCATCATAAAAATATGTTCAAATTCCTACATTTACAAAATGTCTGAGATATGCCAGTTTACTGTAGGACTGGCAGAGCATGCTTACATCTATGTGCTTTTCAGGGAAAAATGTCAAGGGTCAAAGGTCAAGAAGCCCCATGTAATAAAATCCCTTGATGAGCTTTGAGCAGAGATTATGTGGTATTGTATGTTGGAAACTGAGATGCATGGTACAGTTATAGGCAGGTTTTCTACTGCCCAGAATAGACTCAACATGCCCACCCTAAACAGCTGAACAAATTCTAGCACTTTCTGCAAGTCTGCTCCGTGTATTCCCACCAGACGACATTAACGGATGCTTACGATGTCCAGATGGGGAGAGAGCAACTTCAAACTGCAATAATTTACCCCAATTTCACTACACAGCTCACTTAAATAAAGTTTTTTTTTAACAACAGCTTCTTGAAGGCTTTCATAGAGTTAAATACGTTTTGGTGAAATATGAACCAATTTACATAATGTACCCCTTTGTTCATAGAGTACCTTAAAGAAGTAATTTGTTGGTGAATGTTGCATATACTTAATATTTACAGCGATGTGGTCAATGATATCGATTGACGCAACCTATTTTATGTCTTATTGTAGGTTTCAGAACATCTTTTTGGTAAAAAAAAGACTAGATCTTGGTTCTGCCATTCCAATTTATTTTAACACATTCTCATGTGGATGAGCCCATCACCGACAGACAACGGAATGTGTGGCAGGGCTTTGGAGATTCCATTTCACCGGAGTTTCCCTATTGAAACCGACGTTGAACAACTAAAGCTATCCACCTTCTTGTTATGACCTTTACTCGTGTGGGGGAGAAGGGTAGGGTTGGAACGGGGTTAGGGTGTGGTTTGGTTGGGTAAGGGAGACATCCAAAATAACATCCTCTAGAAATTAACCTGTGTAGTGGGGCTGGCGGGAGGTTGTGAGGGTCAAGGGGTGGCCCCTGTAATAACCACGCAGGGGCCTTCACTCACCCTCCAACTGATCTGCAGAGAAGTCTGAAGATATTGGTGCTGCTGGAGGGGCGGCCACTTCAGGCGCGGGTGCTGGTGCCTCAGGGGCTGGCGCTGCGGCTTCCGCGGGAGCGGGTGCGGCGGGTGCGGGCGCTGCTGCGGCTGCGTCTGCCTGCGTTATGCACACAAAAAAAACAAACCATTCCTGTTACTGACCGCACCGACAGAAATTACTCTTAATCTGTTAGAAGACCATTGGTTTGTTGTGAAACTTTAATCCCGACTATTTTTAAAGATCTGATAGATGGATGTCAATGGTGCTAGTAAAATATAACAATTTCCATGGCAAACAGTCTATTGAAACAACCACTTAAATGTAGCCTATGCAAAAGTTATCTTTTCAGATACACCGCAAACTCGGCCAGTGCTTAATCTCAGTGTTAAATGTCGTTGTTCCCTAATCCCATTTCCACTGCAGCAGAAACGTCCTAAAAGGAAGAAAATGGGCATCGCGTCATGATAACTCTCAATGAAGCTCTCAGTAAGTTTCGTCTCTATTTTGTAGTGACATCGAGCAGGGATAGATCCACGCTACGGAAGTGCTGCATCCAAATAATACAAATTAAAAAAAAAAAAGTTGGCTGTCTTGCAAGTGTTATGTGACCGACTTGGCCCAGACGAACCGAGTACACACCATGCTGAAGAGTTGACGGAGGAGGAGGAAAGGTAGGAAGCAGAAGAAGCGGGAGTCCCCTGAGAGTGGTCCAGTTGCTTGGTCACCGCCCTTCTTATTTATGTCAGGCTGTGATGTCACGGGTGATATCGAATGGCGTTTGGCAAGTTCTTTAGCTTTCTTAGGGCAAACCGAGAGCGGACCTACCGCCCCATCTCGGGGCGCAAGCGGGCCTTTAGTGGGGGTGTCAGTTATTTTTAGGAGCTGCCAAGGGACGTATAGAAAAGTCTCTCTTTGGTCAGCACATTTACGTACTTTTTTCTTATATATCGTCTCCTAGGATATACAATTTTGTGTGGTGGTATTTTACTGATCGGACGATAGTTACTACATTTATTGTCATATTTTGCTCAAATCCGTTAATATCCACTAAATAGGTTACTACAGCTCCAATTTCTCTTGTGATATTTTTAACCCGCTTGGAAAATGTAGCAAAGTCCTTTGTATGCTTGTCCGGAAGCATTTAACAGACATCAAATTTCAAAAGAGGAAATAAGTTCTCTATGAATTATCTCCAAGAAGATCACGTTCATGAACTCAGTTAACTAACTTATGCAGTCGTGCATATCCATCCTTAGAAATAGATTTTTTAAAAACAAAAAAAAAAAGTTCACAGCTTTAAAACTGGTTGCTAATAATAACTCGTATGCTCGAATTGGTTTTCATTGCTTACTGACGCTGTAAAATTGCGTCGGCAGTAGTTCCACACTACATCAGGAAAATTAAAAATAATTGGCCACAACAGTTTCTGTTGTGTTTAGGCTGCCCATTAAATATATTCGAACAAATGCAAGTTACAGCACTACTTCACTCTAACTTGGAACCCTGTGAAGAACGCCACTAATCAGAAAGAATTGAAAGGAAGAGGCCATTAAAGACGCTCCCAGTTCACAGAAATATTCCTTCAGGCAATTAAGCGATGAAGTGTTACTGAACTAATACGAAGAGCTTTATACTGTTTACTATAAAGGTGATGATAATGCCGTTATTGAAGAAGAATAATGTTTTTAATTTGTCTCCTCTCCCCCTGTCATTGATGTCCAAGGATGGGGGGTGAACAACATCACCCTACGGTCAGGTGCGACCCCGCCTTCGAAATCGTACAGCCCTACAAAATGTTTCTTATGCAATGTGCACCACGCCACGATAAAACTAGTTAGCCTACTAATTTTTTTTTGCATGTCCATTGCATGTAAATTGTATTCTACATAGGCTAGCCTATAACTATAATTATTATTTCTACTACTTCTAATACGAGTAGACTACTCATACACGTATAGGTTACTACTTGTTTATGCTTTTTGGCGAAGCAGCGTAAACGACGTCTCTCTCTCTCTCTCTCTCTCTCTCTCTCTCTCTCTCTCTCTCTCTCTCTCTCACACACACACACACACACACACAGTTAAACGTGACGCGCTCAAATATAGGCGTGGATAGCTGTTCGGTTATATAAGGAGGGCAGCGACACAGAAAGCGGGAACAAACACAAAGATAAAACTAATTAGGCCTATATCTCTGCAGGCCCATATTAGTTTGGTTGCGGATTAGCGAACAGCACACGTTCTGTTCGGAGCTGTCCATGGTTCTGTTGCTCTACCCAGGTTGCTGTTTTCAGAACCATTGATGCGCATTTAGATTTCGTTAAACTTTATTAATATTGGAACTCAGTAAAAAGCAGGATAGCATCAACAATTGGACCTCGTGTGTTATTTTGATCGCACACGAAAGACATGGTTTCTTAAAAATAAATGGGAAGCCGTAATTATACCTGGCACGTGCACAGATAGACACCGACATATGACACTGAAGCATATGACCCCTGCCCTGAGACAGCTTTTGGGGGCGGGGGTTAACCATAGGCACCCACCCACCGCCAACACACACACACACACACGCACACACAAAGGCTAGACCCGTGCCTGATTTTCAACTTATAGCCTCCCCTCCAAACAGTCTGCGCGTGCCCGTATATTACACCGTTATTTCCGTTATTATTATGCCACATTATCATTACTGCTTTATATTGAAACAAAACAAAAACACCAATGAAAATCACACAAACGTCGGATGCGGGAGTTTCAACCGCACTTGTTCATAAGCAAAATCCCATTAACTGTCAGTACCACTCTCCTCTGCATCCCACATCAATTAAAGTATTTCTGTTCCAGCAACTCTTCTTGACTCTAAGCTGACCATATGATAAAATAATTCAGCTACTTTAACGGGTTTGGATATAGAGCCCATTCCAATCCAGTGGAGGACTCGGATCTGTGAGATGTATGAGCCGTTTTTCTTCCAAGGTCTCCCTCAAAGTAGAGTTCATGATACAAAACTCAGTAAAACCCATTATGGTGGTACAGGGCATGACCTGCAAACACCCCCCCCCCCAACCCTAACCCCCCCTACACACACACACACACACACCACTCTGTATTTTCAGAATCGGAGCATCGGAATAGACCGCACTGTTTTTGCACAAAGGCTTTTTTTAAATGATAGCACTAACATTTCATCACACACATTTCTATGTATAGAAACACAGAGGGCTGGGAAAACAGGCTTACACCCAACAAGGTGGTTCTTAAATTTAATGGAGGGGGGTTATTATTAATAATAAGAGTCATGCTGATGCACCTGGGCGTAAGAACAAAAGAAAAACAAGATGAAGGGCTTTAAAGCTCCCTTCTGCCCTGGTTATTTGGGTCTTCAAGGCTTTAAAGCTCCCTTCTGCCCTGGTTATTTGGGTCTTCAAAGATTTACATGTTTGCGACTAGAGGCCAGACTGGCAGAATGTCTTGCTCGGGGGTGGATAGGTGTTTATCCTCTGCCCCACATTCAGGGTCAAGTTACATGTGTCTTGCTATGTTTTCTTCTATTGTGTGTGTGGTGCGGGTGGGGGTGGTGCCTCAAACCTTGTGACCAATGGGTGATGAGCTTGCTGGGAGGTCAGGAGCATGTGGCAGTTCTGTTCCATTGTCTTCTGACCAATGGGTGATGAGCTTGCTGGGAAGTCGGGCATGTGGCAGTTCTGTTCCATTGTCTTCTGACCAATGGGTGATGAGCTTGCTGGGAAGTCAGGGGCATGTGGCAGTTCTGTTCCATTGTCTTCTGACCAATGGGTGATGCGCTTGCCGGGAGGTTAGGGGAATGTGGCAGTTCTGTTCCATTGTCTTCTGACCAATGGGTGATGAGCTTGCTGGGAGGTTCTGTTCCATTGTGATTGTGGCCATGTGCCACGGAAAGAATGGCTGTAAACGGAGCCCTCGAGACAGATGGACTCTATTTATAAACCCTTCTATGGTGGGATAAGGTTTCTTGGAATTTCTCAGAGTGGTGACGGTCCTGAGGATCCGCTCAACCCATTCCCGCGACTCACTGCTGTATTACTCAACAGTCAGGAATCATAAGGGAAGCTTATTAATGCTGCCCATCCCCACAAGGCCCCCCTACTCCACAAGGGCATCACAAGAGATTAGAACAGCTGTTAAGAGGTGAAAGGTCAGGGACACTCTAGAATTCGAGAATGTTCTGGGGAGTTTTTGTGGACTTCTTTCCAAACGGTGTATGAATTTCACTTTAGTCTCAATTGGCATGTAAATAAATTCACTGATTCAGTGCTGCCACCCAGTGTCATGTACGGAGCACTGCACTGAAGTTCATCCGAGAATGAATATTGACAATAAACTTACTCCTTTAATTAAAAAAGGAGACTAAAGTGCATTGCCACATCATAAAGTACATTCACTAAACAATATTCAATTCATTCACAAATCTGGCACTCAAATCATCAGTTCCAGAAGCATCCTATGACTAGAGTCATCCATAAAATATTGTATTGGTCTCAGGACAATGAGAAGTGGTTAGACAATGTACTTTTACTCTCTATAACACATTTTTGAAGTACGGACTGCATGCAAGTATAATCTGCAATGTTAGTGTGTTCAGTTTAACTGAGTGCATGGCCTGCCTGTATTCACTGATTCCATACAGTATTATGCAATATTACACATTACATAATAACATACAATCACATACAGAATACCAGAATGAGCATTATGATGTCAGGAGGGTAGAAGTCAATTTTATTGTTGAACTTGTGAAGCAGGGAAGCAAATAACGAATAGTACTAAACTAAACTAAAGTATCTAGTGTATCGAGTGGGGTGTGGTTACAGTCTATCCACTGTGTTTACCTTAGAAAACAATCACTACAGTAACGTAAAAAGCAAACGCATGTTTAACTTTATATACAGAACCAAAAGCTAACATTGGCCTTAACCATAGCAAATTTTACTGCATAAAGCATTCATTCCAGCAATTTACAGATTAATACTACAACCAGAAAAAATATTGATAAGTGCCACACAGTTGTACTGAGAGCTTCAACCAACAAAATGTTTGACAATATTCTTGTGTTGGGTTGGGCCCAAACTATATAAAGGACAGAGTGACCTGCCCTTCCAGACCTTTATATAGTTAACCTTGGGACTACACACCCGCTGTGAAGTTTTTTATCCTATAAAGCCACTTTTGTTTAATAAGGAAATTCATGCACACATTTTTTTCAGTAAACTGCATGAAATGAGTACTTTAAAAAAAGTCAGGCCTTTCATTAGTGGAGATTCCGTATATCAAATGGGAAAAAAAGAAATCCATGAACCTTGTGCTCACAAGAAGTCAAGGAGTTACTTTTGAGCAAACTACAAGCAGGGAAATCCACATAAGATTTTTTTTTTTACAAATGTTAATTCATCCCAAACAACCATTAACAGCCTACCTCTCTCTGCGAAAATCAAATATGTTTGCGTACAAATCATTATTCTCCATTTCATGGATTGCAAAAAAAATAATTTGATAAATGCATCATAAAATGTAAACCTAACCTAAAAGCATCTCCATTTTTCCAACTGTCTCAATCATCTCTTTTCAAAACTATTATTATCTTTAGACAGACACCCTTGGTCCAAGGCAACTTATAGAGCAGTGGTTCCCAGACTCGGTCCTCGGGGACCACTGTGTATGCTGGTTTTCGTTCCAACCACAATTGCAATCCCGGAATTTTAACAAGATGTCAATTGTTCTTAATTAGGTGTGTGTCATATTTAGAGGGATTGTTTACCCTCTTAAGCCACATTATGTTAGCAATAGCTATGCATGTCATGAATAATAAAAGTACAATATTCTCATTGTGCTATATTGCAAATAATTACAAAAAGGGGCAAAAAAAAATTTTTTTTTAACTGACCAAATTTATTTTATTTTATTAAATAAAATTAAAGACTAAAGTGAATCAATAGGCTCCTAATTGGTGAAATTATGGATATATGGCCACTAAAACTAACCATTTGATAAATAATTTTAAAAAGACAAAGAAAATGATAACGAGCCAAACTTGCAGTGTTAATACATTTAAGAAAAAACTTGATGAGGGAACTTAAAAACTCACGTTTTCAACGACCTAATTAGGAGCCAATTGATTCACCCCAGTCTTTAATTTGATCAGTTAAAAAAAAATGTTACCTATTTGCAAAACAGCCCAATAAGCACAGTAGGCACATGGGAATTTTTATTCTTCATGGCATGCATAGCTATTTCTGACATGTGGCTTAAGAGGGTAAATAATCCCTCTAAACATGAAAAGCACCTAATTAAGAAAAATGAACAGCTTGTTAGGATTTTGGGATTGCAATTGGGGTTGGAACGAAAACCAGCATACACAGGGATCCCCCAGGACGGAGTTTGGGAACCCCTGTTATAGAGTATCCACACAACACTGCTATGGCTCTGTGAACAGTAGTTCTAAAACATGAATATTTACATGTAGTGCATGGACACAGCCGCTGTTTTCGGTGTTATTTAAGACACAGCAGCAGTAGCAGGGACACCCCACTCAGAAAGCACTGTAGCATGCCAGAAAGCCACGTGGCAAACTCTGAAGCTAAACGACACAACCCCCCCCCCCCATGCCTGGGGGAGGGGTGGGGACCCCCACAGCAACCCCTCTTCGTGATGGAATGGGCGGTCTTTCCACTGAGAGAGGTGCATGCAGGGGGGCAGCGCACGGCAGGCTGGCTTCACATCTCAAACGCCGGGAACTTTGACCTCAGGGGCTGCAAAAGGTCAGCCAGGAAGTAGATGGTGCCAGCCATGCCTGCGGAGGGAAGGATGGAACAGCCGTCAGAACAGAGATCCTGGGGAAAAGGACTCAAACTCCCATAATGCTATGCGCCAAAGCTGCTACATTTGTTTCGTCTGTAGATTATGACATCTCTTATCTAAGTGTAAAGCTCTTTCTCCATTGGAATATACAGGAAACAGGTCATCTTAGTGAAACTCCAATATCATAATAAACTAATTGTGTAACAGTGTATTGTATCATAATAAACAAATTGTGTAACAGTGTATTGTATCATAATAAACAAATTGTGTAACAGTGTATTGTATCATAATAAACAAATTGTGTAACGGTGTATTGTATCATAATAAACTAATTGTGTAACGGTGTATTGTATCATAATAAACAAATTGTGTAACAGTGTATTGTATTATAGAGGGTCTCTGGTTTGTTTCTGGTCTTTCTGAGAATGGAATTAGCTTCAAAATAATTTTCCAAGTAGATGACCTAACAAAATTGTAATGATTTTTAAAGAATACAGACTACATAAAAAGTACACAAGCCCCACTTTCAGTAACACCATCATAGTTTCACTTAAAAAACAAAGAAAGCAGAATAAATCTAAATGGATATAAAATAATCTGGGCAAAACGTGAATTCTGTTTTTCTATGCCGTGGATTTCCTGGTATAAACCTTTTTTGACAAAAAAAAAAACTACTATGCATAAGTAATGCTGCATACACTTTTGTAGCACATTTTAAAACATAAAACATTCTGCATTTGTGTAAAATCACTGAAAGATGACATTCCTGTAAAAAGACCTGTAAAAAGAAAAGTAACTATTGTGCATTTCAGTACGGTTCTCAGATGGACATGCTCTCAAGAGCAGAAGCACTTCCTACAGCTTTGTGTAAATAAACCAATCATCAGTAAGAGCAAGAGGACTACTGCTGTCCAAACACGACGTTGGGGTGTGGCTGAACCCGTCACATACTGCGTACCCCGCTGCCTTAACTCACCTTCAAAGAGTGAGAAGGGCGTGTCCGGAGTCCGGCAGCCATGTTTGCCGTAGTCCATGCACCACTCTGCAAACTACAAGAGAAGAGAAGTCTTAAGTTATATCTTGCTCCGCTTTTGCAACTAACTTGCGGGCTCCTGACAAACTCGAGACTGTGGTCTACGGGGAATTCTCTAATCAATCCACAGCGGGTAGCGTGATTCCACTGGGGAGAAATTTGCAGATGGTAGGTCCAAATCCAGATTCTTCCTCTGATAAAAGACGTAGAGCCCGATTCCTCCAGCTGTTGCACACAAAAGGGGTTTCAAAAAACATTCCAATTATAACTGAGTGTTATGTTCATAAATTGTATTTATTTATTTTTCTGTGTTGAGATGCAGCGCTGCAGGAGGGGAGAATAAGTGGACTGAAACTTGACATGAACGGGGACCATTTATTTTTGGCTCCTCATATATGGCCGAAGCTCTCGAATCTGCTCGCGGGAGCCGTGCCAGCATGGATGCCCTCCAAAAAAGCGCCTGTAAAACGAAACGCGTTGGCACGAATGCCAGCTCCCACGGGCATCGCCCCGCCAGCTGCCAATCAGAGCTGATGAAATGCTTGGTTTCTACAGAGTTCACATGCTCTCCAGTTATGAAACGGTCTCTGGCCCAACGGTGGATTACGTGTCTGGAGCGATGAAATGGTAATGAGAGAGGCGTGCCAGGGAGATGCAAATCAGTAACGTCAACGCTGCCTCTGGCGGCGAGACTACAACTCCCAAGCACCATTAAAAAAAAAAAAAAAAAAAAGACTACAACTCCCAAGCACCTTTTTTTTTAATTTTTTTTAAGACTACAACTCCCAAGCACTGGCTTATAAAAAAGGGAAAAGGAAACGGATATGACAGCAGAAAGAGACAGGAAATGCTTTCACATATACTTCAGCAGGAGGTTATGGTAAATACAGACATCATCCAGCTTTTAATTTTCAAAGAAGGTGAAAAACCGATGGTCTAAATTATGATGTTTCTCATTTATCGGAAAACACCTTATGCAGCAAAGTAGAACATCAGCGATACAAACCTTGGAGTTATTTACTGACTGGTGAACCAAACTATGCGTTAAACAGCATACTCAATGACACCTTATCACGTTTTAACACTGATGTAAAAGGCTAGAATTTAAGAGAATGTCGACTTCCTCTTGTCATCTGTTTCCAGTGGTCTGTCCCTCTCCCCAGCTCCACATCCAAATATTTATTGCATTTTAATTGTGAAAAAGGGGTTCTAATTTGTTATTTGAAAAAATAAAATAAAACTATACCAATGTAACAATAGAAATGAAATGACTCAACTTAAAATGTATGTACTTTGAGGAACATCTCAGAGTGGTGAATGACGTGTTCCCTGATGCGTTCATACCGCTGAGGTTCTACCGTACAACACTTACATTCTTTTACGGTCAGATTGCTAGCTCATTGTGACGAAGACTGACATGCCAATGCTCTCTTTATTTAAATGCTTTCCATGTCTTATAACGGATTCAATGTGTTCTCCTTTTTAAAGGGAATTTTTCACCAACACTTCAACATAGGGCTGGGCGATATATCGCAACGATAATTATCGATTGTAATAACGGTCGTTGCCCGCATGTGGGGTATTGCCTTTCTTTTCGTCTTTCTTTCTTTAATTATACCTGATGCGGTAGTGATCTAAACTTCTAACGGGGGAAAAAACGTCATCACTGTCTACTGCGTGTTGATAAGACGGACAATCGCAGAAAGGCGTGGCACCTTTCATGCGATTGACAAAAACACATCACATGATCACGTGAAAGCTGTACGATTTTGCTGCTGGTCGGCTGTCTTATCAACACTCAATAGATATCATGCGGTGATGTTTTTTTTCCCGGAAGCATTTCACGCGGCCTCTGAAGTTTGGATGTTTACTGCCGTGTATTGGGTATATTTAAAGAAAAAAAGACGAAAAGAAAGGCGGTACCACGCGGTAGCAACGGCCGTTATTGCATTGGATAATTATCGATGTTGTGTATCGCGCAGCTCTACTTCAACACATCAGGGCTTGACGCGGTGCAGCCGGGCGGAGCGTTGGATTAGAACGCCTCTCTCCTGCGCTCGCTGGCGGACGCGACGCGGCTCGTCTCTCACCTTACAGGCCCTGTACAGGTGCTGGGGGGCGTGGGTGTGCTTGTAGAGAGCCAGGAAGCCGTAGGCGTTGCCGGCGGCACCGTGGCACAGGCCGTAGCCCTTCTTGATCAGGCCCCACTGCCAGATAACCTCCCCACACTGGAGTGCGTCCGTCAGGTACTGGTCCTCCCCGTACACCTGCCCAAAACAGGGTCAACAGGGTCATCCTGCGCTTTAGACCACTGCCTCCACTCATTACCACATACAGTAACAGGTCTTGGTAACACCCATATAGGTGTTCAGAGGGCTGACATTCACCAGTGTGAGCACCAGAGGGCGCCACCACATTGTGAGTGAAACCAAACAGCCGTACATCTCTAAGAAGAAGGTTCACAGACCTAGATTAAGCTTTCTCCTGGATAAACACACACACTTTTAAAGAATATTCTACATTCAAAGGGCTTTTTATTCCAGGAATAGACTTACACCAGCGCTGTGAAATAGCCTCTCAAAGTGTGGCTGAGTATGTACCTTGTGTGCCTGCAGTAACACACACACACAGTGGCTGAGTACGCACCTTGTGTGCCTGCAGTAACACACACACACACACACACACACACAGTGGCTGAGTACGCACCTTGTGTGCCTGCAGTAACACACACACACACACACACACACACACACACACACACACACACACACACACACACACACACACCACCTCTCACAGTGTGGCTGAGTACGTACCTTGTGTGCCTGCAGTAACACACACACACACACACACACACACAGAGGCTGAGTACGCACCTTGTGTGCCTGCAGTAACACACACGCACGCACACACACACACACACACACACACAGTGGCTGAGTACGCACCTTGTGTGCCTGCAGTAACACACACACACACACTGAGTACATACCTTGTGTGCCTGCAGTAACGCACGCACACGCACACACACACACACACACTGAGTACGTACCTTGTGTGCCTGCAGTAACACACGCACACACACACACACACACACACACACTGAGTACGTACCTTGTGTGCCTGCAGTAACGCACGCACGCACGCACGCACGCACGCACGCACACTGAGTACGTACCTTGTGTGCCTGCAGGAGCATGTAGATGACACCAGGAGAACCGTGGCACCAGTGCACCAGCTGGTCGCGAGTGTCGCCCATGCATGGCGGGTAGTTGCCCGATGGGAACTTGATTTGGCGCACATAGTCCACGCTGGGCTTCACCAGCCTCTGCAGTCTGTCATCGCCCACCCCAAAACCTGGCTGGGGGGCACATGAGAGAACAGGTCATGACCCCCATTTTAAAAAGGACAGAGATTTGGAGAAAATACTAACTTATCCATCGCACACAAACACTGTCTGGGCCAGTAGAAAACAGCATGGTTAACCTGCAAAATCCTCAGCCAATATTAATCAGCCAATGAGGTTCATTTATTTGGAAAAGCGGCACTCACGGGCCAATAAGATTCACCTGCATGAGGAAGTAGTAGATTCCTGACAGGCCGTGGGCAGCCCCCACGTAGTATTCCTGGTACCACTCGTAGAACAGGGGGGTCTTATCCTGGTACCTGTGTTTCCTGGACAGCTTCTCCCCAGAGGCCAAAATGGCCTCACAGATCTGGAAAAGATAAATTAAATTATTAACCCTTTGAAGAGTAGGATTTTTGGAATGTTTTTTAAATTTTTTAAATTCTAAATCGGTGTTCTAGAACTCCATTGCTTTCATTGTTACATCAGCATTAGAACGTTCAGTTAAGAACATTGTAATCACATATAGGTTCAAATTCTCAATGGATTGTATTTTCTGTGATAGAAATGGAAAACAGCCATAAAAGAAGCCCTTGAAAGGCAGAGTGTTGCAGTTTGTTTACAGTTATTATACATTTTTCAACATTCAACAAGAAAGGAGAGGACGATGCGGGGGAGGAGTGAGGCGACGACTGGGAAGGTTGACGCAGTTCAGTGCTCTGTTTCGACAATGTACAGAGACCGCAACACTGCGTGTATGGAGGAAAGTCGTGGAGGCGGAGTTTGTGTGTTGGACTGCTTAATCACACTGGACATCTCGGGACAGCGGGGGCTATTTTTAATCATGGCTGTATTCCACTTGAATTCACTTAATTAGTTTGATTGATGCAATGATTGTATTGAATGTCTTTGTTTGATATGTTTGTGTGTTGTGGGTCTGCCCCACTGTCTATGTCTTTTTTGTTGTTGCTGGGGCTACAACTGAAGTTCCCTAGCGGGAAAATAAAAGTTATTCTGTTCTATTCCATAAAGTATGCGTGCCTGTAGCGAGCAGATGTGTGCACAGACTGTGCGCCTCCTCACCTCCTGGATGAAGTACACAGGAATCTTCTCCTGACCGTACTGCTGGTTGACGAAGAACAGGGAGAAGAGGTAGCCAATCCGGCCGTACAGCAACTCGTCAGGCAGACTCCCCTCCCCCTTGACCACTGATTGGTGGAGCTGGAGGAGCCTGGGGCAGCAGGGAAATGAGCATGACATACCTGAGCAGAACACTACCACACCGGCCAATCACAGCAGAGAAGGGCCACACGTACATTAGCAGAGCACTACCACACCGCCAATCACAGCAGAGAAGGGCCACACGTACATTAGCAGAACACTACCACACCGGCCAATCACAGCAGAGAAGGGCCACACGTACATTAGCAGAACACTACCACACCGGCCAATCACAGCAGAGAAGGGCCACACGTACATTAGCAGAGCACTACCATACCGGCCAATCACAGCAGAGAAGGGCCACACGTACATTAGCAGAACACTACCACACCGGCCAATCACAGCAGAGAAGGGCCACACGTACATTAGCAGAGCACTACCACACCGGCCAATCACAGCAGAGAAGGGCCACACGTACATTAGCAGAGCACTACCACACCGGCCAATCACAGCAGAGAAGGGCCACACGTACATTAGCAGAACACTACCACACCGGCCAATCACAGCAGAGAAGGGCCACACGTACATTAGCAGAGCACTACCACACCGGCCAATCACAGCAGAGAAGGGCCACACGTACATTAGCAGAGCACTACCACACCGGCCAATCACAGCAGAGAAGGGCCACACGTACATTAGCAGAACACTACCACACCGGCCAATCACAGCAGAGAAGGGCCACACGTACATTAGCAGAGCACTACCACACCGGCCAATCACAGCAGAGAAGGGCCACACGTACATTAGCAGAACACTACCACACCGGCCAATCACAGCAGAGAAGGGCCACACGTACATTAGCAGAACACTACCACACCGGCCAATCACAGCAGAGAAGGGCCACACATACATTAGCAGAGCACTACCACACTGGCCAATCACAGCAGAGAAGGGCCACACGTACATTAGCAGAACACTACCACACCGGCCAATCACAGCAGAGAAGGGCCACACGTACATTAGCAGAACACTACCACACCGGCCAATCACAGCAGAGAAGGGCCACACGTACATTAGCAGAGCACTACCACACCGGCCAATCACAGCAGAGAAGGGCCACACGTACATTAGCAGAGCACTACCACACCGGCCAATCACAGCAGAGAAGGGCCACACGTACATTAGCAGAACACTACCACACCGGCCAATCACAGCAGAGAAGGGCCACACGTACATTAGCAGAGCACTACCACACCGGCCAATCACAGCAGAGAAGGGCCACACGTACATTAGCAGAGCACTACCACACCGGCCAATCACAGCAGAGAAGGGCTACACGTACATTAGCAGAACACTACCACACCGGCCAATCACAGCAGAGAAGGGCCACACGTACATTAGCAGAACACTACCACACCGGCCAATCACAGCAGAGAAGGTCCACACGTACATTAGCAGAGCACTACCACACCGGCCAATCACAGCAGAGAAGGGCAACACGTACATTAGCAGAACACTACCACACCGGCCAATCACAGCAGAGAAGGGCCACACGTACATTAGCAGAACACTACCACACCGGCCAATCACAGCAGAGAAGGGCCACACATACGTTAGCAGAGCACTACCACACCGGCCAATCACTGCAGAGACGGGCCACACATACGTTAGCAGAACACTACCACACCGGCCAATCACTGCAGAGACGGGCCACACATACATTTGCTGAACAACACTGTCACAATGCTCACTGCTGCAGACAAGATCAATGTGACAATAATGTTAGTTTTTTTTACACTTTTCTTCTTTCATTTATTTATTTTTTTTACACTTTTTTAATGACCTCCCTGCAAAACAAGTTTGCATTACTGTAACTAACGTCTCACAGAACAGGGAATGCTACCCTTCGACCGGGCGGTGTCCATGTGAAGAGCATAATGTCAAAAAATAAAATGGGGGGTATGGTCAGCGATGAGTGACTCTCTTCAGAACGGTTCTCTTGATCTTCTGATACAATCCCATCTAACTGCTCAGGGGTTGAATGCTGAGTATTTATTATTTTAGATTTTTTGGATTGCGGTGCTGTACCGTGAATCCAGTTAAAGTTGTAGATGTAGAGAGTGAAGCTTTCTGAACCCTTAATGGGTGGAGATACCATGTGCTCCCCACGGCAAAACACTGCAGCGTGATTGGTTCCAGATTATGGGTAGCTCCGCCCATTTTCCACATGGATGGGTAGTCCACAAAGCATCACTCTCCTGTTTCTACCGTCCAGTCCTGGTAAGTAAGTTGTTCTGCTCTAGCTGCTCGTACTTAGCCCAGCATGATGAGTACCTACTCATGAGAACATGTCTTCACCGAAAGGCTCCTGTTCATAATAGGAGGGCGACGAGACTTACAATCCGAAGGTCTTCTTCTTACAGTTAAAAATGTCTCTGGTTGTTACCGGCGGGGGCGCTGACCTTTTCAGACAGTCGTCGGCCTCATGCGTTCTCTGCAGCCGGTGGTAAACCACGGCGGCCACCGCCAACGGCCCCGCGTCACCGCACAGGAAGGTGACCCAGCGCCGCGTCAGGCACTGCAGGCTCCGGCTCACGTGGTCCAGGGCCCGCTGCAGGAACGAGCTCTCCCCGAAAATGTCATAGAGGTGCAGGTACAGCAGGGCGATGCCTGAGGAACCACATAAACGGAGGGGGGGGGGGGGGGGGGGGGGGGGGCGGGTACTGTTCTTTACACAAAGACGACGAGAGTCCTTTTAGTGCTCCTATGCTAAGAGCTGAAGAGACACATCAGCTCTTTCAAGATGCCCTTCCTGCGTCGCTGTTAATGGCCGAGGCACATAAATGCGTAAACATTTACCACTAGTCCGGACTGTTGTGGGGGAAGTAATTATAGAACAGGGGAGCCCTTTTGTTTAGCAAGTTGGGCTTATCTAACTAAGAGACTGAAAGAGAATAGATGTTTCATTTTAACAATTTATATGTAACAGAACAACTAAAACAATTCAATCTCAGTACATGTGCTGAGATTGAATTGAATGCTTTAGGGAATTTAGGCACAATATATAAGAACCTTTAGCGTGTGCAAAACCTTTTAGGTAATAACACAATCAATGGTTGTTGTAAAACAAATAACATGACCATGTCAACAGCACTGCGGTTAGCTACCATCTTGTTATTAGTTTTGCGTGCGCTATAAGGTTTTGCACACGCTAAATATAATCTTGGTAAATCAAGCCCAAATAAGTTAATCAGCTGCCGCTTCAGAAGAAGTAGGTCATTCTCAATACAGAGTGTGTGATTTAGAAAGACTGGATACTTTTTTACCATTCGAATTTGTGGATGAACTTGGATGAATGCGAAAAAGACTGCATGTACCAATTGTAAGTTCTCTTTTTAAAAGAATAAAATGTCAACATCAAAATCATCCAATCCTATAAAACCTTATGCAACGTGGACAGCGTAGCATGTCAACAGCACTGCGGTTAGTCACCGTGTCCTTACCCGTCCATCCAGTGTACCCACTGCAGTCCTGGGGGTCAGCTGACCTCAGGCCATTCTCCATTAGGGACAGCAGCTCATTGATTTTACTGCGCACACGTCCAGCAAACTCGCCGGTCAGCTTCAGGAAGCCACACAACACACACTGGTCAGTGCCAACCAACCACTAATGTTCTACTCTACTCTTTTAATGAGTTAAAGAAATACAACTGACAAACCCATTGAAAATTACTTGCATGGCTGTAGTCACCAAGTCACTTTTTGCTCATTACTGCCCTCTGTCTCTGCTTGGCATGCTGTACAAAACTGTGTGCTTGCTTGGATAATTGTGGGAGGAAGATTTAGGCGACTTGTGCCCTTATAAACATCATTGTATAATGCTCTGTCATATTTGGAAATTGCACATTTATTAAACCATTCTTTACACAATGATGGCCACTATGCTTAGACATTTACAAAACTATTATAAACTGCAGTGCGTTTGTTTTTTTGCCCACTGCAGAAAATGAAGCAAGAGATTTAAAATGCGCATCGTTAAAATGTTCTTTTAATTAGCCTACTCATTACTTAGTACGACTGTAAGCCAATTTGTTCTGTTGAAGCTTTTATGCGTGCAATAATACGTCAACGTCCTGCTTCGTAACGAGCCGTGAAAATCCCAGGCACACGCCATTTCAGGACCTTTCCCTCTATAACTCAGGACCGGACACGCCGTCTGCGTGCACGCCGCGTATGTTTTGCGAGCGGCGCTTTGATGTTCGGGGGATAACCTCAGTGCCCCTGGCCTGGTTCAAAGTGAGGGTAAAAGCACTCTGCTGACACATCCAGACCCAATTACTTCCGCCTGGCATGGCCGCGGCCGCAGACTGCTGAATCCACAGGGCAGGGCTATAGCCGTAGACCCAACGGCAGGCGTTCCCAGCGCACTCAGCGAAACCCCGGCCTACACTTAATCCCGCTCAAACGGGACTCGCTATTGTCCGTCAGGCTTCCCGGGGGGAACTGAAGGCTACACGGTAGAGCGGTGATGGGCAACTTTAGTGACCCCTGAGGCCGTAAAATGTATGAAGGTACATTGTTGGGGCCGAAAGTCAGAACAAGAGCCTATCACGGCATTGTTGCCATTGGATCCTATGGAGAGATCGCTTTCCCACTTGTTCTAGAAAACTTGGTTTTTAGCAATCCACCTTCCTTTTACTCATTTTGCCAGCGAACGGATTTAGCGAGCTGGTGTCGATACGGTGCTGATTTAGCTAGCTGGTGTCGATACGGTGCTGATTTAGCTAGCTGGTGTCGATACGGTGCTGATTTAGCTAGCTGGTGTCGATACGGTGCTGATTTAGCTAGCTGGTGTCGATAAGGTGCTGATTTAGCTAGCTGGTGTCGATACGGTGCTGATTTAGCTAGCTGGTGTCGATAAGGTGCTGATTTAGCTAGCTGGTGTCGATACGGTGCTGATTTAGCTAGCTGGTGTCGATACGGTGCTGATTTAGCGAGCTGGTGTCGATACGGTGCCGCTGATTTTCTATTTTGCGGCTGTAGAAGCCTCTCAGCGAAGAGCTCCGCCTGCTGTGCTGGCATGGTGCGTGTTCGCAACGTCAACTGTGCGGCTGACCCCGACACACATTGAACTGGATTCATTCATTTTTAATTCGGATGGGGCAGCGCGGGCGGAGTAAACCACTGAGTCGGGCTGTGTGCGGCCTGCGGGCCTCCAGTTGCCCATCCCTGGAGACGAGGGATACAACTGCACTGCAATTAAAGGGCCACAGACAACCAGGGTTGCCCATACTGAGAAACAGCTATTCCATAGACCCCGTTGCTTACTTTTTAGTTTTGTTTTGAAAAATGTTTGTTTCAGATGGCTACTTTGGGGATCGTTATATCTGAATGCAAAACTACATTCCTACACAATGTAGCCACCCACCTTCAATCATCTAAACTAGAGATTGGAGAAATTAACAAAAAAAAACAAAACAATGGACTCTTTTTGTAGTGAGTGCTAGCTTTATTTATTTTAATTATTTATTGTACAGTAGCAAGCGACATTTAATAATGAAACAATCACATCGAAATGTTTTAGTTTCCTTCTAAACAATTACTGATCGAACATAACATAATGGACTAAGAACACCAATTATGAAAATAAACTGTAAAAGCACAAAAACCCAATTACACCAGCAAAAATGAGATGCAAGCGGTTTCTTCAATGTGGGTCATATAGGCTACTCACTGCATTTAGCAGGTGAGTAAATGCAGCTTTGCAGTAGGTCATTTTGTTTTGTGTAAGATATGCATTTTAAGCTTGTCAGGGCAAGTGGATTCAACAAAATATTACTCAAGATTCTACTTTCCAAACACTCACAACTAACATATGATGCTACAACAACACTGCTGTTATACAACACACAACTACAGAGAGCATGTTGTACTGACTGGGCAGTTCATCTGGATATCTGCAGGTTAAAGCTACACTACCTGACCAAAAGTATATGGACACCTGCTCATCCAACCTCTCATTCCAAAATCATGGGCATTAATATGGAGTTGTCCCCCCTTTGCTGCTATAACTGCCTCCAGTCTCCTGGGAAGGCTTTCCACTAGATGCTGGAACATTTGTTTCCATTCAGTCAGAAGAGCATTAGTGAGGTCGGGCACTGATGTGGGGCTATTAGGCCTGGTTCGCAGTCGGCTTTCCAACTGATCCCAATGGTGTTTTATGGGGTTGAGGTCAGGTCAGGCCAGTCAAGCTCTTCCATGCCAATCTCAAACAAACCATTTCTGTACGGACCTCTATCTGTGTACGGGGGCATTGTCATTCTGAAACAGGAAAGGGCCTTCCCCCAAACTGTTGCCACAAAATTGGAAATCCAGAATCGTCTAGAATGTCATTGTATGCTGTAGTGTTAAGACTTGCCGTCACTGGAACCAAGGAGCCTAGCCTGAACCATGAAAAACAGCCCCAGACCAAGGGGTGTCCACATATGTTTGGCTATACAGTGTATATTTAATAAAGAAAGAAAACACTAAAATTATCATGGACGTTCACCGATAGTGTTTCAACATTACATCGAAGCTAGCTTGCAATTAGGCCTACGGCAACTTACTTTGCCATGCGAGTCGAACAGATGCTGCGTGCAGGCTGCCGTTCCATCATAATCTGCATAGGGATTCTTTAAGGCTCTCGTATCCATATTGTGTGGCGCTGTTCAAATTCTGGGTCACACAACTCTGATCGCTGGCTCGTCCTGTAAATTAGACGGCGATATGAGATGCGAGCCTAACAGGCCTATTACGTTTTTTTAACTACAAACAAACACTCAGAATTCAAAAGAGAAAGAAACCTGCAGATAGCACAATGAAAACATTCGCATTGACTGGTTGAATCTTCACATGCGGATTTATCCACCAATGTTTTTTTTCCTTTCACGAACTACAGGCCGTGGACGATGGACCCTTATGCAATTTAATTCGCAACCAGCTAAGTTAGTCAAATGTAACCAGCTTGTCAGGTCATCTCAATTGTGTTTGACTTTAAATTGCTTAAAGTCATGTCTATGTTTTTTTTTAGCTAGAAAGCTAATTAGCTAGCTAACGCTACATGGCTAAATTAGCTTTCGATCTAAACGCATAGGATACAATCCTGCCTGCTAGCAAGCTAATCTTCTGCTAGCCAATTTAACGTTACACTCAAATACACACGAACTAACCACGAACAAATAATATAGTTACTCTGAGCTAGCTGTCTACCTTATTTTTAAGGGTAAGGCGGTGTGTAGACCATAATCATCACAACCCGTCCTTTGATATTTTGGTTGGCTAACCAGCTACGTAACGTAGCTGGAGCATGCGCTTGTGTCAGAAACACCGGCGTAAGGAAGTTAGCTATAACATTAGCCTAGCCGAGTCAAACTCACAGTTATAAATACATGTCTATGATCTAATAATAGATAGCTAGATGATTTCATATCAGCCCTCCGTTTGTACCAACTCCGTTTCAAGCAGCGTGCTAGTGAATTTAGGATAATTAAGCGAACAAGACAATTTCAGTGATACACACCTGAACGAATAATTCAAGTTGTATAAAATGTATTGCTAAATACGAAAACGCGGCCAAAATGATGTTATTACAACATATTCAATTTTTCAAAGAAAGCAAAGCGTAGCATTAAACGACTCAAGAATTTCGCATAGGATATTCGTTGCTCCACCCCAGAGCGTACATGCAACCTCGGCTCCACCCTAAACCCCGCCACGTCGAATGCAATCGAACCAATCATAGCTGAGAGCGCGTTATAAGCGAAGAGAAAAGCAATACAGTAGAACCAATGATAGCTGAGAGCGCGTTATGAGCGAAGAGAAAAGCAACATTGCATTGTTTCCCACCCGCCTGTCCAATTCTTTGCCTCGGATATAGTACTACTTTTAACCATACAGCGTGGTCAGACCGGGTGAAACATGCGGACAGCTGAGAAGTAGCTTTAGCTTACCCTTCACCCACATTTATTCGAATCAAGACTATTGTTTTGTTAAATAGGACATTTAGTCTGTCAAGTGCATGAGTTGTTGGCGTAAAATCTCCTCCCGGACAAGTTCTGCAAGCTAGCTAAGTTACCTTACACTTTGTCATTTAGAAATACTAAGAAACAGCATAGTTCTTGCTGAGTAACTACTCAAAACATTTAAAGAAAAATGACACAAATTTTGACAGCATATAATATTACCAGAACACTAAGGCGTGGATGGTCCTTAGGAAGAATCAGCAGTTTTGCCGCCTGGAAATCAAATGGAATAAGGTTATATAGTGTGAAGGTAAGGCAACGGCTGCTTCTCTAGCTCGCTCCATCAATAGTGATCTAACTTAGAGATTTTATTTTATTCCTTTCTGGTCATTTGTGAGTAACGTTATAATCTGGCTCGGACTCACTATAGTGGATGTAACATTTGCTTATGTTAACATCTTACCTCTTCTGCACGCCCTTTGAAGATGGAATTGTTAGGCTAACGTTATAGCTAGCGGTCACACAACCTGTTGCACCAGTCTGCGTGCGTAGATCATTTCTTCGTGATTTCAAACTTTAGCTTAGCTACTAACTACACTCGTCTAACGTTACAAAACAGTTGTCTTGTCCTGGGGTGTCTGAAGGGACACAGGGGTACTGCTGGTTTTTGGCGTGTTTCAGCACTTAAATTATTCTTTAATAGAGTTGCTAGTGTCCACGCAACTTGTTTCCAAGTTCTAAAGTGGCCGCTGATTCGGAATGAAAAGAAACCAGAAAGCCTGCGGACACTACGGCCATCCAATAGTTTGACATCCTTGGACCTTGACTTGCCTATGAAACACATGGGCTTGTAGTGAGCCAATTCGCAAAGGTGAGCTGTGATGTAACTGAAGAGGGCCAAACTCTCGGTGCTGCATTGGTATGGGGCGTCTATCCCCCTCCAATGCGTAACTGACGGATGGCATAGGCCTACCTGCCATCCCAGATCATGGTCATTGACCGGGGAACACAATGCATTAGGATACGTGCAGCATCTGTTTTACACACGTGGGCTTGCCGCAGTTTCTGGCTTATTTTAATTAGCATTCAGGTTTCCTTTATTTAGCTTTATTTTAAAGTTTGCAGTAATGACATTGTAAGGCATTTGTGTCGATTTGATTGTCTTAGAAGACGTTAGGCATAATCGTATCTGATTCCGATTCTGACACTTTTTGTGTCGGGTTATCTGGCTATATTGTGATGAACAATTATGTTATAGTTAATAAATAGTTTATCATACCTTGAATTGTGCGTCACTGGGCCATATATGCAACATTGCATTTGCATCATCCAAATAATTGAAATCGTCTTAGAATTTTGAGTGGGAGGAGTTAGGCTACATGCTCAGGCTTGAGGCCTGCAAGATGGGACGGAATTCGCGGTGGTCTGGGATCCTATCTATTAAAGTGCATGAAACGTACTACCTTGCAATTGTGTATTCGCAAACGATTAATTAACAAAATGTGAGCATGCATAGTCTGGAAAAGGTGACCAAATGACATTAGAATAATTTATTTTAATATGACATTGGTAAAGGTGCTCTAGTCTTTGAAAGGGACATATAGGTCTACCATTGAAAATGTACAATGATGATGGTTCTGCAGAAACATGTTCTTCATTCTTTTGATATGTATAGTGGAATGTAAACAAATGGATGTTGATTCTAAGCAATGATCTGACTGCACGCTAAAACCAAAATTATTTCTCCATTGAAGAGTCTGTTTGATGATTGGGATAAAAGCTAAATTGGCCTCTGGTCTCATATTGCACAACATTGATCGATAAACAGCTCACTATTCACAACAGTTTATGGTCCCTGAAGGTAGATATGCATTTTTATTATAGATCACAATAATTTTAAAGAAAAGAAAACCTGATTAAATAAGAGGAACCTCTTAATTATTTATTTAATTAATTTAATTAATAGTTAAGCCACCTTTTTTTTTTTCATGCAATCAGTCATGGAACAAGTAGCAGTAGCCATTTCTATTTGAGCTTGTAGCCAAATAAAACTTTTCTCATAAGAGGGAGGATATGGATTCAATGTGAGGGTCCGGGGCCCACCGGCCCAGTGTTATTTTGATCTGTTATGTGATGGGAAGTTATGTTTATGACTGCGTTGTGTCTTTAGGTTCTCAACAGTTCTGAAAGAAGTGTGTTTAAGTGAGCTGTCGAAGTCATGCATTGGTTCTGCAGTCCTTGTCCTCAGGCTGTGCTCCCTTGCTGTTTGTTGGTTTGCCAGTCTTTGCTCAGTAACACCGGATTGCACACAATTGTCAGCCGCAAACTGTGGTTTTTGTACATTTCTATACTGTCCATTTTGGCTATCTTTGACAGTGTGTGCATCAGAACAGATATTGTGCAAGTCCTGTAATTGGCTGTGTGAGTTGTTCAGGCAGCTTTTTGTATATGGAGAGCCTGTTCTGACAGTATGCAGAGAATCTGACCTCCGACCCCTGCTCTCCACCCCCAGGCCCAGACTGCACACCTGGTCTTGGAGGACGGCACGCGGATAAAAGGCTTTTCCTTTGGACACGGACGCTCCATCTCCGGGGAGCTGGTCTTCAACACGGGCCTGGTGGGGTAAGAGCTGTGGCCCTCACACACACAGGGGGCCTGGTGGGGTAAGAGCTGTGGCCCTCACACACGGGGGGCCTGGTGGGGTAAGAGCTGTGGCCCTCACACACAGAGGGCCTGGTGGGGTAAGAGCTGTGGCCCTCACACACACAGGGGGCCTGGTGGGGTAAGAGCTGTGGCCCTCACACACAGGCCTGGTGGTCTGGCCCTCACTTCCTTCAGGCACTATGATGACTAGATGCATTTGGCAGGGAATAGTAGTATTAGTAGCAGTAGTAGAAGCAGCAGCAGCAGTAGCAGCAGTAGTAGCAGTAGTAGCAGCAGTAGTAGCAGCAGCAGCAGTAGTAGCAGCAGCAGCAGCAGTAGCTGCAGTAGTAGCAGTAGTAGCAGCAGTAGTAGCAGCAGCAGCAGTAGTAGCAGCAGCAGCAGCAGTAGCAGCAGTAGTAGCAGCAGCAGCAGTAGTAGCAGCAGCAGCAGCAGTAGCTGCAGTAGTAGCAGTAGTAGCAGCAGTAGTAGTAGCTGTAGTAGCAGCAGCAGCAGTAGCAGTAGCTGCAGTAGTAGCAGTAGTAGCAGCAGTAGTAGCAGCAACAGCAGCAGTAGCTGCAGTAGTAGCAGTAGTAGCAGCAGCAGCAGCAGTAGCTGCAGTAGTAGCAGTAGTAGCAGCAGTAGTAGCAGCAGCAGTAGTAGTAGTAATAGCAGCAGTAGTAGCAGCAGTAGTAGCAGTAGTAGCAGCAGCAGCCGTAGCAGCAGTAGTAGTAGTAGTAGTAGCAGTAATAGTAGTAGTAGTAGTAGTAGCAGTAACTGTAGCAGTAGCAGTAGTAGTAGTAGTAGCAGCAGCAGTAGTAGCAGTAGTAGCAGCAGCAGCCGTAGCAGCAGTAGTAGTATAGTAGTAGTAGCAGTAACTGTAGCAGTAGCAGTAGTAGTAGCAGCAGTAGCGGTAGCAGTAGCAACACTGAAGCCCCTGTTGCCAATATAAACTGTTTGATACCCTTCTCTGCCACAGTTACCCTGAGGCCCTAACCGACCCCAGCTACAGAGGCCAAATCCTTACCCTCACTTACCCCATCGTGGGGAACTACGGCGTGCCCAACACCCAGGAGCTGGATCAGTTGGGGCTACGGAAGCATGTAGAGTCAGATCGTATCCAGGTGAGCCTGGATTCCGCTCAGGCCAAGCCAACTACCCCTCTCATAGTCTATTTTGCATGACACCTTTGGGCTTTCCTGGGAATTAGTGATATTAAATACCCTATCCAGGCAAAGGTATTTAAATGTACTGTAAGCTGCATGCGTCCTAGTGTTTGGAATTGATATGGTTATAATCGGGTACTCCTAAGGCACAGATCATTTATACAGTGTCAAAAGGATCCTAGCACTTTTCTGTAGAAAATAAAATAAATAGATGCTTATTATTTCTTTGTAAGTTTTTCTTACTATTATCCTTAAACTTGTGCATCAAAGAGATGTAGGTGTTGTGGAAGTGTTTGCCAAGTTGTACTAAGTAATTGCATTTTTCAAGGCTAATAGATGAGCACTTGTTTATTCCTAGCTCTTTCTGAAACGCTTACCCAGATTGTCTTAGCTGGTACACTGTTAAAAATGATTTGTTGACTCAACTTGATTAAGTCAAGTCATCTTGTTGCTTTGACTAAGTTAAGTTGAGTCAACAGACTACATGTTGTATCAACTAATTTATTGAAGTGTAATAACCTTGACACTATATGTTGACTGAACTTGACTCAACTTAACTCAGTCAAAGCAACAAGATGACTTGACTTAGTCAAGTTGAGTCAACAAATCATTTTTAACAGTGTATGTCTGGGTATGTGGTGACGCTGTTATGACGTGTTGGGGGGAATGGGACGTTTCCGCAGGTCTCAGGGCTGTTAGTGCAAGACTACAGCCATGATTACAGTCACTGGAACTCGGTCAAGTCCCTGGCGCAGTGGCTGCAAGAGGAGGAGGTACCTTGTCCCCACGTGTTTTTTTGTTGATGTTTTTTTTTCAGTATCTCTGAACACCTCAGTGTGATTTTTGTGATCAGTACAAGGCAAAATAAAACTCGCACACTAAAGTTTTACTTCAGCACAGTATTAACATTTCGGCTAGCAAGCCTTCATCAGAAAATTGTGATTTTTTTCATATCATACGTTCTATACCCTACACCAAGCACTATACTAAGTCTCATTTTGCCTTAGTCTGAACTATTTTGATTCTGCACTTTAAGCTATTGGGCTGATGTGCGTGAATCTCTTTGGACATTTCATGATATCCGTACAAGACTTGATGCCCATGGCGATGGGTTGCTTCGTATACCTTAACATCTGAGGCCGTCTCGTATGTTTTATAAAGAGCTATACACTTGTTTATGAATACACTGTATGTTAAATTTGTAGTTAGTTATTTGTGAACATGAGCGGGTGTGTTTTTCTCAAAAGGTCCCTGCGCTGTATGGTGTGGACACCAGAATGCTAACAAAGATCATCAGAGACAAGGTGGTGCATTACAATTTTCACTGTAAATGATGATTAACAGTCCAGCAACATTTGTGTTCTGACAACAGTGGGGATTTTTATAGAAATGTATTACTGTTATAGAAGTGTATTACTGTTTTAAGTTATAACAACCACGCCCCCCCCCAGCATGGTTTCATTATGCTGACACATGAAATTATAAAAGACAGATACATACAGCCTACTTAGAAATACCGTTACGTGTAACGCTGTTGGAAATTACCTTGTGAAATCCTTCAATCTTCAGGGCACAGTTTTGGGGAAAATCGAGTTTGACGGACAACCGGTGGAGATTTCTGATCCCAATCAGCAAAACCTAGTGGCCGAGGTGTCCACAAAGGTGAGACCACTCTGGCTCCCCGTGCAGTCCTGGTCCATAGCTTTGTTCAGTCCTTTCTGACCAATATTGTATTATTATTAATGCAGCTATTATCATGTTGAAACCAGTTTTGTTTTTATTATTTTCATTATGTTTTAGTTTCGGGGAGGGTGAGGGTGGGGTTTCACAGGGTAAGTTGTTTTGGGTAACGTGCACTTTGTCCTCAGTCCTAGACATTATGTTGTAGTGTAGTGAGGTTCCACGTTTTCATGTTTTATTTTTATTTTGTCTTGCTTTACCCACGCCCCTCCTCCCAACTTGTATACATTAGTTGTACACTACTTGGAAGATATTAAAAATAAGTAAGTAGTAAAAAAAAATATATTCACACTAATAAATTGATGTAAATTGATAAGATCAGCAGAGAAAGCATGTAATTGGATGTGGTTCATTTTTCCAGGCAAACATTAACTGAAATAAACGCGAAACAGAGGTGGAAGATCCAGGTTGAGAAAGTGAAAGTCCTCCCCAGTATTTTGTTCCAGTTTGTTCCTGGATTTTATAACGAGGACAATTATTCAGCCAGGAAGTAGAACTAATTAGTGAAATCAGCTGGCTGAGTTCATGGTTGGTTGGAAGAAACACATGGCAGGACTTTTACTTTCTGACCCCTGGACTTTCCACCTCTGAATGGAACCCAGTGAATCCCACTCAGATCCACACTGTTCCCAGCTCTGACCTACACCGTACACCACTGTGAAATCCTCTTAAGGAACAGTGAAACAGACCGACATGTTTTGTTCTCTTGCACCCTGACATGCTCGCTGTTCCGTTCCCGTGTTGTTATTTAAGGAGACGGTGGTGTTCGGGAGAGGTAACCCCATCAAAGTGGTGGCTGTTGACTGTGGAATCAAGCACAACATTATCCGGCTGCTGGTGATGGTGAGAGAGTCGCCATTTCCTAAAATCGCCTGGCATTCTGCAGGCATCGTAGCATCATCGTAATGCTGATAAGAAAGTTACACGTTATGCAAGCTGTTATATATGTATTTAAATAGCTGTATGCTTAAACTGTATATAGGTATATGCTTTACATAGCTGCCATCTCTATTCATGCATTTATATATGTATTTATACAGTTTTATATTTGAACCGGGGTTAGAACCCATAACCTTATGGTGTGAAATGAGGTTTCCCAAGTTTTATTTATTTTTTATTTTATATCTTTATTTCCCAAGTTACCCTTTATGAGGGCCCTTTGGGAAAGAAAAGTTTGCACTGGAAGAGCACTGGCCATTCAGTGTACTGTAGCCTTTAAGTAGGAAGAGCACTGGCCATTCAGTGTACTGCAGCTTTTAAGTAGGAAGAGCACTGGTCATTCAGTGTACTGCAGCCTTTAAGTGGGAAGAGCACTGGCAATTCAGTGTACTGCAGCCTTTAAGTAAGAAGAGCACTGCCCATTCAGTGTACTGCAG
Source organism: Synaphobranchus kaupii (assembly GCA_029718625.1). Lineage (NCBI taxonomy): Eukaryota > Metazoa > Chordata > Actinopteri > Anguilliformes > Synaphobranchidae > Synaphobranchus > Synaphobranchus kaupii. The sequence goes on from CM056383.1 coordinate 67,669,914, forward strand.
CCTTTAAGTAGGAAGAGCACTGGCCATTCAGTGTACTGCAGCCTTTAAGTAGGAAGAGCACTGGCCATTCAGTGTACTGCAGCCTTTAAGTAGGAAGAATTTGGTCCCTCTTGTGTTGACGTTTTACCAGCGTTTGTTTAATCCTCCTGGGAATATGGTGTTGAGTGTTGGGGTGGGCTGTTGCCATGGCGAGTGACAGGGGGTGTCTCTGGCTTGTTTATGCAGCGGGGAGCGGAGGTTCATCTGGTTCCCTGGAACCAGGACCTCATGAGCTTGGAGTACGATGGCCTGTTCATCTCCAACGGGCCCGGAGACCCAGCCATGGCTGGGACCCTCATCCAAAACGTCCGCAAGGTACAATGCGGGGGGCCACAGAGAGCTACTCAGGGGGCCACAACTGTATCTGTGTATGGAAAACAGGCAGGATAGAAGAGCCTAAAGTCTTCTTACTGTAGGGCACTGGTTCTTAAACTTAAACTCTTAAAATGGGACCCAAATTAGATTTGGTACCTTTCAGGGACCCAATAAATACACATCCTAGCCTAGTGGACTACAGACTCATTCCGGGACCCACCTCATACAGTCCCACGACCCATTTTGGGTCCGGACCCATAGTTTAAGAAGCACTGCTGTAGTGATGCTTTTCAAGCTGTAGTCTAAGGATAACCCAGAGAATCCCATTCGAGTCTGTGGTTGAAACTGGATTTTTCAATATTTACCTGGCAGGTGAGATACAATGATCATGAAACTGCTTTGAAAAGTGCATAGTAATGTGTACTTACTTTTCTGCTGTGTATGCAACAAACAGACGCACGCGTCCTATTGATGACAGCAAGCTTTTACCTATGATGTATTTCAGACAGTAGTAGTAGTAAGTGTAAATAAATAACCTGCGTTCTCAGGTGCTGGAGAGTGACAGGCCGCAGCCTATTTTCGGCATTTGCATGGGGAACCAGATCACAGCTCTCGCAGCGGGGGCCCAGTCCTATAAACTGCCCATGGGAAACAGGTACGCAGGCAACGGGCCTCCAGTTATAACTCACACCAGATACCAATCAGCATTTCTCAAACTATGAGCTGTGAGGCGCACTGAAGTGTGAAGATAGATGTGAACAAAAATATTGATTTCTCTATATCATGCAGCACTTTTATTATTCAGCATAGGGATACATATTGTGTCCTGAGGCACCTGGCAATACCCAGCCATACCTTCCGTATGCACTCACACTAGTCAAACGAAACACTGCACAGCGCAAATTAGAGTGTGCATGCTGAGGTAAATTATTTTAAAACATTTTCCCTTTAATCTTTAAACGCATATTAGACTGCATTTTCTAATGTAGGTGGGTCACAGAAACAAGTATTAATTCATAAAGTGGGTCATTTGGGAATCACTGGTGTAGGTAAAGGAGAGCATTTTTCAGATCAGATTAACTTATAAAACATAAAATATAGTTTAGGACCAAAAAGCCAGCGGTGCTACTACAATTATTTTTGATATCTTAACATCTCAAAAGGCGAACATACGTGTGTGTGGAATGTCGGACGCGTCATTTGTGCCACTGTTGATTTATTGGACTTTTGAGGTAAAGAGCCTTGTAGGATAGTCTTGTAACATCTGGTCATAAAATTCTGACCTTCAAAGCCCAGAACTCTTAACACCCTGTCGCCATGTTCTATAGAATCCTGTATTACATTAATCTATGGGACAGTAACCTATCATAATGGGTATCATCGTCCAATGGCAGTGTCTCCCTTCACAATAACCTCTCCTGCTTGACCCCCGCAGGGGTCAGAACCAGCCGGTGCTCAACTTGATGACGGGTCGGGCCTTCATCACGGCGCAGAACCACGGCTACGGCATCGACAGCGGGTCCCTCCCCGCCGGCTGGAGCCCGCTGTTTGTCAACGCCAACGACGGCACCAACGAGGTGGGCATGACCGCACGACGCCAAACCCCTTCACTATGACATCACCGTAAAGACTCTCTTTATTGGACGATGGAAAGAAAATTATTTATAAAGAGAACTGGGGAAAACAAAATGTATCAGCATGCTCATCTGACTTCCACACGCATGTCTTCCTGATACTGGCCATCTGCAGTGGTCTTACCAAGGGCGCTAACCTGTTACGCTAATCCTAGCCAGGCCAATTCAGAAAGTTAAATCCCTGCCAAAGTTGTTGTAAGTGGCCCCATGTGTTACCAGACCATTTGGTTCCTGTGTGTTTGATTTTCTTAAAAGCCTGAAGTGTTCTGACTCACAGTCCTATCTATCACAGGTATTGTGTTTTTGCGTTGGTGGTGCCAGAAGGATTTATCTCACTATGTGTGTCTTCTTGCTCTTAGGGGATCATGCACAATACCAAGCCCATCTTCACAGCGCAGTTCCACCCCGAGGCTAAAGGGGGCCCCACTGACACTGAGGTAGCTCCGACGGGCCTCCGTTTAAAGACGGCCAATCATAAAGTCCGGTTTCTCATGGACGTCAATGTATTCTCTCTGCACAGCAGTCGATCACCAAGGCAGTCAGAGAGAGATCAGTGCTGTGCGGGGTTTGATTCTTTGGAACCAAACTGTTGACAGTGTGTAATTCAGGTGAACCTTAGGCCTCCTTGTGTTGTGTTTCAGTTCCTGTTTGATGCCTTCATTTCGATGATAAAAAAGGGAGAGGAAGCCAGCATCGTTTCTGTGATGCCCAAGAAAGTTGACGTTCCCCAGCGCCCGCAGGTACGCCACAGACCCTTACGATGCACATGGGGTGCTTTCAAAGAGACACTTCAAAGCAAGGGCATGTGCTATTAACTGCCTTTCACTCTGTTACACAGACACCAACACATCAAAGCGGACTGTAAAATGCCTTCTCTCTCTTTACAATGCTGTTATTGGAATACATAATAAGAAGCGTTTTGTTCGATAGGTTCAATAACATTTTCAAAAGGGGAAACGTTAGGCACACGCTTAAGGTTTCATCAGTAGTGTCTGCAGTAACGGAGGTAGGGCCGGGCGATGTGACGATCGTATCGGATATCGACGATGATCGACAGCCGTCACGATGGGAGCTGGACATCGCGATTTACGGACGATGTCTACTTCGCTAAGTTTGCTCCCTCCTGCGGCGCTGCACCTTGAAAGAACGTAGGCGCGCATAGCGGAATGCACAATTATCGCCTAACAATTTTTTGTTAGGCGATAGTATCGTACGTCACAATGTTTCACATGACAGTATTGTGTTATTATTTTTAACTCACTCAGTGCCACGGAATTCTGGAACACTGTGCCCCTCGAGTGCCAAGCCAATATGGCCGCCCAACATTCTAAATGCTCAAATTCAGTTTTTGACTCTGCAAACTTACAATAAAACATGGCAGAGCCTTACATGGAGGACCGTATGTGTGTGTGTGTGTGTGTGACCGTAGCTAATGTGTGCACTCTCTCTGGACAGGTATCCAAGGTGCTGGTGCTGGGTTCTGGCGGTCTGTCGATCGGCCAGGCCGGAGAGTTTGATTACTCAGGATCCCAGGCTGTTAAAGCCATGAAGGTGAGTGGCTCGGGTGTGCGGAGGAACGGGGAAATGGAGAATATGGTCGCTGAGTGCGATGCCGTGCGTTCGGTCAAACCTGATTCGGTCAAAGCTGACACATCGTCTATTGCCTGATTCGCGCATTTGCATTTGCATTTGGGAATTTTACAGACACTCTTAAAGAGGGCAAATTGCTTCCTCCCTCTTATGGTTGTGCAGAAAATCTCATCAAATCTGCCAGGATCGCCGTGAAGTGACAACATGGATAGCTTTCACTATTTATCACCTTATCATGTGCATCTATAACTTATAATGTGTATTATAATATGTATTTATAAGTTATAACATGTATCATGTGTATTTATTAGTTATAACGTGTATTTAGAAGTTATAACGTGTATTATGTGTATTTATTAGTTATAACGTGTATTATAATGTGTATTTATAAGTTATAATGTGTATTATAATGTACATTTATATGTAATGTGTATTATAATGTGCAATAATAACATGTATTATCATATGTATTTATTTAGTTATTAGTTAAGTGTGCCGTGCACCATTTCTCTGCAGGAGGAGAATGTAAAGACTGTGTTAATGAACCCGAACATCGCCTCGGTTCAGACCAATGAGGTGGGAACCAAGCAGGCCGACTCGGTCTACTTCCTGCCCGTAACCCCTCAGTTTGTCACTGAGGTCATCAAAATTGAGCGCCCCGATGGAATCCTGCTGTCCATGGGGGGCCAGACAGCCCTCAACTGTGGTGGGTATACCCTCTGCTCTCTTCTCACACACACACATACATACCATACCATACGCACACACACACACACTGAAAGAGGCAAAAGGAAAACAATATCTTCATGTACTGTTTGCTTTAATTTAGACACTTATTCTACCATCTAGTGTCAAGCTAATTAATTGAGTGCCGGTGTGCATTTGCAGTGCATAATTTAGCCGTGAAATCAACCAGCAGGATACCTGCGTGTATTAATATTAGTTGATCCAATGAGTGGAATTAATCTTTTTCTCTTTTTAGTCAGGGGGGAAGAAATTCTCATTCTATGTTTTGTGAATATTTACCAGAAAATGAGCACACATTGACATTTACTTGTGCAATAATGTTGTGTGGAGGTAACCCCTCAGACACCTACAGTATGAGCCTTTTCTAATTAATTATGTGTAATGCCCCTTTTAGAGGCTCTGTTGGGCTAGGTTAAACAAGGACTTTATGATTTACCTACTCGTTCCCCTGAACCGAGGGGAGACATTGGGGCTAAGGGTAGAGTTATCAAATCATGTGATCTTAAATTGTTTTTAAGTCAGAAGTGCACTTCTGTCAGATTTTGTGATGTTAGATGTCGGAGTTTGCACTTAAAAAAGGCAATATAAAAACACCTGGGCTCCCTAGGGGTATGCAAAATCTTTGTCTATTCCTCCTCAGCTATAGTGCTTAATCCTTAGTATCCTTAATCAGGAATGTGTGTGTGTGGGTCTGTGTGTGTGTGCATGTGTGTGCGCGTGGGTGTGTGTATTCTCAGGGGTGGAGCTGTTTCAGAGCGGGGTCCTGCAGCAGTACGGGGTGCAGGTTTTGGGGACCCCGGTTGAATCAATCATGGCCACTGAGGACCGTCAGCTCTTTGCTGACAAGCTGATGGAAATCAATGAGAAGATGGCACCCAGCATCGCCGTGGAGACGGTGAGATCACAACCCCTCCCGCTAGCCGTGTATGCATATGAAAATCAGGTTGTCTGTGCTAACCTGGCGGTCAGCTTTATATCGCTAAGACCAAAAGATACATCCCTGCTTTTGCTGAGTTAGAAAGTGGTTTGATTTTCTGGCTCATTATGGATAGTTATGAAGGGATGTGGACAGAGAGAGACCTCAGTCTGTAACCTGCTCAACCCACTCGCCACCGTTTCAGTGTTTTCCCTCCCATTGGGGAGTTTTTACCTCAGTTTTTTGGGGGTTCAGGCCTGGTTTATGCTCAATTTTCTTTCTGTTTCTCTGTAAAACGTGACCGTCCTCTGTGAAAAAGGGCTGTAATTGAATTGAACGTTCACGGCTAGCGTAATAGCACAGAGGGTTCTGGGGCCTCCAGTCACCAATCAGTCCCGAGGAGAAGAGGAATGACCATCTGGTTTTCAGAATCTGGAAAATCAGGAACTGCAACCTGGAATCCTCTCTCGGTGCCGCGAGGCTCATCTCAAAGAAGTTTCTTAAAGGTGCAATTATGCATTTTTCAGTGCGCAGCGGTCCTAGAGGGATCGAGTGTCCTCCTCTGTTTCGGAGTTGATGTAACACTGTTACTGTCCGGTATCATCTACTGCACCCTCCAACAGTGCTATTAAACCATCCTGTTCTACCACCTCCCCCATCCTCATCATCATCATCATCATCATCATTTTTCCTTCTCTCTCATCTCGCACTGTCTTCTTTCTTATCCTCCGTGCTCTTGCTCTCCGTCTCCAGCAGTGATGAAAACGTTTCCTGTGCCACGCTCGGCGCAGTGTTCCGACCTCCGACCCCCCACCCCCACCCCACCAGCCCCCCTCAGTGGTTTGAGTTATGAAAAAAAAGGGAGATTCCATAACTAATTTGTACAGATCTTGGGCCCGCCAAGCCGCCGCCCATAACCCGTGTCTCAAAGTTCTAAATTCCATCCGTGGGTGGAGGGATGAAAATGAATCAATATATTGAATTGAATTTGCCCTCCTCGTTATGGGATTGCTGCAGAGATTTGCACGGCACACGAGAGAAAGTGCAGCGGTATTGCGTCCTGAAAACTGTATCCTTTAGTTGTCTGATGCCTCAAATCCAGTACCAGTAAACATCCATTATTATTTCCGTCTCTCACCTACTGTATAATTCATAGGGAAAATCAATGGAACAATGTACCATCATTATTTACTGAAAATAGCAAACACCCTTATCCAAGGTGATATATTATGCATTATCCATTTATCCCATGAATTATTATTGAAGAAATTCTAATTAAGGGTACAACAGCAATGCCTAACCTCCCACCTTTTGACTGCTGGTTCTCTTGACGTACTTTAATAACTTCGACTACCGAAACCGATGACCTTAAATAAATTTTATAAAATACTTCTCAAATTGTTATAGTTGCTCTTATATTAAGTGAACACACTCTAGGGCACAGTGGCAATTTAATCTAAGCTTTATATTGTTTATACATATTTTCCAGTGGATGTCTCAACAAGGACATTTTTTTTATTTTTCCAACTGAAGAATAATACCACCAATAGTCAAACAATTGTGATTGAACTGCCATTCAAGAGCAAAGTCCTCACAATTGTCCTGAAGCACTGTGGCTATGGAATGAATGCGTGATGTGTTTAGTTGGGAACGGGATACAAACCACTTTGCAAAGGGGCTTGTGGGAAGTGGAGTCCACAGCTTGTTAAATGCGAGATATTCGTCTCTGGACCTCCAGTTATGCTCTCTAATGAAATTATCTGTGACACTGCCTGCTGAATGCACCATTGCTCTAAAGCAGGGGTTTTCAACCTTTTCCGATCCAGCGACCCCCATCATATGTTAAAAAGGGTTATGTTTTTAAAGAAGGTTATGTATTTTGAAATATTTCCCCAAATTTATATATAATATTATATATAGTCACGTCTGGCCAGTACATTCCAAAGACCTCCAGGGTCCGCAGAGCCCCTGTTGAAACTCCAGACTCTAAAGCTAAGATGGTAGTGGCCACGTTGTTACTGGCAAAGCGGCTGTCTTCACAAGGAGTCATGACATGTGCCCCGCAGGTGGCCAACGCCCTGAAAGCTGCAGATGAAATCGGGTACCCCGTCATGCTCCGGGCTGCCTACACTCTCGGGGGGCTGGGCTCTGGCCTCTGTAACAACGCGAAGAAGCTGGAGGAAACGGCCAGGAAGGTGAGCGAAACCCACATTCACTCAACGTGCAACTGAGACACGGGCACTGACTGAAACACAAGCTGTGAGTCTTGAGTTCCAGACCCTGGGATCAATTGAAGGTACACTGCAAAAACCAAAGAATAAGTCAATCTTAATGAGCATTTTAGTCTTATATTTAGACTAAATCTTATTTTTATTACTTTCTTGCTAAATAAGACAAAAATATTGCCAATGGGGTGGGAATTTCACTTGTTACAAAAAGTAACTTAAAACAAACTAATATTTTCTACTTGAGAGAAGAAAAAAAAAAGATTTTAAGTGTTATTTTACAAGTTTAGTCTTAGTCTTGTAAGTTTAGTCTCATTACGAGACTAAAACACTTGTTAAGACAGACATTGTTTGCAGTGTAACGCTGATAACGTGACACTTCCTGAAACTGACACGTTGAGATTTTGACTGACACCGAAGAGCTGCCATCGCAGCCAGCTGTGACACAGATAGCCTTGAGGCCCTGTCCTAAGTGGCTCTTTCTTGGGTATGTTTCAGGCCCTGGCCATGAGCTGTCAGATCCTGATCGAGAAGTCCTTGTTGGGCTGGAAGGAAGTAGAGTACGAGGTGGTGAGGGACGTGGCCGACAACTGTGTCACTGTCTGCAACATGGAGAATTTTGACCCTCTGGGTATCCATACAGGTACCACTCCCATCCACAGATATCCTACTGCCTTCCACACAAGCTCCACTCCCATCAACACACAGGACAGAGGCTTAGCTTCAACCGATGCTTATAATCATTTCAATAGCCAAATGGTTTACATTGTTTGACTGTTTTTTTTTTTTTTTTTTTTTTCCCTCTTTAAAGGTTTTTGCTATGTATTATAAATCATCAGTGTTTTACTGTGATGTGGCTCATTTGGGATGCACCACTTGGCATGACTACAGTTGATGAACTCATTGAATTATTAAGCTTTTAATTTGTATTATCTTGCTCGCTTTCTCGGTCTCACGCTCTGTCTCTTTCGCTCTCTCTCTCCCTCTCCCTTTAGGGGACTCCATCGTGGTGGCGCCCAGCCAGACCCTGTCCAACGAGGAGTACCACATGTTACGGGAGACGGCCATCAAAGTGGTGCGTCACCTGGGTATCGTGGGCGAGTGCAACATCCAGTACGCCCTGCACCCGTCCTCCCTGGAGTACTGCATCATCGAGGTCAACGCCCGCCTCTCCAGAAGCTCCGCCCTCGCCTCCAAGGCAACCGGGTGAGACGTGCTGTCGCGTAGGGTGGGCCGCGTGGGATAAGGAGGGAAAACGGGTGCTTTGGAATAGCCTTTTTCAATAGCTTGAGCTTCAAGGTCAAACCTAATAACGTGACATGTTGACTCCTCAAAGCTCTACACAGGAAATACATCCATTTTCTATACCGCTAACTCCTGGTCAGAGTCGCGATGGGGGTGGAGCATATCCCAGCATACATTGGGGCGGAAGGCAGGAATGCACCCTGGACAGGTCACCAATCCATCAGCTGAAAGTTGTTGGTTTTGTTTAAGGGTCATGTTCTGTGCAAATAGAATGCAACAAGAGGCAAAACCTGAGGGGTTTCATGTCCCCTGCATTTTTTAAAAACCGGTTACTTTCCTATAGTGTTTCACTATTTTAAAAAGTGCAGGCCTGGCCTGCATTTGAAAGTTCAAATCATGACAGAACAGAGAAACACCATTTTGGTTTAGTGTTCAATCAGTATATAAATCAAGCTGCTTGTGACCCATGGAACATTTTGTGTACGGGAATCCGGGAAGCCTGTTTGGCTCATTTTGGTATGCTAGGCTAACTAATAATAGGCCTAAGTTATTGTACGTGTTTTTTATGTGAGGCACGTCTTTGATAGCATCGCCCCATTGCTTTGTGTTTGTTTCCTTGATTGCAGCTATAACTGTTAAGGGTCCAGACAACTCTACCCTCTACGCACCATATACTTTACAATCAAAATGCTAGCTACAATGCTAGCTGCCTTAACTAGACTGTTTGCTTTGGTCTCATTACTACTTTTCTCCTATATGGTACTTGTCTGATCTCTAATTAGTGGATTGGTCATTAAGGGACTTCAGGAAGGGAAAATAGCCTTTAGTGAATATTTTTTTTCTACTTCAAATTAAAAATGGTGTTAATTAATTGTGTGTACATTTAAACGTTAATTGTATTCCTGCTCTAGAAGTGACTTGTGTTTCTATCTCTCTCCCTTCCTGGCACCATTCAGAAGTACTTTGTTCCTGAGGAAAATAGAATTTGTGCCTTTGAATCCTTCTGAAAAATTTATGCAAATCTTGAGCTGCGCTTTCAAGCTATCCATTTCCTGACATTTCTCCGAGCTGTGGTCATCCTCGAAAAAATGTAATTGTGTGTGAGCGTTGGTGCATGGTATTGGGAATATGTAAGAGCTGATTATCTTCTTGTTTTTTTGAAGTCTGTCTGGGCTTCGCTGAAGTTTCCGAAACTCATTTTTACTTGCTTGATGGGGTTTCATTTCGTAAGAGCATTTAACTATTTCCACAATGATGAATTCTTTAGACAGTTCATCCATAAGAGTCTCTCTAAGATTACAAGCCTTTACTGAATCTCACAATTCCTCAAAGGGCACAGTGGTTTCAAAGGCTAATTTAGACACTTTTCTATTAAAGTTGCTTCCAGAGTCATATGTCATTCAAGTATTTCTTGGCACAAAAGAAACGAAGACGTCTCTCACAGCACTCTGTCGTGGCTGCGTTAATTGCTTCTGTCTCGCAGTGCAGCCGGAGAATGAGTCAGGAATGCCTCTCAAGTTTCCTGTAGATCTCGGCCGTTAACTTTCGAGTCGGACGCCTGTGAAGCTTCGACTCGGCCTGGGAATAGCTTTGAAGCGTGGCTGAGAACGAGAGAGCAAAGCCGTCAGTCTGCTGACATTTTCCTCATTCCGGGGGGAACGCACAAATCACCACTTTCACTTGCCTTAACTCTAAGAGTAACTTCTCAGGAAGTACCCCATCGACAGCAGGAAGCAAAGAGATCTACCTGCTCGCAGCACGCAGTAAATGTTGCATCTAAACCCCCCCCCCTCCCCGCAGCAATGTAAAAGAACGCCAAGGTGGTAAGGCCAATGCTTTCAACACTGACCATGTTATCCTGTGATGGTTAAATGCACAGGTCGCAGCTACATAAGAACGCTGTGAAAATGTGCTGTTCCTGCTTTGTAACATAAAGGCTTGTTACTCAGATATGAGGCCTGCTTCCCTGCATGTTAGCTGTAACGGTTACGCAGATATGAGGCCTGTTTCCCTGAGTGTTAGCTGTAACGGTTACGCAGATATGAGGCCTGCTTCCCTGAGTGTTAGCTGTAACGGTTACGCAGATATAAGGCCCGTTTCCCTGCATGTTAGCTGTAACGGTTACGTAGATATGAGGTCTGCTTCCCTGCGTGTTAGCTGTAACGGTTACGCAGATATGAGGTCTGCTTCCCTGCGTGTTAGCTGTAACGGTTACGTAGATATGAGGTCTGCTTCCCTGCGTGTTAGCTGTAACGGTTACGCAGATATTAGGCCTGCTCCCCTGCGTGTTAGCTGTAACGGTTACGCAGATATGAGGCCTGTTTCCCTGAGTGTTAGCTGTAACGGTTACGCAGATATTAGGCCTGCTCCCCTGCGTGTTAGCTGTAACGGTTACGCAGATATGAGGCCTGCTTCCCTGAGTGTTAGCTGTAACGGTTACGCAGATATTAGGCCTGCTCCCCTGCGTGTTAGCTGTAACGGTTACGCAGATATTAGGCCTGCTCCCCTGCGTGTTAGCTGTAAAGGTTACGCAGATATGAGGCCTGCTCCCCTGCGTGTTAGCTGTAACGGTTACGCAGATATTAGGCCTGCTCCCCTGCGTGTTAGCTGTAACGGTTACGCAGATATTAGGCCTGCTCCCCTGCGTGTTAGCTGTAACGGTTACGCAGATATTAGGCCTGCTTCCCTGAGTGTTAGCTGTAACGGTTACGCAGATATTAGGCCTGCTCCCCTGCGTGTTAGCTGTAACGGTTACGCAGATATTAGGCCTGCTCCCCTGCGTGTTAGCTGTAACGGTTACGCAGATATTAGGCCTGCTTCCCTGAGTGTTAGCTGTAACGGTTACGCAGATATGAGGCCTGCTTCCCTGAGTGTTAGCTGTAATGGCTTCATTTGATGAGAGTAATTTCACTGGCAGGCTCGAGCTTCGCAGATCGGTTTACACATTTGTACAGAAGTGTCCTCTCAAAATAAGAAATGGAGGGAGGGAGGGTGTGCGAGAAAAAAGAGAACCACAAAAAAATATGAGGAAGACGATGATTCGCATCCGCATGTCCATCACATTTTTGTTGAGATTTTTATTTTGTAGTGTATGCTGGATTAGATCCCATTTATAAATTTGTTTTGGGTGGCAGTTTCATTTAAAACAAATTTTTAAAAAAAACTAATAGTAGTAGCTAATAGTTATAATTGACAATATGGTCATGGCAGTCAGAGACAATCACAATACCAGGGTTTCACCTAGGACCATGGAGGGGGGAGGTGCCTCAGAGGGTAAAGAGGTGAGCCGTGGTGTTCACATGGTGTAGCCTACACCTGACCTGGCGCAAACATGACTACACCTGACCTGGCGCAAACATGGCTACCTATGTTGTTAAACAGCGCCACCGTCCCTTCCATGGAGATCTGATTCTGAGTTTTTATTGACTTTCCTCTGATGTTTGTGTAAGGGGGAGTGTAAGGTTTGGAGAACCAAACGCGACCAATAAGGATTTCTAAAAGCGTATCTAAAGAGATACGCCACAAAACGCGGAAGTAGCTGAACCAGCACTGATAGGCTATAACACAGGATCGGGAGCAAAACTTCCCTAGCACAAGGCAACAAAAAAAAAGCAACCTCCAAAAAGGCGATCTCGATAAACAGCGAGAATAACTAACAAAAGAACCTCACGCACTAAATAATTATGCGTCACAAGAGGTTGTGAAACAAAACAAAAGAAACACCCTGTAAAAACAGGCGAGAGAAAGAAAATGAAACTAGAACCTGTTACCTACAGCTCTAGGTGAAAACAAGCTGAACAAAAAGGTAACTGGCAGAAGAGTACAAAGGATAAAGAGAGAAAGGAAAGAAAAAGACGAAATAAATCTTTCTCCTAACTCTAAACCGGACTTGCTGCGTTTCCTATTCGTACGAACCAGAAATGCAGCGACCGAAATTCCTTTACCTTACCGACTTCGTACGTCAAAATAACAAAGACAATATCGAAATGCGGAAATGCGGAAGTCCTGCGGTATTTATAGCCGACAGGAAACGCAAAACAGGTGCAGAGAATAATTGTCGGGCAAAACGCGAACCCCGGAATGTAGGCGGAAAAAATCCGATAGGGCGTCCCGACGACGCCAAAAGGAAAACCGAACACAGAAGCTACTAGAAACCATGACAGTTTGTGGAGCTGCTTGTTTTTTCAACGGACATTCATTGCCTCCACAGTTAATACCTGAATATGGTAAAGTAGACCACACCATTAAGTTTGGTGCTGGAAAACCTAAAACAAATAATAAGTGGAACAAGAAGCAAGAACAAAGTTTAAACTGTAACTATAGCTGCAACTGACAATCAATGGGCACTGAGAATTGTAGAACACCCTCCAGCTCTGTGTGCTATTCATCGAAGGGGATGAAAGGCTTTGTGTTTTTGTTGTTTTAACTCTGTGGGACACATAATTATCTCCCAGATGGGACATGTTGAAGCTCCCTATAGAGAGGGTGGCCCACACCATCGGTATATTTCCAGCATTTATTTTAGATTTTTTTGTTTTTTTTTGTGTGAAGTGTTATTTCTGGCTTAGATGTGGTCAGGGAGTCCCCTGCGGGCACTGTTAATAGGATGCCATCTGCTTGGTTCAAGTTTAGTAAAGGCACTACACAGATCCCGAAATGTACATAATGCTTGGCTCTGATAACGTACACTAATCCTCTGCATTCATCATTCACCCCGCCCTGATTGAACTACACAAGATATGTGAGCGGGTTTTAAATGCAGTATTCTCAATGCACAGTACACGCTCAAAACAAGCAGTAGGGCGATGCATACGGTATTAGAAAATGTGTTCGTTATGGTCTGCTGCTGCTGGTTCGTTAGTGTGGTGCCTTGGCAGGTCTGTTGCCACGGTTCCATCTGTGCAGGGAAACACACAATAAAAAACATGGATGAAAAGAATAAACTGGTCAGTGCATGAGCAGGAAAGAGATCAATAAAAAGGTAGCGGTTCAAAACAAATGTTATTGCTAACGCTGTAGCTTGCGTCAGCGTGCCCCTTCAAGCCAGCGCTAGTTATGAAGTCAGACAAAGTTTGCTTCTTGCTCTCTGAATGTGGAAGCGTGTCTTATTCGGTGTCTGCGCTCGTCCGTCTTGCCGGCCGTGTCCTCAGGTACCCCCTGGCGTTTGTGGCCGCTAAGCTGGCGCTCGGCATCCCGCTGCCCGAGATCAAGAACGTCGTGTCGGGGAAGACCACGGCCTGCTTCGAGCCCAGCCTGGATTACATCGTCACCAAGATTCCTCGCTGGGACCTGGACCGCTTCCAGGGCATGTCCCTAGAGATTGGGAGCGCTATGAAAAGCGTGGGGGAGGTGAGAGAGAGAGAGAGAGAGAGAGGCCCGGGTCACACACACACACGTCCTCACAGATACTCGTACACACACACTCACACACACACATACACACACATAATCTTTCTTTCTCTCTATGAAACATGTGGGGGAGGTGAGAGAGAGGCCAGAGTCACACGTACGTCTGCAGTCTGCACAGATACATGCACATACGTACACACACACACACACACACACACAATCTTTCTTTCTCACACACACATACATGCAAGTACAGACTGTCACTCACACTGTTCAGTACAGTCATGCATAATCACGCATACATACTTTTCAACCTACTCGCATGAATCCATACCCCGTTTCTACATATTTGATATCAAACCTGCAGCAGTTTAAAGAATGTAGCAAATAGTGTCCCATACACTTTGATGCCAATACACTTTATTTATTGTCCTAAGTGCTTCGCTACATTTGTTTAGGTTGATTTAATATACCTTTTTTGAATTCCGTATGAATTCTTGTCTCACAACAAAAATACACTGCTGATTAGTAGATATAACTAGATAACCAGTTCAGTAGCAGGTCTTTGAAATGGCTAAATATGTCCATCCTTCATTGTCAGAAGTATGTTATGAATTTAGTTTTTTTGAATGAGTTTTTTTTTTCCTGAGTACACCCTCATCGTACACCCTCATCGTGCAGTCTGATCCACTGATCTGTGAACAGTGCTAATCTTCTCATACAGAGTTGTTAGTAGCTGAATAACTGACCTGAGATTACATGACACACACATTGTCACATTGCACACAACTTTGACCATTTTTACATAGTATCCATTTTTACAGCTGGATATATACTGAAGCAATCCAGGTTAATTACCTCGGTACGACCTGTGCTACCTGGGAATTGAAGTCCAGTATGCTACCCATTATGCTGCATGGCCGTCCATCTGTGTCTTTTTCTGGTGACAGTTTTTCCTTGTACTTCCTGTCTGTGTCCTAGGTGATTACCATACTTCCTGTGTGTGTATCCTAGGTGATGACTGTACTTCCTGTGTGTATCCTAGGTGATGACTGTACTTCCTGTCTGTGTCCTAGGTGATGGCAATGCTTACTGTGCGTATCCTAGGTGATGACTGTACTTCCTGTGCGTATCCTAGGTGATGACTGTACTTCCTGTGTGTATCCTAGGTGATGACTGTACTTCCTGTGTGTATCCTAGGTGATGACTGTACTTCCTGTGTGTATCCTAGGTGATGGCAGTGGGGCGCACCTTTGAGGAAAGCATCCAGAAGGCCCTGCGCATGTGCCACCCCTCGGTGGACGGTTTTGTACCCCGCCTGCCCCTCAAGAGGGCCTGGGGTGCCCAGCAGGATCTGCAGCAAGACCTGGCGGTACCCTCCAGCACCCGAATCTCTTCCCTGGCAAAGGTAGGAAATTTTACACCCCCCCCCCCCCCCCTTCAAGAACATGTCCTCCAGGGTCAGTTTTACCCAGAGATAGTGTTTAATCTCCCATAATGGCTTAATTGTCTTTTAATATGAGCGTGCCCCTTAACTGAAGATCGCTCTTCATTATAAAGGACCTTCGAAGCTAGACTGTAACAGACAGGGGAATGAGAATGGCTTGTGCCAGAGTTTCTGATACGATAAAAAAAATAAAAAAAGAGGGGTACATCTGTGTCTTTGTCTGATGAATGTTATTCTTCTTTGTTAAACTGACGATCGTATCGTCGCCCCGGTAACAGACCACCTGAGATCCACTGGACAGTATGTCATTTTTCATTGGCTGTCACTTTTTTCTTTTTTTTTTTTTTACTTTCCTTGAAAATATCCTCTCAGATTAAAAATAAATAGATAAATAAATAAAAATACAAGCAGCCTGTCGCCATCTGAGAAAGGAATATTTCAAATGTGTCGAAATGAAATTATTGATGCTGGCAGATTTATTTAGAAGTAATGGGCCAAATCGTATTACTCTCAAAAACATCAATAGCTCTCAAGGTTAGCCCTGCAATACCTCTACTGTAATATCACCTCCTTCCCTGGGCGGGTAATTTAATTCGGAGCTGGTTATGTCTCCCGTTACGTTGTGGCCTGCCGATTGCCCCGCATTGATTGGCTGAGAGCCTTGGAACCACGGCAACAGTGGATCTTAGGGTAATTCTAAAGGGGCGGAGACTGGGATGGTCACAGCTCGGCTCCTATGGTTAAGATGCAAGAGATACAGTGAGCACTGAGCTGGCAATTAGTGAGAGGCACAGTGAGATCTGTAGCTATATTGAAGTGATTCTGAGTTGTATATAATGGTGACCTGAGCTGTGGACGTTTTAGATTTGCCTTTTTCTTATACACCAGGCCCTTCACGATGGCCTTAGTGTGGACCAGATCCACCAGCTGACAGCGATCGACAAGTGGTTCCTGCACAAACTACGCCGTATTACTGAGCTGGAGCAGCACCTGGGGAAGTTCAGCAGGTAAGAGACAAAAGAACGCCTGCATTAATCTCACAGCGAGATGCCGAGCCGCTTTCTCAGCATCGTATCCCCTGCTGTTTATGAACAGCCGAAGAAGACGTGAGGGAGGTCACTGATTTTTTCACAGAGCTGCAGTGAAAAATTCCAACCACTAGGTGGCACTGAAAGGACGCACAAAAAGCCACTTTGACATCGGCCTCCAACTCCTAAAAGGCTGCAGAGAAATCGAAAATAAAATAAATTAAAGATATTCACCGAGACAAAAAAGAACAAAGGAATTCCTGTACAAAGATTTATCTTAACAATGGCGCTAATGGGCGCAGACAAAAGAATCCTGTATTCTTTAAAACACAGTTAATTAAAGAACAAGGCTGTCTGAAAGCCTGGGACATCCCCAGCCATCACCCTCTGTGCACTTTCAGAGTCGAGCACCCGAGGAGGATGGGTAAATCCATTCACTCCCTCTCCCGCCAGCTAACGTGAATCATTCCCTACGTTTGTTAAAACCGTACATTCCGAAAGAATTCCGTGTTTAGCCCACCCCTCTTAGCTGCTGCGGCGGAGGAGGAGCCGGATCGCAACCCCCGCTCACTTCCTGTAAATTCTCGTCTCTTCAAACCTGAGAGGATGCTCGGAGCGAGATGATAAAGTAGATTAGATATTTCTAAAGCTCCGTGCTGCTGAAGATGTCTGGAGGTACACCCTTGGATTTTTTTGAATCGCAACCTTCACAGTGGAATTCAGTCTGATTTTTAACAGACTTTGCAACGTTGGTTAACCCAGTGCAGACTTTTAGGAGATGGTTTTCAAAGGCCTGGGTAGTTTCCAGCGGTTTTTACTTATTAATTTATTGAGTTTTTGAGAAGCCCACATACATAAAAATTGGAATAAACGCACATTACTTCCATTTCTCCCAATCGTAATTTGAAGTTTATCCCCCGTTTTACCAGTGATTTCAAACCTTGGGCAGGAAATGGCAGTTGAACTGGCATTCGGTGCGTAACCAAGGCCTCTGGAGAAAGCATTTAATGAAGAATTACCCATCCAAAGAAGCAAATGTGTTTGAACGGGTAAGGTAAAAAAAAAAACTGCGAGCAACAGGGTGATATATGACCCTCAGCTTTTCAGCCTGTCAAGCTCCAGAGCGGTCTGAAAAGCCAATTCATCTGCGCAATAAGCTTTTATGAGGGAATCCAGCCGGAGTGAAGCTTATGAAGAGGCAGCTTTTCACATTAGCACTTCACAGATCAGCGGCTTCCATCGCTTCAGAGAGAGGAGGTCAGTGTGCCTCTCCTGCCCTGTCACCACCCCCCCCCCCCCCCCTCTCCCATGCTGGATGGGGGAGGAGAAGAGAGAGAGAGGGAGGGGGTACCTCTCTCTGAAGACTAAGGCCCAATCTCAATGTCCGCCCTGAGCCCTAAGGACTTTGGTTGACGTCACGTGCGTGGCCAGAGTAAATGTCTGAGTGCATGAGAGTGCAAGGGCTCGAAATGGTACAAATAAGAAGAATGGGACAGCACTTTGCGATGTTATATCTGTCTCGCATTCAAGATGTTTATGACAATCGCCGCTGTAGACCTTTTAATTTTAGGTTTGTAGCTACGCGCTCAGAGAACTCTGCCCGCCATGTGTGTCGTTTGTTTGAAATTTTTGAGACGCTCCTGGCTGCATTTCCGTTTTTATCGTCACAAATGAACTGTGGGTAATTCCCTCGGCAAAGTCTGCGTTAAGGTGCTTGAAAAGTTCACGACAGAGCCCTCAGGCACTTGCCGGTTTTACAGTGGGACAGGCCTGAGCCCTCGCGGACTTATCGGGAACACGCCTCAAAGTCTGTGAGGGTGTGAGGGCGCTGCCTAAGATCAAGTCGCTTGCTCTGTCGCTTCCTGCTGACAGCCCCAGGGCATGATGGGTGTAGTAGGCTGGCGGAGGTTGTAGGCGACTGTATGGGAAGCCCTGTAGACCACTATAACTCTTCAGCCTTACAGTTTCAGTTCTGCTGCTATCACAGTGTTGCGGGAGACGTGTGTGTCAAAGGAGGAAGGGTTGGCGAGGCCCAGCTTGCTTTCTGAGCTGGGGAGTTTTACTGAGCATGCTCAGTGGAGGCATCCTAGCTGCCGCTGTGGACCGAACCGCACACCCAACTGGTCCTGGCCGGTTTGGTAAACCCAGCCCCCCCCCCCCCCCCCCATGCACCCCTTACGGCCTGCGAATATGTGAGCACCGTTATTTTAACGTTGCCGTGACACGTCCGTCATTCTTCGTGTAAGTCTTCAGTAAAGAACCTGCCGCCCCACTGGGTCCAGCGAAGGTCCGTCCTGGGCCTGTAGGGGAGGGGGGACATGCGTCAGACATATCACTTAGCGGAGAGGAACACTGTGCCCCCCCCCCACACCCCCTTTTCCCCCGTCCACAGCCCCCTGTACTCCTCTGTTCCTTTTATCCTCCACCCACAGCATCTCACTCAGACAAACAGAGGTCCTTACTGAAATGGAGGGAAATTGCTATAATAGTAGCAATGGCGCTAGCAGCAGTAGCAGTTATAGCAGCAGTAGCGGTAGCGGTTGTCTGTTACAGAGGTGCTGGTAGTAGCGGGTAGCGGTAGTTGTAGTATTAGTAGGGGCGGTAGCAGAAGTGGTTATTGTTCTGTAGAGGTTGTGATAGTAGTGGTGGTAGTATTAAACGGCAGTGGTGATGTTTGTGGAAGTAGTAATAAGGATGGTAGTCATGGTTGCAACGGTGGTGGTAATGGCAGTCGACACGTAATTTTCTCATGCAAATCGCAGTATATTTTGTTAATATCTTGAATGGAAAAGCAAAAAAAAAAAAAAAAAAAAATTATTTTTAAGGATTAAATGAACAAAATGTAATATTAATTAGGATGTTCTTACGCTGTAAATTAAATACCACCTTGCAGTTTCACCAGGGGGCTAGCAGACATCAGTGAGGAAGACATGTTATAAGGTTGGCACTGCTCTCCTCTGCTTAAAAAAGAGATGTTTTTCTACAAAGTCAGGGAGCTGTCCGGGGATTTGGATGCACTTGACATTTTGGATACGGTTATGGTGTAACATTCTTTAATTATTCAGCACATAAAAAATACACATCCCGGCACAAGGTTTTGCTTCCTATTTTTATTGAATGTTTTTTTCCCAAAATATAAAACTTTAATTGATTAAGTAGAGTTTTTTAAAATAAGTCGTCTCAGAGATAGTCCTCCACGGGCCTCCCTGGTTTATTTATTGATGGCGTATTGATTTTCCTGGGCTACCGTTTACAGAGCTCCTTTAAAAAACAGGCCAGCGAGTTGCTGTTACTTTTTACAGATTCCAAAATCTAAGTGCAGGAATATCTAAGGTGACAGAATATATATAATGTAAGATAAGCTTCCTCCTGCACTGTATGAGGTCTGCTAGTTCAGTCCTGAAAAAGCTAAAAAAAAATAAAAATAAAATTGGACTTTGATTGAAAGTTTTTAATCAAGAAATAGCATGTTGAAGCCGAGCGATACGATATGTGCACGTAAAGTTCTATGTCTTCCTTCTCTTTTAGCCTCAGGCTTGTAGCGGGCCAGTTTTGAAGGCTGTAATTTGATTCTGCATTCTCAAACCTCAAAAAGTGTGTGTGTGTGTGTGTGTGTGTGTGCGTACGTGTGTCCGTGTGTCCGTGTGTGTGTGTGAGCGTGCGTCCGTGTGTGTGTTTGCGTATGCGTGTGTGTCATGCGTATGTGTGCATGCTTGTGTGTGCATGCGTGTGTCTTTCTTCAGTAAAGTTTGTTCATAGAGCATACTAAATTCAATAACAACAAGGTCATAACGTGCAATAATGCCAATTATTATGGTTACAGTGAATAAGGTTGTTATGTGGCAGACCTTCATCTGCCTTATATAGTATAGTATAGTATCTTTGGATATTTCAGCATTAGCAGTGGACAGATCTGTTGTCTCTGTACATTGATTTGCCCTTGTGCAGATCCCTCCCAGTTACTGCATAATCTTAACTAAAAATAAAGGATGGTTTTGTGATGGGCTGTATGGTGACATTGTAGCATCTCCTCTCTGCCGTCCCCTGTAGCTCCACGGTACCCCAGGACCTCCTCCTGAAGGCCAAGCGGGACGGTTTTTCGGACCGGCAGGTGGGCCAGGTGCTGGGGTGCACAGAGAGTGAGGCCAGAGAGCTGAGACTGAGCCGGAACATCAAACCCTGGGTCAAACAGGTGAGAACAGCGGGTGGTGGGTCAAACAGGTGAGAACAGCGGGTGGTGGGTCAAACAGGTGAGAACAGCGGGTGTTGGGTCAAACAGGTGAGAACAGCGGGTGTTGGGTCAAACAGGTGAGAACAGCGGGTGTTGGGTCAAACAGGTGAGAACAGCAGAAACTTGGTTAAGCAGGTGAGAACAGCTGGTCTTGGGTTAAACAGGTGAACTTACAGGCCTGGTTTAAATGTGAGTAAAGCTCATACGTGATATCAACCTTACCCTATCAGTAGCACTACCCTAACCTTATGCTTTTTCTGGTCAGATCGACACACTTGCCGCAGAGTACCCTGCGGTAACCAACTACCTGTACTGCACCTATCATGGTCAGGTGAGTCCATCCACCTTCCTGACCCCGAAGCTTGTTAACTCAATTCACAGTATTCCCTTTAATCATCAAGGCATAAAGCTTTTTAACCCTTTCAAGAGTAGGTTTTCTTGGAATGTTTTTTTTTTCTTCTAAATTCTAAGTCAGTGTTCTAGAACTCCATTGCTTTCAGTGATTATTACATCAGCATTAGAACGTTCAGTTCACAAGAAGATTCTAATCACACATTTGTGATCTTACACCTTAATTAAGAGTTAATAGACTGTTTACATTCACCTTGCCCAACTGCGTTATCATCTGTAAATGTCCTTGTGTGTCCTCTCCAGGAGCATGATTTGGACTTCACTGACCAGGCAATCATGGTCCTGGGGTGTGGGCCTTACCACATCGGTCAGTGCAACCCCCGTTCCAAGGCCCTATTGCCTTGACATAAGTTTCCATCTTTTTTTTCCAATTTCCGAATGTGACGGCACACAAAGCTGCCCTTTAGAGGCATCCCGCAGAATGTCAGTGATCCATTTTATTGCGCCGGCTTTCGGCAGAACTCCCTGTCTCTCCAAAATGTAATATTGCTCAAGGTAACTTCCCCTGGAAAGAAATGTGAACTCATGATGCGTAAGATTCAAAGTTAAGATCTCTTGGTTGGTTTCATGTTTCGGTATTCATATATTTAGTTATTTCACATTTAAAGAATGTAGAGGTTGTGGCCTTACACCACGGGGCAGGTCATTGCGATGCTTTTATGCGTTTGCGTCCAAAAACTATTAGCAAGTAAACCAAGGGGAAAAATCCATGTGCAACAACTCCCAGGGGTTGATTTGAGGGGGGTACCATCTTTCCTGTTAAAAAAAAAAAAATGGACAAAAACTTTGAATGGAATGTTGCCGCTTTGTCGTGAGTAGATGGTGTGAACCCGGCGTCGTGAGGTCGGCTGAGGGCGTGCTTTCCTGTCTAGTTAAATATGCATATGAAATGGGCCCCTGGGAAGGGAGCTCCTCCGAGATAAAGCGCTCTCTTTTCGGATGTCTCCCCCTACAGGCAGCAGTGTGGAGTTCGACTGGTGCGCGGTCTCGAGCATTCGCTCCCTACGGCAGATGGGGAAGCGCACGGTCGTGATCAACCACAACCCGGAGACGGTCAGCACAGACTTCGATGAGTGCGACCGGCTCTACTTCGAGGAGCTGACCCTGGAGCGCATCCTGGACATCACGCAGCAGGAGGTGAGGCTGTTGTTTGGACCTGCTTTAGTATGGGGGGTTTCTGGTCATCTCCTGTTTAGCGGGGAGAGATGCCCGTGCTCCGGAGCAGTACTAAAGCAGACCCATTCACCGTCAAACTAAAATAATTATGCAGCACATTCATTTATTAAACATGTCATTTAATATCTGAGTTGTCCTGACAGAAATAGCTTTTTTAAAAAGTATACTCAACTGACATACTCAATAGTAGGCTGATTCGGACACGGCCGTCGTTTACCCCATACTCCTGATTTTCTCCTTAAAACAGCTGTTTTTTACATGCTAGCATAGATTGCACATGCTAATTGTATTTGAACTGTAGTTTGATGTGTGGGTTTTTATTGCCACGTCTCTCTTGCATAAGAGGTCATTAATCTCGAGAGACCTTTGGTTAAATAAAGAAATACATGGAATTAAATAAGAAGGAAATACTATTGAGACACAGCCAGGGCTCCAGTATGCTTGACTCCATGGCTGTTTGACATCTGAACATCAGTGTCCACTCATTTAGCCAATATGTTTTTGGTTGAATTGATTTATATTTTACATGAATAAGCAATAGGTTTGTGAGCGCCAATTTAAAATCCATTACCAATATTACGCTGCAAAAGCTACCTTCCTATCAGAGCCCATCAGTCTCCTGTCCGTACGGGAGGGAGTGGTTTCAATGACCGGCAATCATGTTTGGAGGAGCTGTGGTTTCAGGTAATCGTGTCTGGACTTGAGTCAGCTGCACTGCAAGTCATGTGATCCCTCTGCCTCTCCGTGATGCTTCCGCTGTTTAAGGAGGGGTGCCCCCTGCTGGGGGACCCATGTCATTGCACCAGTTGCCGAGCAATCCCCCCCCCCTCCCCCGACATCACCCTTAAATAGAAAGGGTGAAAATAGCAGGTTTCAACTCATCCGTCTGCTCCACAGATAACAGACAGCGGATAGCTCATTTATCCCAGAGCTGGATGTATTTGGCTGTGATTGGGGATGTGTGTGTGGCCCCCGACGCACCAAAGTGGAGCCTCCTTCAGCTGTAGTGTAGTGCAGAGTGGATGAGCTATAAAAAACATCTGCAAGGGGGGAGGAGATGGACAGACAGAGAGGTGGAGAGAAACAAGAAATAATGATTTGGGGGAAAAAAAAAAAAAAAAACTCCTGTGCTTGGTTTTCGTCGAGGTCATCTCTGCCCTCGTTCCGGATAATCCGAGCTGGAAGCGAGCCGACGTGATTCCGAGGGGGGATTTTTTGGTTCCTGCGGGTGCCTGGCACTTGAGCGACGAAGTGCTCGCGCGTGCCGCCGTCATGGAAATGGCGGCCACTCGTTTCCCGTGCTTGTCTCGCGCTCGTCAGCGGCTTCAGCGTATGTAGCCATCTTAAGAAAAACGCGTATTAATCCCGGCCCGGGGTCACTGTGGCACGTCGTGTTGTGCGTGTCGCCTCATTGCGAGACAGAAACCCGTCCAACTCATCGCGACATTACTGGAGGGGAGCCATGTTGCTTACCTACCTGCCGTCTCCCTCGTAATGTGCGCAATCCTTTTAAATCCGTGTATTTATTTAGAGATTTAACCCTGCAACCATAGAGAGCCTGAGTTCTAAGCACTATCAGTGTCACCATGACTTTTATCTCCAGTGATCTCAACATACCAGGCAGATAAGAAGGCAGGAAAGCGTGATAAAATTCAGAAACCACCTTTTTTCTGTACAGATAAAGGGTTTGAGTTTTATATAAGGGTAATCTAATGGAACATCTCTTTGGAAACACTTAGAAGGCACACCCCCAGATCTTCTGTTTGACCTGTACCCCCCGACACCCCATTTAGGGCTGCAGCGGAAGCATCGTCTCCGTGGGGGGCCAGATCCCTAACAACCTGGCCGTGCCGCTTTACCAGAACGGGGTGACGATCCTGGGCACCAGTCCGCTGCAGATCGACCGGGCGGAGGAGCGCTCCGTCTTCTCCACCATCCTGGACGAGCTGGGCGTGGCGCAGGCCCCCTGGCAGGCCCTCAGCTCCTTGGTAAGGAGACACGTCGTTGGCCAAACAACTGGCGTTAGGGCGGAGACACAGCTAGGCTAGACAAAGGCCTCCGGCGAACTTAACCCTTTAAGGTGTAAGATCACAAATATGTGATTAGAATGTTCTTAACGGAATCCCGATGTCATTACAATCACTACTAAGCAATGGAGTTCTAGAACAGGGGTTCCCAAACTGGTCCTGGGGCCCCCCTGTGTATGCTGGTTTTCGTTGCAACCACAGTTGCAATCCCAGAATTTTAACAAGCTGTTAATTGTTCCTAATTAGGTGCTTTTTGTGTTTGGAGGAATTATTCGCCCTCTTAAGACACATTATGTCAGAAATAGCTATGCATGCCATGTAGAACAAACTCCCCATGTTCACGTTGTGCTTATTGTGCTATATTGCAACAATTACATAAAAAGAGGTTACAAAATAATGTATTTTCACTCAAATTAAAGAGTGAAGTGAATCAATAGGCTCCTAATTATGTGTTTAACTCAATTTTTTCTTTAAGCTTATTAACACAATGCAGGTTTGGCTCGTTATCATTTGCTCTGTGTTTGAATTCTTCATTATCTACCAAATGGTTAGTTTTAGTGGCCATGTGTCCACACTTTCACCAATTAGGAGCCTATTGATTCAAATCAGTCTTTAAATGGATCTGTTAAATAATTTTCTTATCTTTTTTAAATAATATAGCACAATAAGCACAATGTGAACAAAATTACAGCTTGTTAAAATTCTGGGATTGCAACTGTGGTTGCAACGAAAACCAGCATACACAGGGGTCCCCCAGGACATGTTTGGGAAACCCTGTTCTAGAACACTGACTTAGAAGTTTTGAAAAAAAAAATACATTCCAAAAAATAGGATTTATTTATTAGCTCTATCTGCGCATTACGCTACAATCCTGCGATTGCACAACAGTAAACATTCCAAAGCTCATATCCAGTAGAGCAGTGGCCAGTGCTGTGATGTCACACACAAGTTTGTTTGCAATTCAGAAGTTGCAGGTTCAAATCCAAGGTGGGGCACTGCCCTTGCGCAAAAGCATTTATTCTAAATTGCACCAGTAAATATGTAGCTCTATAAATTGAATATACGTTGTGTATGAGTTTGCTCTGGATACAAGCTTCTTTGAATGCCTAAAATGCAAGTATGCACTTAACCCTTTAAGGTGTAAGATCACAAATATGTGATTAAAATGTTCTTAACTGAATCCTGATGTCATTACAATCACTACTAAGCAGTTTACTGTTGTGCAATCGCAGGATTGTAGCGTAATGCGCAGACGTATGTATTGGCTAATTAATTTGACAACAGTAGTATTTCAGTTTTGAGCATTTAGCCATTAAAAAAGTTTTAAAGCAGATGGCGTATTGTTTATTGATTCTCAGCCAAGAAAATAAGATGACAAGGGAAATCCAAAGTTCCCTATATGGCAAATGAACAGATGGGAACATTTTGTAACATCACTGTTGTGTTAATAAAAATTTATTCAGATTGAATAGTAATAGGAGCATTAATGAACATTAAGAGTTATGTATTAACAAGTGAATTGAATTGAAGAATTAATTGAGCTTTTTTTTTTCTGACTCCACTGCATCTACAATATGTAAAGTAAAGTTGGATGAATTATGTTGTCTTGACCCACATAATGTGGAAGTTAATAAGTTAATCACCAACCCCCCCCCTCCCCCCGCCCCCAAGTATATATATTTATAAAAATGCAAATGAACAGAAATATGGCTAGTGTCGTTTTCAGTGTAGAATGGATATTAATTTCTACTTGACATATTCCAGGTGATTTTTGAGTCTTGCGTTAACCTGGTGTTTGCCTCCATTTTATGATTACAAATGAAAAGAAACTCGTCTTCCCAGGTGTCCTTACCCCTTGAACTTAACATGTGAATAGCTGCAATTTCAGCAGGTATTAATACATTAAGCTCTTTCTAAAATGTAATATTGTTCAAGGTAACTTCCAGAGGAAAAACAAATGTTTATTACGAGTTCCGCATGTTAATTACCAGCATTAAAAACTAATTTGGGCATTTCCCCTTCTATATACAGTGATCGGTTTTGTTTGTGGGTTTATGAAACTTGGGATTCAGTGCATCTTTAAAATAAAAAAAAGTGTGTGTGCTCTAGCAGAGACACTCCTGAAGTGTGAGTGTGTGTGTGTGTGGGGGTGCACAGACACTCCTGAAGCGTGTGTTCTCTCCAGAAGGGGGTTATCTGTACCCGTCTGACCTAAAAGAGTCTTTATCCAGCGGGATGAGTGCTGCCTGTGCTTTCATTCCCAGTTAATACGTCTTTTCATCCCGCCAGCAGATGTGCCGTTCCGAGCGGCGCGCTTTGAAGCCCGCTCCGGAGCCGGCGCGGAGGCCGCTTTCAGGCCCCTTTCAGAGGGGAAGCACTCCGGTGGCCTCTGCTAATGGTTACTTCTGCCATGGGCATTCGTTACATGAAATATGGCCCAAAGATCCACTTTGATAAATGAGTCACCCACACCCGTGCGCGCACACACACACACACACGTACCACACACACACACTGTCCGCCCCCACCTTCTCTCGGTCTCGCCTCCCGGAGGTGTAAAGACTCAGACTGGGGCAGACTGAGTTCGAACGAGAACCGCCGCCGTTTCTCTACTGTCGCCCCGCCGGTCCCGGAGTGCCGTTGCCAATGGCAACGACGTCAGACGTGACCGAGTAGAGTCCCATTTAGGCGGCCCTCTGGTCACTGGTTCCCAACCTTCCCTCAAATGACCAGTCACCACAGGTTTTCATTAATCATGCAACTGAACCGGCAGTGGACACAATTACCCTGCCACTAGCATTTAGCCCCTGAGGATAGAAATGTGGTTGTCTAACTTAGTTTCCAAAGCTACCCATGTAACCTCTGTTTGGGTACTATAATGTCTTTCAGGAAGACGCCTTTGCCTTCGCCAATAAAGTTGGGTACCCCTGTCTTCTGCGGCCCTCATATGTCTTAAGGTAAGCTTTTGACGTGTTCTTGAAAAATCATCGGCAATTTAGATTACGGTCATCGTTTGTCATTCATATCTAATTGGAGCTTGGAATCAATTGTGTGTTTGCTGTAAAAAGAAAAAGAAAAAAGAGAAAATCAATAAGCATTTGAAAGTGCACCTGAGGGAAAGAGTTAAGTTGACTGTATCAAAACAAACACCCAATCAATGGCCCTTACAATTTCATTTATAAATGCTTGGTTTTTCCATCCAAACATTGTCCCAAGCTATTTTTTGAACATAGTATAAAACCACAAAAACATGTTTGGGTGATACTCCACCAGACCATCTAAAAAAAGATGCAAGCGAAATTACAATATGAAATTGGAAATGTGAATAATATTGAACTTATTTACAACTAAGCACTGATTGTTACCAATAATTCTTCCAGTTGTGAATTGCACAGTTCTCAGAAGACTCATTTGTAATGTGTTTAATAAGAAGCATGCGCACATTTTAAACGCTGCTGAATGCTGAACAGACATAGCCACACGTTCATCCCTGTGAAATTGCCCCGGATCTTCACCCCGTTCTGGTGCAGCGGCACGGCCTGGTCGCTAGGGATCTGGCCCCCTTACGGAGACACAGGTGTCTCATCATATCACGTCCTGACATACACTCTCAGAACTAAAGGTACGGTGGAGGTTTTTGTTTAAGGAACGAATTCCCCAAATGTACCCTGAAAGCACAATAATGTTCTATTTTGGAACTAATAAGTACCTTTTACAAGAAAAAAGGTACAAATTAATTATGTATTGCTGTCTAGGGGTACACATTCACGTACCTATACGGTACCACCCCAGTGACAAGCATTTGTACCTTTTTAGGCACTCTTTCATACCTTTTTTTTTCTGGGAGTGTAGTCATAGAGTCTTCCAGGTGTTAGCACATTATGCTTCTGAGGAGACCATTTTGTATGTTGTGGTTGTGGGGGCATTATTGATCTTGTAGTTCTATATGGACTATGAGGACTACACTCATGAGCAGGGTAGCCCTCGCAGTCATCTCCCGGTCCACAGGCCCACAGGCCCACTCACCGGGGCATTAGCAGAGGCTCCTACCCAGACTCCAGAGTGACTTAGCGTTGATTGTAAAGATCTTCGCTCATGAAAGAATAAGATATTAGACTAAGTGCCTGCTGGTATTGCTTTTATGTCAGCATGCACGCCGTCAAAGCATTTAATGTGTTTACCACCACCTGTGCTGCTCACCGAAGTTCCTCCTGTTAGTTTATTATTAATACACTTATGTTGCCGTTATTTCAGTCTGGAACATTTATTGTTTTGTTGTAACACTGTTTATGATTTTTTTTTTTACTGTATATTTTAAAAGAGCGAAAGGGGTTCATGGGAAATGTTTATTTGACCATAATGGGGGAATAATTATGCTCCAGTGCTTTAAATGCAATGTCCGAGTTTAACATACTTGAGCGACAAAGGGTTCAATAAACTCCTGGGGTATGACTACATCTCCCACCTCAGGCCCGTTCCCCAACATGAGGCACTGCTGGGATCCCATGCATGTGAGCAGATCCAGGGCCAATGTCCAAGATACAGAGAACTTATCGGCGCCGTTAATCTTCCTGATAATGACAGAGCGTGCTTTGAGTCTCCAAGCCTCGTTTAGAATCGAAGGTGTGCCTTACACCCCTGTTCCCCCCCATCCCCCATAAGCCCCTCTGCCCCAAAACAGGATGCATTCCCTGTGTGGAGGGGGGTGGGGGTGTGGGGGTGGATACTATTGACTACCCTGCTCTGCCAATCAGGTGAAATGCGCAGCAGATCTACCCAAAGTCAAACCCTGTCTGTCTGTCTGTCTGTGTGTGTGTGTGTGTGTGTGTGTGTGTGTGTGTGTGTGTGTGTGTGTGTGTGTGTGTGTGTGTGTGTGTGTGTGTGTGTGTGTGTGTGTGTGTGTGTGCAAGTGTGCAAGCAATCAACTTTGTGAAAACCACAGACAGCCCTTGACAAAACGGCTCAAATGACTGGGAAAAGAGGATGTGGAGACTGTACCGCTATTTAAACTTTTTTTTTCTTTGTTTTTTTTTTTTTTTCTTTGTTTTGGTGGGGGGGGGGGATTCCAGAGCCTGCTCTCTTAAGCTGAAGCTCAGGTTGCCAGATGTGGCCCATCTAGGCTCAGGAGTGCTTCTCATCACAATTTATAAAATGGAAAAACAGCGGGTAGATATCTGTTGGGAAAGAACTCCAGCCGCACACGGCATGGAATACTGAATGAGTTTCCATCATTTTCTGATGCTTCTGGAATTTTAGGCACCAATTCAGGGGCTTTAGGTTGAAACTCTTTACTGCGTGCGTGCATGCGTGCGTGCGTGCGTGCCAGAATTTACCGGTTTTCTGAAGAGCTCATTGCCTTTAAAACGCTAAGAATCCTTTGCGAATTAACTACATTCACTCACAAAGGAATGTCACTCACTGCCTGCCAGATTGGGTCCGGGAGAGTCAGGCTGACCTCTGACCCCCCCCCCCCCCCCCCTCCCCAAACCCTCAATAGTGAAGCGATTTATTGACTTGCCGGCATGTTCTTCAGACGATTGCCTGCACGTCGCAGGTTCTGAAACGCAGCGATGGGCCACGAGTGATTTGCGAGGGTCCAGGTGCACGTCCTTGCAACGTACACTAGGAGCACAGCGTCCGCTCTGTACCCCCGATCTATACCCCCTGCAGCTGTCAGTTCCGAGCCTAGTCTGGGCAGGTGGAGCAGCCGGGGCAGTTGGGGGGGTATGGGGGGTGGTGTGGTTTGGGGTGTGGGACTGACCGGTGGGGGAAGGGAACAGCTTTTCCGCCTATCGCGTGCCCTCAGGAAACCACCACGTTCCAGGTGGACAGTTAATGTTCTCTCCCAGAATAAAATCCCAGAAGGTTGTTTTAATGGCAAAGTTGTGAAAACAAAAGTCACTTTGAGAAGCCTGAAGTGGAAGCTGACCCGATTATTTATTTTCCCGTTCTATCTATCTGTTTTTCCGTCTATCTCTCTGTCGCTCTCTCTCGTAGTCATGAACACAGTTTGTGCGTGTATGTGCGTCCTGCACATGGAAAACGATGGCATGTGCACACACGTATGTTTGCGCGCGTCTTTGAGCATGTTTGCGTGCAGAGTGAACTCCTTAATTTCTTCCTTTCTCTCCCTCCCTCTCACTCTGTCTCTCTCTCTCAGCGGCTCAGCGATGAACGTGGTGTACGGCGAGGAGGAGATGAAGCGTTTCCTGGAAGAGGCCGCACTGGTCTCGCAGGTGAGTCACCCGACTCTATCTCTGCCTTTCTATCCATCTCTCATTTTTTTTCTTTCGTTCTTCCTTTCCTCCAACCTTTCCTTCAACCTTTTTTCTGCGTCTCCTGATCAATCGAGCCACCTCCTCAAACCTTTTGGCTGTCGGCAATCTCCTCCCACTCACACATACACCCCCCCCCCCCCCATGGCAGCTCCAGGGCTCCATTGATTTCCTTCTCTCTCTTCCTCCCTCCTTTCTTTGCATCTTAGTTTTTTTTTTTATTTGAGTAAAAACATGCTCGCCGAATTCGGGCTCTCCAGAGGGTTTGAGTTGTTTGCATGGAATGCCGTGTACTATCAGTCTCCTGGGGCTGTTTTACCTTCAGCGGTCCAGGGAGTGGCGTTTTCTTATTGAAATAGTTTCTCATCGTAATTCGAAAGCCGAAGCCCTTTACAAATGTTTTCATATGCTCCAAATGAGCTCAAACGTGGGATGCCCGTTCTTGAGTGATGACAAGCACACTGCTGTGAACCTAGCTTGTCTAAGTATAAAAACTATTTGCACACTTGTAAATAGAATTGGGGTTATGTGAAGGGCATGGTAATAACGTACAACATTATAAATGCTGTTTTGCTTTTCGAAAGAGCTTACTTCTACTTAAAAAGTGGACTAAAGCACTAAACCGGACTTTCTATTAGGATGCGATGGATGAAATCTCAAAGGTTGTGAGGTTGTGTTGTGACTGAATTCCCGCCATGGTCCCTGTTTTATATTTTTCTTGTTTGAGTTTGTGTCCTTAACCCCATTCTTTCTCATTTAGCGTAAGCTCATATTTCCTCACAAGTGCAAATGTAAATACCCAAAAAAATGATGTCGGAAATTCTTAAATATCTCTATGTCACTGAAACTCTTAGAATTCCATCAATATTAAAATGAATAGATGAGGAAACGCGCAGCGGAAGCCATTTTGTAAGGCGGTGGGATGTGGTGTGCGGTGCCGGCTGTACTTGTCACTTGGCTTTGGTCTTCTATCTGTCTTCACTTACATTTTCAGAAAAAAAGGTACAAAAAGTACTTTAAAAGGTACAAGCGTTTGTCACTGGGGTGGTACCCTATAGGTACATAATATTGTACCCCTAGCCAGCAATACATAATTAATTTGTACCATTTTTGCTTGTAAAAGGTAATTATTAGTACCAAAATAGAATATTATTATACTCCCGGGGTACTTTTGGGAACTTTGCTCCTTAAAGAAGAAAAATGTACCTCCACTGTACCTTTATTTCTGAGAGTGTCGGCTGTTAGTGCAGACTGCAGAGGCAACCCACACCACCCAGGACTCCCGTCGGTGTGAATTGAGTATAATTTTAACCGGCTATCGTCTCACACTTCAGACGCTCATTTTACCTGGAGCTATTCATCCGTTATTCAGGTGGAGGCGTTGTACACCTTAAGCAGCCTCTCGCTCGGTTCGCCTGCGGGGAACGGACGTTCGGACACGCCGTCGCGGGGCCTTAGAACCCCCCCCCCCCCCCCCCCCCCTCAGACAGCGAGAGGCCTCAAAGGAGACGTGCTCTCACCCTTCACCTTTCACCTTTGACCCCGTGCTGCTGTGGGGGGTGGTGAGCTTGCGGAGAGTCACTTTCTCTCCGTAGCCTCCGGCAGTCCGGTTTCGCCGTTGTCCTTGTTGGCCGTTGGTCTGTCTCAGCCAGTGCAGTGCGTCAGACCTGCCTCGTTCACGCCTTATGTATGCTCGGGCCGCACAGACTGCAGCGAGAAACTTTGCCCGTCCGACAAGCCTTGAATTTTCATTAGAAACGCAGTCTGTGTGCTGATTTTTTTGCCCATAACAACCGCTTTGAGTGCCTTTTATGAATGCATTTTCCCAGCAGGAGAGAATGGTTTTCATCGAAATCTGGTAAGCGCGGTCATCCGTTGCAACTTTTGACTGTTCAAAGCTTTAAATGGATTATATTTTAATAATGCTTGATACGCGTGTCTCCTGGTTGCTGATAAATCACGGGTAAACATTTTAATGTGACACGGCAGCCCAAAGCTCACAAACTCAGGGCGAAGGGCCGTTTTTGATAAAGATCTTTAATAGTGCCAAAGCGCTCTTATATTATACTTACCGTGCGCCTCGTTTTGTAATCCATGGCATTCAAAAGCTGTGTTGTAAATGTCACTGCAAAGAACCCAACCACTTTTCCATGTGGGCGTGATAACTACATACTGAATTCCAAGAAATGTGGTTTCACCAAGTTTTCTGGCACATTCCAACAAGCCTGGCAGTCTGGTACATGTTGCACTGCTAAGGTAATCTTTGAGAGCGGAGGTCAGAGGTCAGAGGTCACTCACAATCCCCTCTCTCTTGCAGGAGCACCCGGTGGTCATCACTAAGTTCATTTGCGACGCCAGAGAAGTCGAGATGGACGCTGTTGCAAAGGCAGGCAAGGTGAGCTGACAGGGTCCTCTCGCCGCCCCTCAAACGCGAGGCCGTGGGTCTGATACTCTTCTCAATTTCACTCTTCATTTCCCTGGCAGTTTCTTTACTGAACGTTATTCCAAATGTTGAGGTGTCTCGTTGGCGTAGCCTGTAAGAGCACCGTCCACATGCTCATTACGAGCAGGGACGTCGGCAGTTTGACCTTTGTCGCGTGTGTCTCCCTCTCTCTTGCTCCCCATTCTACCTGTCTCTCAACACTGTGCTGTTCAATGAAACCCAAAGAAATATATATGTAACTAACTAAATGTTAGTTATATACATTTTAAATATGCTGTGGTATTAACCCCTTAATTTACTTGTTCTTATTTAGGACTGTAAACAAAGAATGTATATTTAGTCAAGTTGTAATCTGGGAAAACGCATTAATTATGCATATACAGATCCTTTCCAAAAAATTTGAATATCATGGAAAAGTTTTTTTTTTTCCATAATTCCATTCAAAAAGTGAAACTTTCATAGATTATAGATTCATTACACACAAAGTGAAATATTTTTTTGTTTCATCTTTCATAATTTTGGCTTACAGCTCCAGAAAACCCCCAAAACAGTATTTCAAGAAATTAGAATAGTGTGTCAGCATTTAAATAAATGAAGTAAATCAGCATTTACTTCAGTTATTTCAGAGAATATATATATACACACAGTATATGTGATTAGATCTTAAAATGTAGCTCACACTGACCTCATTTCCAACTGAGAAAAGTTTCTTTGGTTATATAAGACTCAGAAAAAAATTAAAAATGCAACACCAAACATTTTATTTTCTTTGAATAATGTTAAAAAAATGTATTTTAATGTAATTCGTTCAGACACCGTTTCAAGGCTATCGCTTGAGAGATTGTGAAGAAAAGGAGAAAAACAAAGTAATTAAAAAATGAATCCCTATATCACCTCTGCAGCCTGGATTGACCCTTGACCCTGATCTGAACCGTCGGTGCCCTCGTGTTGACTGAGCTGGTCTCCTCAGCCCTGGTCACGGAGGTCCACAGTCTTAGAGCGTTTCTCTGAGAGCTATTTTAAAACGGTAAAATAATGCCTGCAGTCCAATTAACAGGGCCCATCGAACCACTTCTCCTCAAACAAGTTACAATGAACTTTGGTAGCAGCAGTTGTGCTTTGGCAGTTAATAGTACTTAAATTCCGGGTAGCGGTGCTTTCTTTAAAGCCCGAACAGGATTATTATTGGCAGCTCACCGTAGCCCCAAACCCTACTGTTGTATTAAAGAGCCACAGTGTCTCCCTGTTTACTTCAACAGTGCATTAGCCCCGTTACTGCGCTGCTTGCAATAGCAAAGTAGTCTGTTATTATTCTGCGTTCGACCACCGGCAGGTGAACAGGGGGGGGGAGGCGCGCCTCGTCGCATCCGCGGGTCACGTCACGGAGGTGGCGCCCGGTAAGTTTTAATTTGCGGTGAGAGGGACCGAATGGCAAACGAGCGGGGAGGTATTTTTATTTTTTATTCCTGCGCACGATTCGCTCTCTCCCTGCCCTGGACCTCCTTCCTCCGTTGCGTAGCATTGACAGAATGCCAAACAGAATGCATTATTCATGCCGGCCAGTTGCGTGAGATCAGGGAACGCTTCGTGCGCCTGGCTCCATATTAATCGAGGCCCTCGTCTGAAGTGTGTTAACGAACGATACGGCTATCGAGCGTTTAAAGGCGCTAACGACGCTGCAAGTTCATGAAATCCCGCTCCACTCTCCCGGGGGCGGAGGGTTTGGTATTTCATTCAACGGGGGCGGGTTGGTACTACTCTCAGTATTTGTCAGCATTGGAATGAATCGACCCTTTATTACGTGTGAGAATGTGTCCATTAATTTATTGAATTATTAAGTAAAACATCCTTGCGATTTATATTCCCATCACTTCATCCACAGTTTCTGCCCCCAAATGGGTGGTAATCTTCAAATGAATCCTTCATGAGGGGCTGGGATGCATCTAGACAGGGAGGGAGATTACGCTTCGCGACAGAGATGAGTCCTCCTCCGGGTTTCTTCCCGATCCGGTTTTGCTCTGCTCTATCTGCTGGGCACGGTTCTGCCGGGTTAGGCTACGACTGTTGCTTCAGTTGTACCTCGTGTTCAAAAATGTAATTTCCTCTACCTGTGAAACTTTGACCCACTGCACGTAAAATCAGTAAATAATTCAAGTAGCACAGCATGTAGCCGTCTGGTTAAAATCACAAAGCAGCTTGGCTGTGTTCATTGCGAGCTGCAGAGATGGCTGTTGCTCTGCTGGTAAGGTTTTTTTTTTTTTTCCCCCATCCCCAAGGGATTGTGCATTGGAGTTGGAAGATTCCTTTTTGCTTTTTAGTTTAAGGACCGGGGGCTTGGTACATAAAAACTCTTGGGCACTGTCATCGTATCCTTTCGCAAAGCGCATCATAATCGCTTCAGTATCCAGCTGTAAATTGGATTATATATAAACTGAGACTGAGTCACCCTGGATAATGCAATTTCCTGGGAAAATGTATAATAATGTTCATAACAACAACAACAACAACAACGACGACAAAAAGCCCGCGATCCACGACTACCAACATCAGGTAGTCCCTGTGGATCTGTGGGATTCCACTGTTTCCCATGTTAACTGCAGTGAAGCTATCCTTATTAGAGAAGACAGTGCTGGGCGAGCGCAGTCATGCTAACGGCGATTGCCTCCAGGAAGACCAGGGCACTGTCCGCTTACGTGACACAGCGGGGTCGCCCGATACACCGGTGTTCTATTCCACTCAAGCCATTTAAATACTTTGATCAGCCAATCACACGTGATTGCAGAGTGAGAGGGCAGGGCCTTCATGCACCCAAACATGGGCGGAGCTATCATACTGTATATAATCAGTGGCGCCCGGGAATTTCACCAATCATTACCATGGAAAGAAAAGCCATTTGATTGGTTCATCAGAGCCAACAGAACATGGTGACTCCACCTATAATGGGGTTCGTGAATCCCCTCCCAACTGTAATAATTGCTATTTAACTTTGCTAATTTAACCTCTTCTCCCTGTTCAAATGGTTCCTCATTTATAGAGAGCTGAAAAGCCAGTTGGACCATACAGAGCGGTGCGCCTTGACTCTGCTGTATTCTGATTGGGTGGCCCTGCCAGCCGCCCACTGCGCCGCGTTCTGATTGGGCGACCCCCATCAGCTGCTGTCTTTGCAGTGTTCTGATTGGGAGTCTCTGCTCTGTCGTCAGGTGCTCGTCCATGCCATCACGGAGCACGTGGAGGATGCTGGAGTCCACTCTGGTGATGCAACCCTCATGTTACCAACACAGTCCATCAGCCAGGGGGCGCTAGAGAAGGTCAGTACCCACACAGTGCTGGTCTAGTTAAAGGGGGCTACATGGCTCTCTTTAGCATCATGTATCTCTTCATGCATATAATATTATGTAGGACAGCGAGATGAAGCAGAGAGTAGCACTGCCACCTCACAGCTAGAAGGTACCGAGTTTGAATCCCAGTGGAGGGCCTTTCTGTGTGGAGCTTCCATGTTCTCCAGTCCACCCACGACCCTGACCAGGAGTAAGCGGTTTAGAAAATGGTTGGATGGGCTGGATATCCTGTATTTATATTAATATTATAGTTTATTTAGTATTATTATCTTATATATTACCGCACCAGACATCTTAACCTTTACTAAAGCAACGGAGGAGGCAGGAGAAATAGTTTCATCCCATTGAGGGTGTGAATACCTGTCGCTCAAATCCAGTCTTATTTCATTCGAACAGTAGCCCACACTGCTACCCACCTATCTATTTCTTTTCATAAGCCTGCTGCTATCTGTCTGTCAGTCAAGTTTAATCTCGTTCACTTTACATTTCCTCAAAAACCTTTCAAAACAATGAACCACGGACTATATGAACTAAAACAATTTGCTTAATACCTTGCACTGTAATGAGATATTTTAAAAAAATAAAAAATCTGTACATAATCAAAGCCTATTGTATGAAACTACATGTAGGCCATACGCAGTCTCAATGCACCCTCGGAAAGGCCTGAGATTGGAATTGGAAAATTGCCTGTGAACCACCGATGTTGGGCAGCAGTAATTTAGTACGGGAAATTTCTTATTCATTGGGAGTGTAAGTCCATCTAATGATGTCAGACTGTAAAATCAGGGAGGGGCCAACGCTGGAGGGACTTTTTGTCACCGTGCAGCAGAGGTGGAAAATCCAGGTCCAGAAAGTAAGATCCAACCCAGTATTTTCTTCCAATCACATGGACTGTGTCCGAATCAGAGCCCTACGCCCTTTTGAGTACGCATATTTGAGTCCACTTCGTCAAAAAGCTTTTGAGTGGGCGACTTTTTCTCACAAATGGGGGCACTTAAAATACCAGGATGAACCCCTTATTTCCGGGGTTTTGTTGAGGGAATTCAGGAGCACACTCATCTGTAGAACTGTGCACTCACCCGACAATTTCAGTAAGTAACTCAGAAGTAAAAACGTAAAAGACATAGAGCGTATATGCATATCTATGGTTCAAGAGTGGGTCATATTACGAAATACTCTTCTTTATTTTTGTTAATTCTATCTTCATTCATAGTCTACACTTTGTAACAATTGTCATATGTTAACTGATTGATAAAATTAAAAAAGATATTACAAACTACTTCCTCACTAGTTTGGAAAGAGTTTTGCGGGATTTCTTTCGCGCACTGCTTGCAATGTGAGGGGACAGGGCACATAGTAGACAGGGGTCTGAGTGGACAGTGGACAGGGAACAGGGCTCTGATTCGGACACAGCCCTGGATTTGCTAATTTGCACAATCCTTCAACCAGGAGGTAGAACTAATTTGTGTAATCAGCTGGCTGAGTTCATGGGTAGAGGAAACACAGCAGGACTTTTATTTTGTGACCCCTGGACTTTCCACCTCTGCCATGCAGTTTAGCCAAGGTACAGGGTACAAGGTACAGGGTACAAGGTACAGGGACGCCCCCGTAAGGCACGCTTAGCTGAAAAAATTCAAAGAATGCTGTTAGAGAAGGTGCTTTTCTCTAATCACCTGCACTTGTCTGTTCTTGTGGACGTTTTGATAATACCGCATCAAATCTCAATTTAGCCTCCAAAGCTGTAGTAGACCCTGCATCCTCACAGATGTGCCCACTCTTTGGCTCTGCATAAACGTTTCACAGTCGCACGGCTAACTTTGCATACAAAGCGTGATATGTTCATGGTAGTTTATGTACAAAGTATGTTTATTGAGCTCTATATTGAACAATTTATCCGTATTGTAATACATTTCTCACTTAACTTCCAGGTGAAAACTGCCACCCGGAAAATTGCCAAGGCCTTCGAAATTTCAGGGCCATTCAACACTCAGTTCCTGGTGAAAGGCAATGATGTCATGGTATGATAAAATGCTCTCTACATGCTGTTTAAGTACGCAAACCCATATACTGTATGTGTACCGCAGGGAAATGGGCAGACATTTTGTATAACTGGTGGTAGAGTCACATTAGTAGCTAATTTTATTACTACTACTATTTTAGAATCGATACTCATCAAAATGCATTGTATTATTGTCAGCCTTTGTGTTTTAATTTGATCATTTCATGTTTTTTTTTGCTATCTAATACAGTTACAATTATATGAATTGATTTTAATGGTATTATAAATTAATAGCATGCACACTGTTTAGCAGGACATACAGAAAAAATACCTACTTTCTGGCAGCCTGACCACTCAAATAGTCTGACGTGACAGGGGTCTTAGCTAGCCACTTATACTCTGTGTTATAGGCCCAAACCGCATCATGTGATCATTGGCAGCTTTGCACAATGTTATGATGGTCTTGGCTTTGCATTATGACCTGGGTGTTCCTGGGTCACATGACCCTTTGACCTCTGTCATGTGACCCGAGTGTCCCTCCGTCCCTCAGGTGATCGAGTGCAACCTGCGCGCCTCGCGCTCCTTCCCCTTCGTCTCCAAGACGATCGGCGTGGACTTCATCAACGTGGCCACCCGGGTGATGGTGGGTGAGCCCCTGGACGAGGCCCGTCTGCCCTCGCTGGAGAACCCCATCATCCCCGTCGACTACGTCGGCATCAAGGCGAGCAGCGACACCCTCCTCCGGTCCTCCAGTCCTCTGGCCCGGGGCCTGGACTCCATCGTTGTTTATCTTTATGGCGATGAATCGCATTCATATGCAAACGTTCCTCAGCAACCAAAGTTAGGGGCACAGCTTGACTATTCAGTATGCCAGTTGAGTTTACTTTTTAAAAAAGCTGATAAGTATGCGACAATTCTGAAAATTGAGTATTCTTAATATCCCCGGAAGATATACTTATTTCCGGGTTTTTGCTGATAATAGTATGGAGGATATTTTTTGCATCATCCGGGGATTTTAAGTACACTACATTTGGAGAACATTTTGCATACTTAACTTTCTCATCCAGTGTACTGAACGAGCATACTCAATAGTATGGAAGGGCATTTATTTGGACACAGCCCCAGTGTATTCAACGAGCGTACTCAATAGTATGGAAGGGTTGTTATTTGGACACAGCCTAGGAGATTAGGCTCAAGGGGCTCAATGTTCTCCGCTCTCCCTCCCGACAACGGTGAGGTAATCTGGGTCAGGACTTCCAGGCCAGAGGTCGTATGGG
Organism: Synaphobranchus kaupii; assembly: GCA_029718625.1. Lineage (NCBI taxonomy): Eukaryota > Metazoa > Chordata > Actinopteri > Anguilliformes > Synaphobranchidae > Synaphobranchus > Synaphobranchus kaupii. Next base: position 67,709,626 of record CM056383.1, read on the forward strand.
CTTCCGGCCCTGCTTCTACCCCTCTCTGTTAATGCGTCAGGAGAGAGAGAGAATGAAGAGGTGGGAGATGGTGTTAAAATTAGAGCTCTCTGTTCTCTGCTCTCTCTGTCACATATCCCAGCAGCCCCTAGTCCCCGTCTCTGCTTCTGATCCCGGTGATTTACAGCAGAACCCCATAAGAAGGCTCAGGTTCAACTAGTTAATACAGGGTGGGCGCAATTACAGCTCTCCCGGTGAATAGATTTTATTATACACGCGCGCGTTACAATAGATATGTATTAGGAGAAGCTTTAATGATAAGGGATATAGATAGCCATTATGCTCACGTTTGCGCTTGTGTGACTAATTGCCAAGCATAGCCGACGCATTTAATGGCGTGGAGATGTGATTACTGCCAGTTTCTGGAGCGCGAGCCCGCTTCTGGAGCGCAAGCATACCGTAACACTTTAACAATGCAATTTCTCCCAAAGTCATTTCCTGTGTAATTACCCAAGCGTTGGCGCACAATGGCGGGCAGGAAGAGGAGGCAGTCGGGTAGGTATAATCCCCTCGTCT